>OY744543.1:69171460-69316460 GCA_963556195.1 Sepiola atlantica | reverse complement strand
TATCTAAGATCTAAGATCAAAGTGTAGTATCTGATGTTGGCCTTTTGGCTAAGATCAAAGTGTAGTATCTGTTCAGATGGATACTTCACCCCATAGACTGGTATTGTCTTGGCCTTCGGGGCTTGATCTATGCCGGTCTATGGGTCTGCCCTGTGCAGTTGTAGGAGGTCCACCCTCCCAGGCTTCGCCACCCCTCTTTGGGGAGGTAAGTTTATTGCTTACTGTCTGAGGCGCCCTTACCGGGGAATGCCGACGGGGCTGCCCAGGCGATTTTTAAACCCCACTTTCCCGACCCGACCTTGGGTCACATCTTACTTGTTGGAGTAAGATAAAAACTGGCCTTGTGCCTAACTCCTGGAGAGGAGTAAATCAATACTCTCCACTTTATTTTTGCCCTTTGTTTCCCCCAATTGTTTTGGAAGGAAACTATCAACTCCCTAACTCCATCCCTATTTTTTTTATTTTTATTTTTTTGCTCTCACTTAGAAATTGACCTGCTGGTTTAAAGTTATAAACAAACCGGAAAACAGTGGACTGTCTATTTTAAGAAAGGGTTAGGAGGACCTTACTGCCCTGCCCTAAATTGTGGTGTTTTTTGTTTGTGGTCCTACTCACCATCATTTTTCATGGAATTGTAAATATCTTTAATAAATAAAATTAATTTGAAAACGTTAGGAATATTTTAAGTAGGGTCATCCAAAGAGTAAGTGTGGTATTGTGATGACTGTCGAAGTGAAATTGATGGACAAATGATGAAATAACGAAAAGTACAGTTGTTGGGAGAATGGCTCAAAATGCATCTACCTACAAGTAGGATAGACAAAGGGATGGCCAAGGACCCTTCCACTCCCCACACTTTTGAGCGTGCCTTATTTGTTTACCTTTTATTTTTGCAAATAATTTTTTCAAAGTGTAGTATCTGTCTTCGGTCAGAAGGAGGAGAAATCCTCTTAGACTTAGGTAAGTATTTGTTTGTTCCACTCCAGAAGAAGCTGGATTTTTTCCCCACATTAGAAAACAGACTTTGTCTAACTTTGCCCTCGTGTGGGGAGACAGTTAAAGAGTACTGTTATTCATGTATGTATGTTTGTATGTATGTACGTACGTATGTATGCCCCCATGATTGGGCATGTTCACAAAACCACTATGTAATGAAAATAAATATATAATATATATATATATATATATAAAAAATGAAACTCTAAGATGGTCAACCATAGTTGAGGACGGCCCTGAAGGCTCACTTTTAATTGGCTACTATACCGAAATGTAGGGGAGGGCGCCACTCGTTTCCCAGGGTTACTCCACTTACCCTTGATCCTCACCCTGTACTGTTGAGTGTTTAACAAAGGAGGCATCAAGTACGTCTTTTTTTTTTTAATCTTTGGTATGACTCGACTGATGATTGAACCCTGGTCTCCCGGACCATTAGTGAAGACTCTTACTATTATATCATTGGGAAAGGTATGAACATCTCTATCCAGTTATGCGTAAAATAGGTATTGACACTGAATAATTTACCATGTGTACCGGGTTCCTATTTACTTGCAGGGCAGAGTTAGACACACAAGGTCGGTTTTTAATTTGGAGAAAATCCAGCTCCCCGAAAAGGAGCATTCTAGATATGAAGAAAAATTAAAATTGCCTCAGTCTAGAAGGATTTCTCCTTTGACCAGGGACAAAAAAGATTAAGTGTCGTATCAGAACAGATACTACACTTTGCTCCTAGCCAATGTGTAGCGCGTTTTGGCATCAAAGCAATATCCAGCATATGCATCATATAGATATATACAATCAGAATAGAACCAACAACCATGTGTCCACAACAGTATATCGGAGGGGGTACCGAGACAGAGTATGGAACCGGCTAATCAGAGTTCAAATTCACTTGGAGCCATTTCATTGGGAGTTTTTCCTTTTTTAATTTATTTACTAAGGATTCACTATTTATCAAGGTTAAAAGCCGTTCGAGGATAAGGGTTCATGAGATGGGTAAATTGTCAGTTGAATGATGAAAAATATTATGAGAGGATTGAAATGATGAATGAAATTTGATCACTTATGGGGAAGGGTTATAACATTTGTTGACATTGGGTTTGAAGACGACCATGTTGCAGCCCTCAACAGTCCTATGGGTAAAATTACAACTTGTGCATAAAGAATAATGTTTATAGTGAGTCTTGTGTTTTGGTATTAAATGACTCAAAACGTATCATGAATCAGACAAACCAAATCAACGGAAAAATCTAGAAGACCCAAATTCCTGATTCTTATTTTGAGTCGAACCACCAACAAGATAAAGCACCAACAAGATAAAGTAAAGGTTAGAAAAACAATCGTAGAATAAATCAATCTTGTTGATGCTCTGGAATTTTTGAACAGTGATGGACTTGTTTGGTTTTAGTTCGAGACAAACCGGAAAACAATGGACTGTCGCCGAAACAAGGGAACACGGAAAATACAGCTCACTCACTGACCGTTTCGTCTTCCAACCAATTTCAGTGGAAACGTCGGGTGTGCTTGGCCCCGAGACTGTTGAATTTTTTCAGGACATTGGACGGAGGATTTCAACGTCTAGGCATGAGCCCCGTGAGTCAGCCTGGTTGTTCCAACGCATCTCCCTGGCTATCGTTCGTGGCAACGCTATGTCAGTAATGGCGGCATCACCTCCATTCTAATCTTCATCTGTTGACTCTTTCTTTCTCTCCCCCTCTCTATCTACCTATGTCTGTATCTGTCTCTTTGCTTCTCTTTCTCTCACTCTCCCCCTCTCTTTCTTTCTCTCCCCCTCTCTTTCTTTCTCTCCCCCTCTCTATCTACCTATGTCTGTATCTGTCTCTTTGCTTCTCTTTCTCTCACTCTCCCCCTCTATATCTACCTATGTCTGTATCTGTCTCTTTGCTTCTCTTTCTCTCACTCTCCCCCTCTCTTTCTTTCTCCCCTCCTCTCTATCTACCTATGTCTGTATCTGTCTCTTTGATTATCTTTCTCTCTCATTATTGTTTTATAAATAATTGGACTTGTAGTTACCATTGCTACTGTTAGTGTATTATATTAGTTTTTGAAAAACTTTAAAAAAGTTATTCTTTGTAAAAATAAACTACCGTCTGACAAATTTCCCGCTTTTTTAGCAACCGCCCTGCATTTTCAGTCATCATTCAATGGACTGTCTACTCTGAGAAAGCAGAGTTCTTGGCCTTTTGGCTAAGATCAAAGTGTAGTATCTGTTCCGATGGATACTGCACCCAATACTCTGAGAAAGGCTTCGGAGAATCTTACGATGGATATGAAAGAAGTTCTGCTTTAATGAATTAGTGCAATAAACTTTCAAAGTAGGAAAGTTGGGTTAAATATTTTACAAAAATCAACTCCTTAAAAAAAGTGTGTGTGTGTGTGTGTGGGGGGGTAATGATCAAATAATATTTTGAACAATCTATTGTTCTTGGCCTTTTGGCTAAGATCAAAGTGTAGTATCTGTTCCGATGGATACTGCACCCCCATAGGCTGGTATTGTCTTGGCCTTCGGGGCTTGATTTACACCGGTCTATGGGTCTGTCCTGTGCAGTTCTAGGAGGTCCACCCTCCCAGGCTTCGCTTCCCCTCTTTGGGGAAGAGTAAGTTTATTGCTTACTGCCTGAGGCGCCCCTATCGGAGAATGCCGACGGGGCTGCCCAGGCAATTTTTAAACCCCACTTTCCCGACCTGACCTTGGGTCACATCTTACTTGTGAGAGTAAGATAAAAACTGGCCTTGTGCCTAACTCCTGGAAAGGAGTAAATCAATACTCTGTCAAGTAACTTATCCCCCACCCCCTTATCACCGAGGCATTTCCATCAAGTGAAGATGTTGGTATTTATCAACCCTAACCAATGCAGGTAGGATGTGACACAAGGATTACTAGAATCCCGAGGAGGCTTATTGCAACTCAGATTCCAGGGAATACCAACAGTCCTTATCGGCGAGAAATCAATAATAAACACCTGTTGCAAGAACAAAAAGTGATTTGCAACAGTTGTCAATAAAAGTGGAGACTACTGGAAATACTTGTCACTCAGACTCCAGGGAACGCCACCTGTTGTTGAGCGATCACTAATGATTTGGATTACTGTTCTCATTTTGGATATTATTCTCGCCTTTCGGCCGATGTAACCTCCGACCTTCTCCAGCTGTATCTTGTCGAACTCGGGAAGCTGTACATCATTTTGAACAGTAGCTTGCTCTCGTTCCGTCAGCCATGACCGGATAAAAATCTTAAATAATTTATAATCGTATTCTTAGTATCGCCTGCACTGAGGATTGAACCTGACCTCCAGAAGTCTGCTGCATAGAACTGATTATTACTTAGCACTTTATCCGTTACGCCACAAGTCCTTGCGGACAATTCTAGTATGAATTTTAGGAGCCTATTCTTGTTTTAGATGTGTAGTCTTACTACTTATTATGATATATTACTGCTTATCATTAATATGATTATTTTTATTTATACACACGTGTACATAATCTGTGACACTCGCATGTCGATGCTATCGATCAACAGTTATTAAAAGCTGAGATCTCATCAGGCAGAATAAAAAATCTGAACCTAAGGGATAGATCAGATTTTTATTCTTCCTGATGAGATCTCAGCTTTTAACAGCTGTTGATCGATAGCATCGACATGCCAGTGTCGCAGATTATGTACATATATGTATAAATAAAAATAATCATATATATATATATATATATATAAGTTATAAAAATATATTTATGACAATTAAGCTACACAGAGGCTTCCGCGTTTCATCCACGGAGGAAATGCCTGGCATTTTAGCCTGACGATTCCCCCCGGAGATGAAACGCGGACGCCTCTGTGTAGCTTAGTTGGCATAAATATATTTTCATAACTAACTACCTAGCTCTACTCACGTATCGAGCAATGTTAAAGTAAATACTGAAAATTGATACATAAAAAATTATATCTGCTTATAACATTTTATGTGGACACATGAAATTATATATATATATATATATACGTATATATATATATATATATATATTTATTCCCCACCCCCCAAACACTGAAAATGACTTGTGTAGGAACTCCTAGTGAGTAAGTAATAACAAAGATTGAAACCTGTAGCTTTACTAAAACCGTGTAAGATATGTATCTTTCAATATTATAGTTATGTCTCATCCAGCATAGACAGGTACTTCGACTAGCGTACAATGAAATGTGATAACTGAGATGGGGGAGAGGGGGGGGGGGGAAATGGTCTCCATTGAATAAGTCTAACATAAAATCTTTTATGAGAAAATAAAATCTGTATTGATTTCTTCAGGAAGAGAGTAAATGTCCTTTCAAGAAAGCAAAATCAGATTGGCGTGTGTGTATATATGCAGGGTGTATAAAGTATGTTAGTTTTACTATGGCAGGTCTATTATTATTCGACTTTATATCTCTATCTATATAAAGTTAGGCATCTGTATATGTTTATATATTTGCATATACAGGATTCACTGCTAAACTAATTAACCGATCATTATGAATTTGGGAACACAACTGCTAGACATAAGAGGTCGCAATCTGGACTTCATTTACTTTAAAGGAGTAAAAAGGGGGTGGAAGCCCTTTGTGAACATTCGGATACCTCCGATTTTTCTGAAATTTTAACAATAGGTATTAGACATCAATTAATAAATATTCCCCAAATTTCAGTTTCTTTGGGGTATTTTAAAGCGTTTTTAGAGACATAACATGGGCACAACCTCCAATTAGAAAATTCAAATATTTCAGATTTGCATTGAATTTGATCCATAGTCATAATCACTAAGCAAAACTAATCTTCATCCCCCAATCTCGTCTAATTATTTTGACATGCCAGGATACCTCCTACTCTGCCGTAAAGACCGACAGCATATGCACGGGCTCGGAGTCTATACCGCAACACCCTCCTTTTGACTAGAGAACGTAGTCTCGAATCAAATAAGCAGGCCTACATGTGCTTTAGATTAACTTTACAACACAGCATTAGTTACCTATATTTCCTTCAACCCAGGACTGTACCCTACTCGATTATCTTTCCGATAGTGTAGACTCAGCATTTTCCTTAGATCCGAGTGTCCAAATCGATGTATTTGGAGATTTTAATGTCCATCACAGAGATTGGCTTAGTTTCTCGAGTTACACAGATGCAGTTGGTAACAGCACGCATAGTTTCTCTATTGCACATTCCGTTTCATAAACCGTGACTTTCCCAACCCACTTTCCAGATCATGAAGATCAGCAAGCCTCATTTATCAACCTATTCTTGACAACACTGCCCGAGGTTTGTGTGAAGAATGCCCATAGCCCACTTGGGAATGCTAATCACCTTGTAATAATGGTTGATATCATCTTAAACCCTCAACCCCAAACCGAAGCACTGTTACTTAAACCGGCAAGATATTACCAACAGGCTGATTAGGAATCTTTAAGAGATCTCATCAGAGATGACCCATTGGGTCAACCTTTTTCTCTCCCTGCTGAGCAGTTCACAAAGCATATGGACATGATCTTATCCCTGCTTTAGTAATAAAAAAAATAAATGCTCTGCTGAGCTGACCCTTTTCCTCTCCAAACTCTATAACAAATGTCTTGCCGAATCTTGCTTCCCTGATAGCTGAAAACTTGCCTCTGCAGTACCAGTTTTCAAGAATTCTGGTGAAAGAACTCGCAAAAGTATTGCCCCATAAGCGTTCTTCCGTTCTTTGCTAAAATCTTTGAATCATTAATTAATCTAGCAACAGTCGGCCACTTCGAAAAAGCTAAACTTCTTTCTGATTAACAGTATTAATTTAGGTAATCCCATTCTACTGCGGATAACCTAACGGTCATCTATGAACGAATATACCATACACTGGACAAGGCAGGTGAAGCTATGGCAGTAGCGCTTGATATATCCAAAGCCTTTGACAAAGTCCGGTATGAAGATTTTCAAGAAAATCATTTGTACAGCATTACTGGATGAATATTTAATATAATCAGATCCTTCTTAGCTAAAAGAAAGATCCAGGTCGTCCTCAATGGTTGAACATCTAAACAGAATCACATTAATGCAGGTGTGCTCCAGGGGTCGATCCTTGGACCTTTATTATTCCTGATTTTCATAAAGGACCTTCCTGATGCCATTGTGTCCGAGATGTGTATATTTGCTGATAACAACACACTAGTATCAACATGAGGGCAAATTGAACTCACACATACTCAAGGCAGTGGCTGAATCCTTGGAAAGTGACCTCCAGTCTGTGGTGGAATGAAGCCATATATGGACGGTTATATTTAATGCTACCAAAATGAAGCTCCTTTCTTTTAACAATTATAAGAAATCTTACAACCACCGATTACCAAGAGTCCAAAATTCCTCGGCTTAACATTCACAGGTAACATGAATTGGAACAAATACATAGAAGATACTGCCAAGTCTGCTGCCAAGAAGGTGGGCTCCCTTTACCGGGCTAGAAAACTTCTCACCTGCCAGTATCCTATATCTCTACAAAGCCACCATTTGCCTATGTATGAAGTATTGTTATCACATCAGTAATGGATTGGAATAAGGATTCTAGACATAAGTTTTAGTATCATTATAAGTTGATTTTACTCTTTGTAAGGGGGACATAAAAGTGGTGCAAAACTGTTCTGTTTGGAGAATTAATTTTACCATTCCTGAGACGGGTATTTTTCTATCTTTCAGAATTATTAATTACACAACAGATGAAGAGGCAAACAGTTTCTGTGACTATAAAGGTTGAATGTAGCAACTTTGAAGTAAAATCATTTTAAAAGTCATTAAGATAGAAAGGCGTCGAAACGCAAGAGACATTCTCGACATACCGATCGCATTAGAACACCCGAATGTATTAGGCAGATACAGCACACCGTTGGTGGTAACCCTAAAAGATACTTGAGGTCAATCGCAAAAAAAACCCAAAAAACACCATGTGTCAGAAAGAAACAATTTGAAATATTGTCCACAATGGCATCAGATACAAATCTTACCTGATAAGTGCAAAAGGAAAATCGCTTACCAGGCTCACGGGACCCAAAAATAGAAGTAAAAAAACTTTCATGATCACATGACCCCCTAACATTTGGCCTCCTTGCTCTTCAGATCTCAAACTTTTTTGGACTACTATGTGTGGAGCATAGTTGAGAAAAGGTTAATGAGCACTTTCACAACACACAATAATTTCTAAAGGTCGACATAGTTAGAAAAATGTCCAGTATGAACAAGAACCACCCGTTCCTAGCGTGTATGTGTTTCATACATCACATAAAGGCCATTATCAAAGCCAAAGGAGACTTTAATGGACAAACTAACAAAACAATACATTTATTCTTATCCTCAAAAAAATGTTTTTCAGCAAAAAGACATTATCGTCTGCATCTAAGTGTCCCTATTTACTTACCTCCCCTACGAGGACAGAGTTAGACACAAGGTCGATTTTTAATGTGGGGAAAATTCAGCTCCCCCAAAAAGGAGCACTTTGGATTGGGACAAAATAAAAATTGTTTAAGTTTAGGAGGGTTTTCTCCTTTACTGACCGAGGACAGAAAAGATGAAGTGTATTATCAGAACAGATACTACACTTTCCTCCGAGCCAAAAGGCCATGGCTAAGTCATTATTGTGTACGTATAAATCCGTCAAATATGTTACACACCCTGTAGCTGTATATAAAGGATTCTTACACCTACAGGATTCCAGAATTCCCTGATCATTGGAAACAAATTACTTGAAAAGAATCAGATTTAATGATCATATAAGATGTTTGAGACAAAAAAAGTCGATTGATAAAATAATGACTAACTTTATTTTATTTTTTAAAATTTTTTTTATGGAAATCGCTCCAGACAAGGCATGAAGCCACTTGATGTAAGGTACTAACAAGACGAAATATGATTATCGCAAAGACCGAAGATGCCTATTTGCCTTAGTCTTGAAAAGACCAATGCTATAAGTAGGAGGAAAACAGTCAGCAGGAAGAGAGTTCCACAAGTCTGCGGTTCTTGGAAAGAAGCTACTGGAATAGGAAGCTGTATTACAATGAGGTATCAAACCAGCAAATTGATGAAGACCACTAGACCAACAAGTCAAACGAGCTGGAACAAAAGAAGCAGGGAATAGATGAGATAATTCTGCAGATTACATGCCACAATAGTATTTATAGAAAAGACTGAGACTAGCAACATCACGTCTGTGAGAGAGAGGGTGTAGAGAAGAAGAAAGGGTGTGGCCAATCAAATTACAGATACGTTTCTGCACCTTATCAAGAATCCTCAAATGGGACGGAGATTAACCAGCCCAAATATGACTTCACACATGCATATAAGAGGATTAAAAAAATTAAAGCAAAAAAAAAAGAAGTTTGAAATACTTTTATTTCATTCAACCAACCAATTCTAAGAGTTAAGTCAATTTAACCAACCAATTCTAAGAGTTAAGTCAATTTAACCAACCAATTCTAAGAGTTAAGTCAATTTAACCAACCAATTCTAAGAGTTAAGTCAATTTAACCAACCAATTCTAAGAGTTAAGTTAATTTAACCAACCAATTCTAAGAGTTAAGTCAATTTAACCAACCAATTCTAAGAGTTAAGTTAATTTAACCAACCAATTCTAAGAGTTAAGTCAATTTAACCAACCAATTCTAAGAGTTAAGTTAATTTAACCAACCAATTCTAAGAGTTAAGTCAATTTAACCAACCAATTCTAAGAGTTAAGTTAATTTAACCAACCAATTCTACGAGTTAAGATGAGAACCCGAAGTTTTGTATGTTCGTCAATGCTATGAAAATACTTCGTTTATTTGAATTTTTTAGAATGGGAAAAATTGTCTTGAATTGTTGAATTATTTCCATTACCCCCCCCCCCCAACTTATTTTCTCTTAAAAGCAAGTGAATCTTTACAAACGATACACGTATGTTATATAATTAATTCATAACATTTAGCCTTCTGCAAAATAATGTTTGATTTAACTGAATATCATTTCATTGGTTTTTAAAACAAGTTTTCTATTCTTGTTGTGAACTGTAAAAATTAAAATAGAGTACTCAATATTTTTAAATTGAATTATAATAATAATAATAAATAATAAAAATAATAAATAATAATAATAAAAATAATCTTGCAAACCGTTTCCATGTTTATACATTTCTTTATAGGTTTATGAGTAATAATATATAGTTTGATTTTCCATCGGTACCTTCGGTTTCACAGAAACACAGTCCACATGAAATCGATTTTTAAGTATCATACCATCAAAAGATCGACTGAATAATCGATTAAATTCGGTATATTAAGTCCGGTGGGATAAGTTTCCAATGTTTTTTTTGTGAAACCGAAAGGATCGATAGCAGATCAAACTAATGTATGATGTCAATTGAAAATTAAAAAATATATATGCTCTTGCACAAGTAAGTGAGCACTGTTTTTTCTCCTATAACACTAAATTACACACACACACACACATATATATAATAATCCAGATAAAACATCCACAGGGTAGTAATACAAAGAATTTCAACCGGGTTTATAAAAAAGTGCTCAATATCAAATAGAGCTTTTATATATGATTAGTTTTATTTACACAGACATGTACAAAATCTGCGAAACTGGCATGTCGATGTTATCGATCAACAGCTATTATAAACAGAGATCTCATCAGGCAGAGTTAGAATCCGATCTTAACCTTAGATGGTGATCTAGGGTGAAGATCGGATTCTAATTGTGCCTGATGAGATCTCAGTTTATAATAGCTGTTGATCGATAACATCGACATGCCAGTGTCGCAGATTTTGTACATGTCTGTGTAAATAAAAATAATCACATACATACATATATATATATATATATATATACACACACACACACGGAAAATGAAAAAACGAAAACCAAAAATATTATTTATGTATTCATCAACTTTTCGTCTTTATTTCAAGACTTCCTCAGGACGATTGGTCTGAAGAAATAACACAAGTACAAATATTTGAAACAGAATAGTAGTTCCATTTTTTATCATATATATATATATATATATATATATATATATATATATATATATATATAATTATTTCATGTATCCACATAAAATGTTACAAGGGGATATAATTTTTATGTATCAATTTTCAGTATTTACTTCAACAGTGCTAGATACGTGAGTAGGGAATCGTCGGGCTAAAATGCCTTTATAGAACGATTCCTTCCGGGAATTAAACGCGGAAGCCTCTATGTAACTTAATTGCCATAAATATATTTTCATGACTTACTACTATATATATATATATATATATATATATATATACACACACATGTATGAACATGTGTATTTTTTATGACCAAAAGTGGGGAACTATGTTTGACCTATTTTTGTTCTGAGTAAACTTTAGAAAGTTAACATTCTGTATTTAGAAATATAAGCAAAATAGAAAAACAACAACAAAAAAAAAACACGCACGACTCCATTAAACAATGTATAATAATTCATATTTTATAAATAAAAAAAATCTTGTCACTCTTTAAAGAATTTAACTCGAAACAAAATTCGTCGAAGAGTTTTGTTTGTCTGTCGCTGTTTCTTTTAATTTCTTTTAATTTTTTTACTTTTTAGTCCATTTATTTCCAAAGATTTTATTTCGTCATCTATTTCCATTTTCCATTCTCTCAAACGTGTGTATCATTAATCGCCTATTATTAAATAAACTCCCCATTGCCATGGAAACGGTGGGAAGCAACAGGGAGCTTGGGTTTGTGTGTAGGAGTGGGATGAGAAAAGGTCTGTTGTTTTTGACACAGATATCCCCCCCCTACTCCTCCCTCTCTTTCATTTTCCTCGCTCGATGGCAGCAAAAGCAATAAGCAGAGTTGGTGGTATTATAGCAGCATTGTCTGCGACTCTGCAGGTGGCTGGAACAGCAGAATTGGAAAATCAGTAGCAGTTGATATTTTCTTGAAGGCTGTGGCATTGAGTTGTGACATGAATGTACCTGTGGTTGGGTGTTAGCGTGGGGCGGGCGAGAATAGGTGGAAATAAGACAGGACGAAAGAGGAGGGGGGGGGGAGGAAAAAAAAACGAGAAAAAAAACAAAGTGTCCGGTCTGTTGTACTTGCAGAAAATATATGGATTTTTGGCAAAGAAGACAAATAGAATCTCAATCCATCCAAAAAATTAAGTAAAACAGAAAATAATATTAGAGAGAGAGAGAGAGAGAGAGAGAGGACAAAAGTGAATGCGTAGTTTTTATTTTATTTTAGTTTTTTTGTTATTGTTTTTTTGTTTTGTAGTTAGTAGGATAATGGATAGCCTTTTTTGTTGTTCAAATGACAATATAGTAATTTTCGAATTGGATAGAAAAATGCTTACATCTCCATCAAGATCTCGCGTGTCTTTGTTATATCTCGCCTATACGTAACTTTAATAAATACACATCGAAAAAAAAAATATATATATATAACATCATCTTAAAAAAAAATTTGTTAACATGACTATTTTTAATTATTTTTCCCTGGGGCCTCATTGAAATCAAAAATAAAATAAGGGAAAAAAATTAAAAGGTATTCAAAAAAAAAAAAAATAATAATAATTAAAAAAAGAAAGAAAGATATAAAAAAAAAAAAAGTCAACATCACTATATTCATTTTTTATTATATTTATCTGATTCGTCCAACCGGGCAACGCCGGGCATATACAAACTAGTTTTTATTAAAGTTTGATAAAAGAAAAAAATCTTAAAGGTCATCTTATGATAAACGAGGAATTTTAAAATAGTATTGTTGTCGTTTTAAAGTACAAAAGAAAAATAATAATAATAATATAAGGAGTTGGGCCGGTCAAGCGTGGACATGTGATTTTTACAACCTGTGTCCAGTTTGTTGTGAATGGACAGTCAGACACAATCGTGTGTTGGGGGGGAGGATGAAAATATTGCAATGAAGTGACGCGTAAAAACATCCACAGAATGGAATGCAAATGAAATTCTTAATTCTCTCAACAAATCAAAATTAGTCTACGAGATATTCAGCATTAAATGGAAGAAAATAATATTAATAAGACGAACGCGGCGGTGGCGATAGGAGAGGAGGGGGCGGCGGTGGTTATCTATTGAATGTCCGGTGATAGGTCGCCTGGTACACTGACCGCTCCCCTGCAAACAACAGCTGAGCCGCCGCCAGTGACCACAGGTGACAACCGGGGAAGGATTGGGAAGAGGCGGCAGAGGCGGCGGCAGAGGGCGAGATGTACAACACTCTACAAAACAATTAGCAACACTATCGAAAAAAAAAAAAAAAAGAGAATGGAAACTTGATGTTAAGCGGGAATGCGGGGGGGGGGGGATGATGATGATGACCCGATGACGAAAGAAAAAAAAATCTAACCATAAAAGAAGGGGGTGAATAACGAAAACATTCACGATAATAAGAAAATTGATGTAGTTCCTTTGATATATATATATATATATATATATACATATATATAATCAAAGGAACTACATCATATATATATATATATATATATATATATATATATATATATAGGGTGAGTCAAAAGTAGGTGGGCAGTAAAAAAACATTTTTCGTCGAAGCGTAAGAGACAGACTTCAAAGCTGTGTAAATCAAGAAGGAAAACAGTTTGAACACTTGCGTTGATAAATAACATTTAATTTTTCATTAATAATTGTTTTATTGCATGTAATTGTACGTATAAGTGATCTCTAAATAAATGTGTTTTACTGTCCACCTACTTTTGGCTCACCCTGTATATAACAAAAATTAAAATAAAAAAAACAAGAAATAGGAATAAAGACTAAAAAAATAAAAAAGAACGACTAAAGACATAATAAAATAAAAAACGATTTAAAAAAAAAAAACTAAATAAAAAAACAAGTGAAAGAAACGAAAGGAATGAGCCTCCTTTCATTGTTGAATCCACCGGAATAATAGTGCTCGCTTGTTGTTATGTGGGAGTTGAAAGCACAGAGAGGAAACTAAAGCGAACGCGCTCGTGCGTGTGAGTGATTATCGAGCGAGTGAGTGAGTGAGTGAGTGAAGGGGAGAGAATGAATAGAAGAGGTGGGGGGAGTGGGAATGAGGAATGGTGGAAGTTTGACCTCGGGGGCAGAGGATCACCAGCTGGACACACACGCACACACGTACACGCATACACACACAGGCTTGAATTTAACACACGACGAAACCGCAGCGTTTATTGACCAAACAGAAGCAAAACTAAGAATCAATTATGTGAAGAACGATCGCTGTTGAGTGGTTAGTTGAATATTCAGAGAGAGGCGCCGTATATATCCTATGAACACCATCATAACATAACCCTTCCATCACACACACACACACACACACATACATTGTAGTGTGGGTGGGTGTTAATATATAGTACACACACACACAAATACATAAATAAACAATATAATATATAGAATATATTAGTATACAGAAAACACACACACAGTCCTTATCAAAAGACCAATAAACTTCTACACCCCCAAAATCCCCCCCCCCTTGCCTAAAAAAATTGTTGTTTTTTTCCTACCCTCTGACTATGAAAGAGCAAAAAAAAAAAAAAAAAAAAAGAAACAACAACAAAAAAAAAATGGAGAGTAAAAAAAAACAAAAAATATGAACGCGAATTCCTTGTGAGTCAGAACTCGTCTTCTGTCTTAGGTACACCGACCGACGAATCCGGCCATCGAAAAGCGGTGTCACTTACCTGGGAAGGGGTAGAAAGCATGCATGCTTGAGTAAGCTGGAAACAGGTAACCCTCAGAAGTGCTAGTATAAATATTATTAAATGACATGATATCTGGCCAGGCCAACGCATTGAGACAGTCCTGACACACACACACCCAGTGCTTGGCTAGGACTTGGTACTACCACTCTACTACAACTACTATCACAGCTGCTGCTCCTACTACTACTACAGCACCTACCACCACTACTACTGTCACTACTACTACTACTACTATTATTATTATTATTATCAGTATTATTATTATTATTGTTGTTGTTATTATTATTTACGACTATTCAAGAAAAGACGACAACTGCAGCAGCAGCGGATCATGTGTAATGTGCTCTAATGGACTGGGGAGTGGGAAGGAAGGCGAGGCGGGACGGGGTAATAATCATTTATTGACTACTACTACTACTACCATTAATAATACGATATCCGAAAATTAATACTACTACTACTGCTGGTGGTGCAGCCTCCACTGCTGCAGTTTTTAAAAAGGCAGTGGAGGCGGTGCTGGCTGACTCACGAGCTGTCTTTCATAAGCCCCGAGGGGAGACACACACACACTCACGCACACACATACATACACACACACACACACACACGGTGTCTTTTGTTGAGGAAGTGACCCCAATAAGAGGACAGAAGAGAGATTCCATTGACGCTGAGTGTTTAATATTGATGACAATGATGATGATGATGATGATGATAATAATAACAATATTAATAAAAGGAATCAAAGAAGAAAAAGGCGAAAGTATATAGTTTGTTTGTTTGTTCCAATTCAGCCTTTTTTTATTTTCACCCCATTTTTTTTTAAATCGTCGTATTGACGTAGATATATTTGGAGGCGTCCGAGTTCTTGGAGAGAAAAAAAGGGGGAGGGAGGGTACCTGCTGCCACTTTGGGTAGATGTGGGGGCCCCTCGGCGTATAATGGAGCCAAATTGTTTCGTTAAAGTTACGTACGTACGCACATAACTTTAACGAAACACAATTATCGTTTGTCTGTTATAAACACAAGAATAACGATACCGCTGCTCGATTATTTTCTGATATTCGCAAAGATTACAAATCGCATCTCCATCATTATTTTGAATCCTAACCATCCCGTTTGTATTATTATTTTTATTATTATTTATTTTATTTTTTTTTTTATTATTATTATTTATTTAATTTTTTTTTTATTATTATTATTATTATTATTTCATTTTTTTATTATTATTATTTCATTTTTTTTATTATTATTTCATTTTTTTTATTATTATTATTTCATTTTTTTTATTATTATTATTTCATTTTTATTATTATTATTTTTATTATTATTATTTCATTTTTATTATTATTATTATTATTATTATTTCATTTTTTAATTATTATTATTTCATTTTTTATTATTATTATTATTATTTCATTTTTTTTAATTATTATTATTATTATTTCATTTTTTATTATTATTATTATTATTTCATTTTTTTAATTATTATTATTATTATTTAATTTTTATTATTATTATTTAATTTTTATTATTTAATTTTTATTATTATTATTATTTAATTTTTATTATTATTATTATTTAATTTTTATTATTATTATTATTATTTAATTTTTATTATTACTATTATTATTATTATTACTATTATTATTATTACTATTATTATTATTACTATTATTATTATTATTATTATTATTACTATTATTATTATTACTATTATTATTATTACTATTATTATTTCACAGCAAAGATTTTTTTTTTAATAAAAAATAAAATGCAGTAGTGGACCTGTGTACAAAACTGAAGTATTACGCATGACTGTATTTATTTCAGATTTAGTAAAAGATGAAATTAATTATTAAAATCTTTTATTAAAATTAAATTAATCTCTTTTTTACACACACATTACCATCGCATATCCTTCTCTAACAGGTATTATTCAACATTTCCTCTCATTTTGTGTTAGTATATAGTCATGTATGTTTGTGGGTGGGTGTATATGACTATCAGTGGCTGCGAAAACAACCCTCACACGCAACACTTGCAATATATGAACACATACATACAAATAGTAAATGCACACACATACACACAAATATGTGCGTGCGTGTATACACACAATAAAATTGGGTTTTCTAGCCGCAGTATACACGACAAAGTATATAATGAATGATTTATGATATTATTTGGACCCCCCCCCCCCATCAAGTAACTGATGAAGACCCCGATTCAATACAATAATACACATTTACACACGCATGTAATACACATCTGCAAGACAAGAGAACGGCGATCGTATTTACCACAGGAACACACACACACACATTCACTCACTCACTAGTCTCGTACGCACACACGCGTGCGCGCGAAGAAAACGCGGCTAATACATTTACACAGGATGGGGATCAAAAAAGAAAGAAAATTAAATTTAAAAGGAAGCAAATGCCGTCGGTTTATAATACGCGATGTAGATAGC
The DNA here is from genome assembly GCA_963556195.1 of Sepiola atlantica. Lineage (NCBI taxonomy): Eukaryota > Metazoa > Mollusca > Cephalopoda > Sepiida > Sepiolidae > Sepiola > Sepiola atlantica. The sequence continues at coordinate 69,299,231 of OY744543.1, read as the reverse complement.
GTCGTCCATCATCATCATCATCAATATGAAGCTGAGAATGTGCGCGCGTGTGTGGTTCTTCTTCTTCTTCTTCTTCTTCTTAGAGAGAGAGAGGGAGGGGAAGGGGAGAGAGGGGGAGAAAGAGAGGGGAGAGAGGGGGAGAAAGAGACGGGAGAGAGAGGGGGAGGGGCAAGTAGTTTTGTGGCGTGGCAGTAAAAGCAGTTGCACAAAACACAGGAAACTGTGGGTGGAAAAAAGGGAGAGAAAAAAACAACAACCAGTGGCTCCCCCCCCCCCTGCACATATACATATATATATATAAACACACATACGCTCACACACACACACACATATATATATATAACACACTTACGCTCACACACACACACACACATATATATATAAACACACATACGCTCACACACATATATATAAACACACATACGCTCACACACATATATATAAACACACATACGCTCACACACATATATATATACATATATAATATATATAAGCACATCATACACACATACATATAGATATAACTATAAATATATATATAAACAATAAAACATGCATACACACACACATATATATATATATATAGAGAGAGAGAGAGAGATAAACACGCACACACATATACACGCACAAACACAAATATATACAAACTCACACACACGTAAACACATAGATAAATATATAAAAACATATACACGCACATACATACATACATACATACATACATACATACATACATACGGCGAACAGTACTTGACAACAATGCAGAAAACCTCTCTCCTACACAAATTCCTAGTGTTGCCAGTAATTAGCGCTCTATTCAGAACAAGATGGGCAGACTGGTGCTTGTTGATTTCCACAAGGTAGAGGAAGTGGGGGGAGGGGTGAAGGGAAGCGCCATTAACTCTTGCTCCCAACCCTTACCCCCGCCCATCCACCCGCCAACCCCAAAACTACTTCCACTGCTGATTCTTCTCTCGTCGTCACAGCCACTATTATTATCATCGTCGTTTTTTTTTGTTTTGTTTATTACTTACGGTGGTAATGGCGACGTGTGTCTGTGTGCGTAACGTATATATATATATATATATATATATATGCGTGTGTGTTAAATGCTGCTATCGATTGATGATGACGGTAGGGAAGGAGTATATCGTCTCACATTTTAGAGAGTGAGGAAGAATAAGATGGAGGGAAGATGACTGCCTCGTTGGCCCGGGGTACGTATGTCTTCCTGTTAAACTGACATCTTGCCCCCTCCCTCCTAAATCGTTGAACGGATGACCGGACGGGCAAGCACTGGCAACCCACAAGTCACATCATGACAAGGCCGCCACTGACTCCCTCTCCCTCCCCCTCTCTCATTAATGATAATTTTTATACCGCACTTAATATAATATTGAAAACTAAAAAAATAAAAAAAACTGACATAAAACCAACTATTATGTAGGAACAAGAAATAAGTAGTACAATTAAGACTGTAAGTGTTTTCCTCCTTCCCCCCACCCACCCTCATACTTTTATTTACTATGGACGGACGGGGGGGATGTCAACGAGGGTCAGCGAGGCTATCACGATTTATACGGAGAGACCAAGCGATCACATGCGAAGGAGAGCAGATGTGAGTGAATGTGCGCCGTCGGGGACAGCAGACAAAATACCATCTCCTCCCACCTCCCTCCCCCTCCCTCCCTCTCTTCTTCCATTCCCCCTCCTCCTCCCCTTCCCCCCGTAGAGAGTGTCACAAGTAACTGACCGCTAAGAATGCTCGGGTCAGATTTGCTGTATTTATTTTATGTCGTGTACAAACAAGCCATGAGCGTAGACAACCAGGCGCGACTACAAGTTACGCGAGAAACAGTTATATTGCGGATTTTACAAGTTTTCGAAAAAAAAAAGTTACGGAAAGTGAAAGAGAAGTCAGGTGATTTTGTGTTGTTATCAAAATGATAATAATAATAAAAAAAAAATACGTTTTTTTTTTTTTCTGAATGAATTTGTGCTGCGCGATGATCTTGAAAAACATTGCAATTCGATAGACGAAACTAAATAGGTTTATGTGGTCACGCAATTTATTCATTGAGTTAGAATAGAAGAGATTTTTTTAGAGGATTTTTTAAATTTTTCCCCATGGATTTGTTCTTTAGTTTACACAAATAAAGTGATACTAATCTTGAGGAAATATGAACTGCTAATGTATTCTTTCGGAAAGTACATTTTAATCGATGTAACAGGAGTTACATTTCTGTAGTGATTTGCTATTCTCATGGAAAAGCGAGTGAGGGGGCAGTGTCCACCCCTATTACACACACACACACACATATATATATATATATATATATATATATATATATATATATATATATATATATATATATATATATATATATATATATATATAGTGTCAGAAGATCAGAACATATCAAACATGCTACCGTTGGTTCCGAGGTGTAACAGCTTAAGGCATAACACAATGTAACGTAATGTTTCGCCTTCTTAGGGCGTAACAGTTCGAAACCGACGGTATCATGTCCGATATGTTCTGATCTTCAATTAATAAAATAAATATTATGCTTTTGTTATTCAATAATTGAGCATTCGGTTGAATTTCTTTCTACGAAACCAAACATTTTTTTACACACATTTGTCCACGAATAATACTTCTGTTGTAAGATGTTACCGTAGGAAATAAATAACAAAAACAAATCAATTACAGATCGCTGCAACTCATCGTTTTGTTTATTAAATCCTTCCGGTTTGATTGTACATTCTTTTTTTAGAAGTATGATATATATATATATATATTATATATATATATATATATATATACATATATATAGGTACGTGCAAAATCAATGGCCGATTCCCAAAATGAAAAAACATTTTGAACCCCCCCCCCTTTACTTAAAAATACATTAAAATTCAGGAAATCAACCAATTTTACTGAAATTTTCAATATTTATTAATCAACAATCACGGAATATAATGAAACCATTATTATTTTTTAAAACCTTAGTGAAAATGTATTATTTTTAAAAAAGAAAATACACCTTTACTAAAGTTATATTTTTATATATTAATAAAAAAAAAATGCATGATTTTTTAACTGTTGCTTATGTAAATAAAGGATCGTAGATGTTAACAATTACATTTTTTTTCCAAAATATTTCGTGTATATTACGAAATAGGCCAGTAAATACCGTGTTAATAAAATCACTATAACTCGAAGAAAAATTAATTTTTTGAATTAGCGATATTATTATTGAATAAAGCATTGTTTAATCAATATTTTCACCAAAAAAATAATATAATTGCAAAAAATATTTCATGTGATTTTAATGATTAGAGTTTGGGGAAAAATAAAAAATGCGACATAATTATATTTCTCTTTCATAGAGGAACGTAGCATCATCAGCGCAAGAAATTTTTTTTAATAATCTTGAAAATAAAACCAAAATTTGACAAATTTGAGATCCAGGAACTTAACGAAAAAAAGAATTTTTTAAAATTGAATAATTTCTACTAACGATGAACTTTCATTAGTATGGTAGCCCCGTTCTGTAATAACCAGGTGGGATTAGCCTTCCAACAATCACTCACTTTTACAGCGCAAAATTATTTTTTTTAGAGATTCAACAATTTCGTTCATTTCACAATTCATCGTCAATTATTTGGAAAGATTTGTATTTGTTTTGTCTTTTTTTCATTAATAAATATTTAAGTTAAAAACAATTATTTATTAATAAATAAAGAGAATTCAAACATGACATTTTCTTTCAAAATTGAATTCTGTTTATCAATAAATAACTGTTTTAACTTTTTTTCAATGAATAAATTGTCAGTGTAGTCATTGACTTTAATATACTTTTTCACACTTAAAATAAAAAAATAAAAACACTTTATTTTTAAAAGAATCAATGTAATTTATCGTTACGACACGTTAAGAATAAATCGAGTAACTAAAGTTTTAAATCATGTAAAAAAAATTGATAAAATTGACGCAGTTCGTAACGTAAAAATATTTTTAACATTTAAAAAATAGTTTTATTTCAAATTCTAAGGAAAAACATTGGTAAACAGACGTCATCAATAATTTCAGAGCATTACTAAATTAAAAACTGAACCTTTTCAGTTAAAAATAATTGCGTACACTCACAAATAATTAAATAAGCATTTCCTTTTTTATTATAACAAAATAAGGGTACTTAAATTTGTTTATAACCTTAAAAAGAATAAAGAAATTAATGGATAATAATTTTTCAACTTCTATAAACTATTATTACATTTTTATATATAAAGTTAAAAATGATAAATTATGACATTTTTGTCTTCCATATATTTTGCATAGCAATAGTCAATTTGTAAACAACGTCCTTTTCCGATGAAGTTATGGCGGATTTTACTCATTTATCACATTTGAAAGGGTTAATTTTGCTAATTTTTAGTCAAACTTGGGATTTTTTTTTTAATTCAGTGTCTTATGACTTTAATTTAATAATTATCTTCGAAATAGTTCCCAAAAACTTATATTTATCTTTTAAGGGATTTTTACAAGTAATTTTTTCAAAGTTCAAAATTCATTGAATTTTTAGGGTTTTTGACCGCCGTAATTACATATTTTATTATAATTTATTTTTCACACGTAAATATGCAGTTTTTTTCGTTTAGAGATTAAGTTTAGGCTTTTATCTTTCAAACACAATCAAAGTTTACACGGAAACTAATTAAATAATTAATGATAAGCGCTTTTTAATAAGCATAGTCCGTACAAGAAGGCGCCATTTTTGCACGTACCTAATATATATATATATATATATATATATATATATATATATATATATATATATATATAATTAACTTGTTACAAATATCCAGGGGGTATAAATCCGAAGGAAGTTGAAACCGGGTACCTCATTTCAGTCTCGGTTGCCTGCGCGGGAAGTATATAGTAAAGCAAGGGTTGCCGAATCCTCGACCGTACCTCTCCTGAATAGTCCAGTGGCAGGGAGAAGGTTAAGACGACATGAACCCAATGCCGGGATAATCAGAGACAGACTAATATTATTCTGGAATTTTCCTTCGTCTAGACTAGTTACAAAATTTGGGCTGAAGCGTTTTGTCTCCCCCTATTATTTAATCTATAGCTGGGAGGAGGGAGGGGATATGGATTCATACTTTTTCTTCGGTATTAATCAAAGTGATGCAGGAGCCACGACAGAACTCGAACTCGGAAGAACGTCGAACCTACAGTCCGCGCCTATAGCCACTACACTACTTTCACATACACACACATACACACACACACATTTACAGATACCATCCTGGAGTGTCTTCGGTCTCTCTGGACAAGGGTTTGTCAGGACAACCTGACATGAGGATACTTCATCCTACAAGTAAACCCTGACCAAATATTCAAAATAACATTATTCAAAACCCCAAGTAATATCCCCTCAATACGGCTATGCACTGGCTCATACGAGGAATGGTGCACCTTCTCCAAGTAATGTTACCTCAAGTAACAACACTTAGATGTATACTCCACCAGACTAGATGAATTATTGTCCTAGAATCCGGTAAGACCAAGAGACCACAAGAGAGATATACTATAACATAGTTAACTGGTTGATTGGGGAGAGAAAAATTAATGTTCTTAACTTCTTTACTAACTCAACGTTTGAGAAATAAAGGAGAACTTTAATGGAATATTCGAATAGCTGTATATCTTATATAGAGATTAAGTGTTGGCCCCAGAACTGAGAACTTCGACAGAAGTAAAATGAAACAATAATATATATACATATATATATATATATATATATATATATATATATATATATATATATATTATATATATATATATATATATATATATACTACAAACACACACACATACATAAATATGCACTGCTATCTTCGCGAGCAGCACTTTAACTTCGTGAGGGTCAAAGGGCATTCGACGATATTTTGTGTAAAGTGTCACAAACATAAAACCAATATGACACGAGGAAGGAAAAAAAGCATAAACTTAATTTTACAAGTTTTTTTTATAACTATTTTTCTTTTATCGCCTAATTTAGACTTCAAAGTAGCAATAAAATCAGATTTTAATAATTTTCAAAATAATACAACATTTTAGCAGGAATGCGTTTGGTCACATGACCAAACAATTGTGAAACGTCATGACCCCAAGATGGAAAAAAAAAAAAAAATCAATCTTTTTTTTTTTTGTATTTATTTTTAATATGTTGTCCTCAATTACACATTACATTTTCTTCTTCTCTCTTTTTCTCTCACATAAACAAAAACTTGATTGATTCAGTCCGAAAAGTAAAAAAAATAAAAATTTAAAAAAAACAATAAAATCTCTATAGAAGTTTTTTATCTTGACTTTTCAGAGAGTATATAATTCAAATTAATTATATTTTTGACAAAGTTAGGTACTTGTAATGAATGGGTATCCAGAGGGTTTCCGTACTTTAATGGGGAATCCAGAGTCCGTCCCGGAAATAGCCGAAGCAGTTTACGGTTTGAAAACCTCGGAAGAATATGTAAAAAGGCAGACAACACTAGCATGCGAAGTATAAATATATATATATATATATATATATATATATATATATCTTTAGCCCATCAAAAAAGAAAAAAGTCGCTTTCAAACAGTAAACTGCTTCGGCCATTTCCGGGACTGGCCCGGCATTCTCCGTCAGGGTACTGAAACCCTATGGATACCCATTCATTACAAGTTCCGAAAGTTACTTAAACAATTTTAGTTTTCAAAATTAAAATAAAAAATAAAGAGATAATTTATGGCTTTTATAAGGAACAAAAATCCAATCATTTTAAAATCCTTTTTGTTTAACGCATTATTAGCGACGTAGTAGTAATAACAATAATAATAATAATAATAATAATAATAATACCAATTATGGCTTTGACCAGGTGACAGTGTACTAAAAGGTATGACCAATAATAGTGGATTTAATGACAAGATTGTCAATGATAGGCAGATGGTTACAAATTAACACCATTAAAACAAGCCAACAATCTGACAATGTACGATTTCAAACTAAAACAATAAAGCTTAGAAATTACTTTTGCGAAAGCCCATACTAAAAGCAAAGCCAGTAAAACAATTTCAGTAAACAAATTTTAAAAAAATATATATATATATATCTACTTCAAAAAAACAAAACAAAAAAAAACAGGTCACAACATCTGGCATTGTTTTTAAATGTATACAAAAAGGCACGTCATTACACATATACGTGGATTGTAAGTTATTTTTTTGTATATACATCATGGGTATTTATTTAATAAGAAATACACCCTTGTATATTGTACTTATCTTTAGCAACGTTAGGTATATCAATTTTCTTTGTAAATTGATTGTTGAAAATAAGATATTAAATTTCATTTTTTTTTTGTTCTTCTATATTTTCCCAAATATATAATATATAAAGTTTATCTTGTCGAATTTTCAAAGTTAGACACAAATAGCATTTAAGCTGACAAATCAAAATTTGCTTCCGACTAGCCAATTCTCATTTGTTATTGTTGTACAGTGTTATTCGCAATATAATAACGTACTTAGCTACACTTTATTCAAAAAATTACTTAGTCCGGCCCAGACGACTGCTAAAATGAAACATTTTTAAATAATCACCTAAAAATAAAAATCAGCAAAGAGGATAACTCATATTTTAGATTGAAAACCATAATAAGAATTGTCTACCTTATGTGCAAACAAATAAAAATTAAAATTGCATCCCGGCAAACGCTGTGTATATATATATCTATCTCTCTCTCTCTATATATATATATATAGAAATATATATCTATATCTATATATAGAGAGAGAGATATATATCTATATCTATCTATATATATATATATATATATATATATCTATATCTATATATATATCTATATATATCTAGAGAGAGAGAGATTAGTTGCTAATAATAGATTAAAAAAATATATCAAATTACATAAAATGGCCAATTATATTTAATCTCTATATTGATAAGATTGTGAGACAACTTCATGTGTGCTTTTTCTCGCGACTACATGACTTACACATTGAAATTTGTATTTATTAACTATTTATTGAATATTTATTGAAGTAAAAAAAAATGCAATGGCGTAAAAGAAAACGAACGTTTAAAAATCTTATTCAAAAAAATAATTTAATTACGAAATTAAATCTACCAGAATGCATTTCGGTCCCTTAATCCTGAAATAGGACGTGACCATGGCCATCCCTACTACAGGCCAGGCAATTGTGCAACTGGGGTCTTTTACTGGGGGCCATTTGAATTTTCTTAAATATTCGATATAGAAGTTGCAAACTATATCATCAACTGGTGCGGATCCTTTTTTTCTTTTTAACCACAATATACAAGTAATGATCTTTTGACATAAGTACAAAATCTCTAAAAAAAATCCAACATTGAAATAAAACTTCTTCATTGAAATATGCATTTGCCTTTGTTTATTCAAAATTACCTGTCTCTTCATTTATAGGAATTTGTCAATAATTGTAAAATTTATCAATTAGCTCATTGTGGTTCTTATTATTTGGTATGTAAAACACATAAAACCATCAAACTAATCTCACAAAGGAATTTTACCTTTGTTTGCAACTTCTATATCGAATATTTAACAAAATTCACGTGGCCCCCAGTAAAAGACCCCAGTTGCACGATTGCCTGGCCAGTAGTAGGGATGGCCATGGACGTGACTTAATATATTTAAAATTATCTTTCTTTTAAGCCCATCAACCGGCAATAGGTTTCCACGAGGGTAACGCCGGGTAAATACAGCCAAACAGCTAATAAAAATGGCTTCATTTCAGTAAACTGTTTCTTATAAAGGCCTTCTTTTAAGTCAAAGTGACGTTAGAATTTAACAATAAAATTATTTATTCAATGAGATCCTTACGATTTTGCAAAAGATCGATAGAATAAAGAAATTCAGGTAAATCAAAGTACAGAATAGTTAACATTTGAGAACTTGTAAAAAAAAAAAAAAATTTATATAGAACGCATTAGAATGAAATTCTCTACTGTACCAGCCTAGTATTAACGCGTGGAAACAATTTGTAAAAAAAAAATTGTTGAAACAGTAAAAAAAAAAAAAATGTCTTAGAGATCGTTTCCACACGTTAAAACTTGGCGGGTTCGATAGAGAATTTCATTCTAATGCGTTTTATATAAATTATGTGGTGTTTTGTTTACCAGTTCTCGAGTGCTAAGATAAAGAAAAGGAAAAAGGGAAAAGAAACGAAAAAAGAAATGGAAAGAAAAGAAACGAAAAAAAAAAAACGAAAAAAAAAAGAAATGGAAAGAAAAAAGAAACGAAAAAAAAAAGAAATGGAAAGAAAAAAGAAACGAAAAAAAAAAAAGAAATGGAAAGAAAAAAGAAACGAAAAAAAAAAAAAGAAATGGAAAGAAAAAAGAAACGAAAAAAAAAAAGAAATGGAAAGAAAAAAGAAACGAAAAAAAAAAAAGAAATGGAAAGAAAAAAGAAACGAAAAAAAAAAAAAGAAATGGAAAGAAAAAAGAAACGAAAAAAAAAAAGAAATGGAAAGAAAAAAGAAACGAAAAAAAAAAGAAATGGAAAGAAAAAAGAAACGAAAAAAAAAAAAAGAAATGGAAAGAAAAAAGAAACGAAAAAAAAAAAAGAAATGGAAAGAAAAAAGAAACGAAAAAAAAAAAGAAATGGAAAGAAAAAAGAAACGAAAAAAAAAAAGAAATGGAAAGAAAAAAGAAACGAAAAAAAAAAAGAAATGGAAAGAAAAAAGAAACGAAAAAAAAAAAAGAAATGGAAAGAAAAAAGAAACGAAAAAAAAAAAAGAAATGGAAAGAAAAAAGAAACGAAAAAAAAAAAAAGAAATGGAAAGAAAAAAAGAAACCAAAAAAAAGGATAGGAAAAACATTCCAGGGAAAGAAAGTAACAAAGAAAAAACAGAAAAGAATGAAAGTGAATGGTTATTTAAACCAACAAAGTAACATCGTGTGCGCACACACACGCACACACACACACACAGACACACACACACACACACACGTGTTGGTTATCCGCCAGTAAAACCAGCAAAGGTGGCTTAAGTAAACATCTGTGACAGCCACACCATTGCAACAGATCAATAGCTTAGATGTTAGATGGCCAATGCAGTAATAACATTAATATACTTTATTACGCTGTTGAACGAAGGGGGGGGGGGTCGCAGGGAGATATTGGGGGTCCCGACCTTTGGCATTTCTGACTGATCAATACTTATTCCTTTAATGGGCATTGTCCTATTCCAATGATAACAACAAGAGATCAACTCTGAACAAAAACTAACAATAATGTCCGGATTAATATCTACGCATCCACACATAAGCTCAAATTCTCTTATCTCTTCCCCCCCCTAACCCTAACACCCTCCTCTGCTGAAACTGGCCCCTTTTAAATGATGTGTTTCAAATTAGTGAGGATACAAGTAGATCATTAGTTGACTAAATTTGTGGGGATTTTTACCCCCACCCCACCCACCTACCCTCCCCGAAAAGAATATTCAATTCTCACACGTGAGAAAGTAGTGTCAATAGCATGGTACACCAATAACAAATGAAAATCGGCTAGTCAGAATCAAAGTTTGATATGTGCTATTTAGGTCAAACTTTTTTTTTTTAAATCCCACAAGATAACTTTATATATTAGATGAAAGCAATAGCGACTCCCAAAATCAAAAAAAAAAAAGTGATTTGCATTGCTTGTTGCAAAGACAGCTAACATAATGATCCTGTGTAGACCTGTACGCACCATTGCGTCAGCATTGGACTTCCGAAACCAAGCAACAATAGAGGGTGAATCCCATGAAAGTCGTGCTAAATTATAGTCATATACAGTTTGCAGAAACCTACAATGACTCGTCCAAAACAGTAATTGGTTCAGAAACAAGTAGATTCAAGATGTCCAGATTAGGATTGACAGCAAGTGTTGCATCAGAGTTTTCCTTCTCCTAGGTGAAAGCCTTTACAAAGGTCAAAGGGTTCACCTCTTTCAGTGAGATAACCGTGTCAGAATATTAACCCTGGTATTTCTAAGTTTCTAAGATGTAAGTTGGAGAATTAGGGCCATTTAAAAAAATACTTCCGTGGACCACGAATGATAATAGGGGTAAGACGTAATGGGTGAAAATTTCAGATTCATGCGAGTAGTATTTTTTTGTGTTCATTTATACATAAATAACACTAAACAATCAAACATTTTGAAAGTTTTACAAAATTCAGAAGGTGCAGGCCAAAAATAGCCGTTAGGGCTCCACGGGACTCAAAATCCATCATTTTTCGGTGAAACAGTGGTGTCATGCGACATTGCAGGTCCTAAAACATCATCAAAAGCTATAAATGGATAGAGATGGTTAAATCTGATATAGTACTTTAATTTAGGACCATTTTCAGGCTGTGAAAGGGTTTTCATGAATGTAAAATAGCCAAAAACTAGTGGCCTGCACCTTCTGAAGTTTGCAAAATTCAGAAAATGTTTGATTGTTTAGTGTTATTTATGTATAAATGAACACAAAAAAATACTACTCGCATGAATCTGACATTTTCACCCATTACGTCCCACCCCTAATGATAGTTTTTAAGGAATTGAGTTTAAAATATTGTATTTCAAGTAGGTGGGCACACTTCTTCCTTAAGAGGACCAAGATACAAAAAAACACCAAGATACAAAAACACACCAAGATACAAAAACACACCAAGATACAAAAACACACCAAGATACAAAAACACACCAAGATACAAAAATACACCAAGATACAAAAATACACCAAGATACAAAAAAAAAAAACACCAAGATACAAAAAAACACCAAGATACAAAAAAAAACACCAAGATACAAAAAAATCCTATGGATTCAAAATTCTGAAAAACCCACCTACAATCGACCGTATGATCAGCTTCGAAAAGCTAGAGTAAACACTACTCAGATATAAAAGCAATCGCAAACAACACATCCACGCATTTAGCCTGATGATTTCCTAGCGGAATGAAACACGAACGTTTCTGTTCAGCTTACTTGTCACAGATATATTTTTATACTATTTTATTTAAAAACTATACATTACAGTGTCCGGTGGAGATACCCACGTTTCATCCATCCGGTCGTGAAACCCGGGTACCCAACAGACACTCAAATGTATCGTTTTTTAAATAAAGTAATTTATATTAGCTCTTGAAGAACCTACGTTTTCCACCTATCCTAACGATATTAACATCAAAATGGTTCAAGGTCATCAAAACGGCTTATGCTTATTTAATTCTATGATACAACAGAAGACTTTGAAATACTGTATAAATAATGATTTCATAAACAGTTAATAAATTTATATTCTGTAATATACATTTTTAATTTGCATTCTCATATTTCATACGCAATAATTTCGTCGATAGTAAAACGTTTGATGTCGCTGGGATGCTGAGAACAGATACTACACTTTGAAATTTTTTTTTTTGCAGAAAATATAAAACTTTACGTTTAAAACAAATTAGGCACAAGGCCATCAAAAGTGTGGGGGAGGGAAATGGTCATCCTTGGTCTATAATGATACAAATGTCTATCCTACTCTTAACTAAAATCAAAATCATCTCAGTCACCACAATACCACATTTACACTAATGGGCCGCCCTATTTAAGATGACCCCGAATTGATTGGAAATTTTATTTTTCACAAAACTACTTATATCTTAATCAAAAGGCCAAGGAACTATAAAAAAATGTTTTCATGACTAGGCATTTTTAAACGAATGAAAAAAAAACCCTGATCTAATCTATTATCATATTATCTTTTAATGAGGTGGGTAGTGTAGTATCGGTTCTGTTGTCATAAGATTATCCTCCCAGGAATTTCCTTCTCCTCCGTTTTTATGAAAGTGTAATGTAATATCTATTCTGTTGTCATACGAACATACTCAGAGGAATTACCTTCTCCTTTTATGAGGGGATCCTCCCAAGTATTACCTCCTCTATTTAGTAGGGGGTGGGGTACTGTACTATCTATTCTGTTGCCATGATATCATTCTCTCAGTCATTACCTCCTCCTTTGGGGGTCAGTGTAGTATATGTTCGTTCATCGTGACATTATCCTCCCAGGCGAGCAAAAATATGCGGCCGAGAGAGGATATATTTGCTAAAGGAGAGGTAGTTTGCTTGAAGCATTGTGTGTAATACGTATATATAGATCGGTATTAGAAGGCTATCACAATGCAAGAAATGGGAATATGTTGGTATTAAGAAGTAAGACAAAAACGAGTGATTTTTAATTATATATTTTTTCAAAAAAGTTTTTTTAATGATTTTTAATTATATATTTTTTCAAAAAAGTTTTTTTAATGATTTTTAATTATATATTTTTTCAAAAAAGTTTTTTTAATGATTTTTAATTATATATTTTTTCAAAAAAGTTTTTTTAATGATTTTTAATTATATATTTTTTCAAAAAAGTTTTTTTAATGATTTTTAATTATATATTTTTTCAAAAAAGTTTTTTTAATGATTTTTAATTATATATTTTTTCAAAAAAGTTTTTTTAATGATTTTTAATTATATATTTTTTCAAAAAAGTTTTTTTAATGATTTTTAATTATATATTTTTTCAAAAAAGTTTTTTTAATGATTTTTAATTATATATTTTTTCAAAAAAGTTTTTTAATGATTTTTAATTATATATTTTTTCAAAAAAGTTTTTTTAATGATTTTTAATTATATATTTTTTCAAACATTGTGATGTAATGTGTGTGACCGTGTTCCATAATATATTTTGAGGAAGACCTTTTTATCAAATGGTAGGTGTTTCAAATCTCTAAAACATGTGCAGAATGATAATATTGTTATATGCTTATAACAATATTACCATTCCGCACGTGCCTAATCAAGTAAGATTTGCTATAAAAAAAATTTTTTTTTTTTAGATATATAAAAAAAAAATCACTTGTTTTTGTCTTACAACGCCGACATATTTCCATTTCTTGCATTGTGATAGCCTTCTAATACACCTCTCTCTCTATATATATATATATATTATATATATATATATATATATATATATATATATACATATATATATAAGTGGTGGCCTAATGTCGGGATTTGAGTTGTAAAATACTCAGAATCCGGGGTTTCGAATTGCATGACCAGTAGTGAATAGTTATATCTCTATGCTGAGGAGTTCCGATTATAAATGACAAAACGTATACGTACATAGATAATAAACAAAACAAATATTTATTATATATATATATATATATATAAAAACCTACAATCTTACAGCATATATAATAGAAATATATAGATCACTTTCTCTTGGAATGTTTTGACCCAAAACATTTCCTTGTAAATTCATTCTTTTACCATTATTTCTGAATTCCTTCACTTTATTTGTAAAACTTTTTACATTAGTGTATTTTTAACATTATTAAGTTATATTTTTTTAATTATGTCATTTATTTTTTATTTTTTTATTTACCAAAATAATTTTTTTATGATAGGATTTTTGAAAGTTAAATTTGGTCAGTAACTTATTAATTTGGTTAGTAACTTATTAAAATTTGGTTAGTAACTTGTTAATTTAATCAACTTGCTATGAAACTGTATCTAATTGTTAAGGTACGAATGTTGTTTTAATCTCCATTTATAAAATTATTAGCTTCCAAAACTTTTATACATGAAGATTTGCTTAGAAATTTTAAGTAAAAAATGATTTCCTATTTGATAGTTTAAACGTTTTCAAATTTGAAAGGATCAAAGTATTTCATTCGTTTTTCTTTTTTCTTTTTTTTTCAATTATAAATAAAATATAAAAAATGCATGACTTGTTTCCGAATAAACCGAAATAGATTAAATTATTTTTTCAAATAGGATTTTTTTAAATGTCGTTTTATTTTATGTTATTGAGTTTTTGATTTCAATAAATAGTTAATAGTAAATAAAAAATAATTCAATCAAAGTTACACCGACACGAGAAACACGCGAGAAGTTATCACAGAATTTTATTAAAATGTATTCTTCAATTTTATGAAAACTAATTTTCAACCATAGAATGCCGACTAGTTTGAATCTGGAGAACAAGACAAACAGTTTGGCTTTTTGACGGCAACAGCTTGTTGGGTGGTGGTTATGCATTCGTTGATAGGAGATCCTTTACATAGAAAAAAAAAAACGGCGGAGAATGAAGGACGAACACACATACACAGAATAATAAAAAAAAATGTTTGTAATCAACAAAAAGACCTCAATGGGCAGGTGCAATACAGACAAAGGGACAACTAAGGGATCACCCATCCCTACCCATCACTGCAATTACATTACTTTTCAATATAATAAAAAGAATACAATCCTCCGCCAACCACACCCCCTACACACACATCTTAATCCAATTTGCATAAATCAGTTGTGCTTTTTTGTAAATTAATTATGAAAAGAAAATTACAACCCCCCCCCCCCCCGGATTTCAAATCAAAAGAAAGTATGTTATGTATTTGTACATTGTATACAACCGCAAACCCAATATTATGTTAAATACTTAAATAATAGGTCATAATAGGTTTTATTTAACTGTGCTAATAAGTGGTTAAAACCATATATTAATTACTTTGTTTTTTTATTTTTATTTTAATCTGCAATAAATCTAATCCCCTTCAAATGATAATCAAATCTTTTTTTTTCTCTTTTTTTTTTTTTTTTTTCTAAAATAACATCTGCTTACATTTTAATTCAATAATAATTACAAGATTTAAGTGTTGCTTTTTTTTTTTTTCAATTTTATTAGATTTTTTTTTCAATTTTATTAGATTTTTTTTTTTCAATTTTATTAGATTTTTTTTTTCAATTTTATTAGATTTTTTTTTTCAATTTTATTAGATTTTTTTTTTTCAATTTTATTAGATTTTTTTTTTTCAATTTTATTAGATTTTTTTTTTCAGACATTTGAAAGGTATTTTGCAGTCTGCCACTTCATTTGAATGTTGTTGTCCAATATGAAATGATTGAGACCATCAAGCTTTCTTTTTTTTTTTTCTTCCAAACATCAAGATGTGTTTCTTTATGTTCATTCTTAACAAAAAAGTTCACATATTTTTTTTATTCAATGAACACTATACATTATTTTGATCATCCATCGGTACTTTCCGTTTCATGGAAACTCAACCCACAGGGTTAAAGATACCAAATTTGATCCGTTCAACTGATGTAAAAATATCAGCCAATCAAAATAATGTATAGCGTCATTGAACCAAAATATATATGCTCTGCCACAAGTAATTGAGCACTGTTGTTATTTCTCCTTTAACAATGAATCACACACACACACACATATATATATATATATATATATATATATATATATATATATATATATATATATATATACTAGAAGAATACCAATCCAAGGATGTGTAAAATAAATTCTCCGAATCAAGTATCAATATGTCAGACTTATTGCTATTTGGGTGTGAGTTTGAAAATCCGGCAAGATAACTTTATATGTTAAAGAATAAGGAAATTGTCAACATCTTTGAGGCATGCATGAAAATGTATTTAAGTGAAATATTTTTTTGAAAATCGACACATCGTGCAATTGAAATAAAAAAAATCATTTAATTTTTTTTTTTTTTTTTTGCAAGCTTTCGTTGTAGAACAACTTTGTCAGGCGAGACTGTCTTATA
Organism: Sepiola atlantica; assembly: GCA_963556195.1. Lineage (NCBI taxonomy): Eukaryota > Metazoa > Mollusca > Cephalopoda > Sepiida > Sepiolidae > Sepiola > Sepiola atlantica. The sequence continues at coordinate 69,282,519 of OY744543.1, read as the reverse complement.
GTTTTTTTCTTCTTCTTTCTCATTTTGGTGGTATTAATCCGGAGGGGTCGAATCACGGTAGAGACAGAGTCAAGTTCTAGAATACGTTAGGATAAGTATAGTCCGGTCGATGTTATGCGCAGATTGGTGCTATTTGAATGAGGAAATTGACAATATCTTTGAGGCATAAATGAAAATGTATTTAAGTGAAATTTTTTTTTTAAATCGACACATTGTGCAATTTAAATGAAAAAATCATTTAATTTTTTTTTTTTTTTTTCATTTAAATTGCAGTGTGTCGATTTTCAAAAATATTTCATGTTAGAGGATTGTTCGTTAATTAGGATAGGCATTTTATGTCTATTTGATCTGTTGATCACCCTTTCTACAACTGTAACAAACTTTCCGCACGTCAAACTGTAAAGTAAATGAAAAATTTTCAAAACGTCATGTGGTTTGAAAATTAATTTAAATTTTTTTTTTTTTTTAATTTCTTTTTTTTTTTTTTTTTTTTTAACTTAGAAATAAGATCATATGTTTCTCCGATTGTACCAACATGCAAAAATTTAAACGTAATGTGAACAAACATCTTGCTACAAAACTTCCCACTTAGGATCCCCTCCCCTTCAATCTGTCCCCTAATCACAGTAGCCCTTACGTCTCAATGGCAATATGCCTTGTGGGGGTGAATAATAGTTTTAAAAAAAAAAAAATTTAAATGTAAGAAAAATAAAAAGTTTTACATATTAGAGTTAAAATTTATTTATTTTTAACAAATTTGATTGGAAAACTTTCTCAGAGTCAGCTTCTCAACACAGCAAATGATTTTAGTTTCATAGGAATTTTGCACCATAAAATCTAATGAAATTCTTGTCTTTCTTTTTCACAGAAGAAAAAAATAAATACTGTTCAGTTTTCTTTTGTCTGTTTTATGGCACCGAAGCGCAAATACCTATTGCAAACGATTCAATTCGTTGTATACAATTCACTGAACACAAGTTTCTTTTTTTACCTATAGATGGAATGAAATAGCGGGTCCATACCCGTTTCAATGGCATTAACATATAACTAAAGGTAATGGATTTGATAGGATTTGGACTCTGAATAGCAGATTCCATAATCTGCAAGAGTATCCATTACACCAATCACAAACCCATCTAAAATATTTTTTTCTTAGGGAATAAAAAAAATGAAAAGTTGAATTAAAAGTTGTAAAATATAATTAAGTATGTTTAATTTTTTTTTCTTACACCCCCTCCCCCTCCTCCAGTTCCCCCCCCCCCCCCCCCCGAAAAGTCTGGACATTCTTAATATTTACTTTCAATATGAGAATCTTGGACTTTTGGCTAGGAGCAAAGTGGAGTGCCTGTCCATTCTACTTTTTGTATTTTTCCAAAGTGCCCCCTGGGGAGCGGGGGGGGGGGGGGATCTGGACCCCACACCCACCACTCCCCCACATCAGGCTGACTTCATGTCTAACTTTGCTGCAGTGGGAAGCGGGTAAACACCGGCAATAAACTGCCTGTCTCCATTCACAAGAAGGAGGTAATACCTAGGAGGATTATCTCGTGAGACAGAACAGATTCTACTCTAGCCCAAAAGCCGTTTTTCTCTCAATAAAAATGAGAAGACTTCAGAGGAAGTTCATTGTAAACAATGGATGTCATGGCATGGGACATTTACATTTTTGGCTAAGAGGAAAGTGTAGTATCTGTTGTGATGCGACACTACATCTTTTCTGTCCTCGGTCAGTGAATTAGAAATACTTCTAGACTGAGGCAATTTTTATTTTTGTCCCGATCCAGAATACCCGTTTTGGGAGAACTGAATTTCCCCCACATTAAAAACCGATTCTGTGTCTAACTCTGCCCTCGTGGGGGAGACAAGTAAATAGAAACTCTGGTGTTTATTAGACACAAGAGTCATCTTGTATTATTTTGTTTAACAACGAATACTAAAACACCATAAAAACCAGATCGATATCTACAATCTCTCCGGAACAAAATAGATATTTTTTTACTGAATTTTATAAACAAGAAGGGAATAATGAAAGTCATAGCCACATCCTCCTCCCCCAAATAGTTAGATCTAAAAATGAAAGCAGCATAAAATTAGTACCTTGTTTTAGTGATGGTTATTAACAGGAGCAAAGTGTAGTATCTGTTCTGTTACTACCCTATTCATCTTTTCTGTCCTCGGTCTAAACTGAGGTAATTTTTATTTTCGTCCCAATCTAGAGTGTCCCTTTTTTTGAGAGCTGGAAATTACCCCCACATTCAAAACCGACCTTGTGTCTAACTCTGCCCTCGTAGGGAGGCAAGTAAATAGGGATATACACACTTTTTTTTTCATTTTTTTTCACCAAAATATTTCAAAAAAAAAAAAAAAAAAAAAAAATAGTAAACAAATTAATATGCATATTTTAAAAGGAAAAAAACAAAAACATTTTTCCTCAATATTGAAATTAAGATTTCATGTTTTAAAATGAAAAAGTACAAATAAAAAAAAAAAATGAATTTTGAGTCAAAAGATAAACGCGTAGTTGTTATAAAAACAGATAAAAAGTTTTTTTTTTTTTTTTAGAAATATAAATGATGAGGTATTTTAAAAGATGTGGAGGAGGGGGGGGGGTCTCATTCCGGAAATGGTGGCAGTGGTAGAAGTTAATTGTTTAAAATTAAAATGCACAGCAGCCAGCAATGATGTCATTGTTGGTTGCAAGTGGCTTGACAACGCGGCCGGCATGTACAGTAGCAGCAGCCGCCTTGGAAATATTGTCAGCGTCATCATTCCTGTCTCTTCACTTTCCTTCAGATAAATGGAGGTAGCAAGAATGATAAAGGAACCAACAACCACCACAGCAGCAGCAGCTATCGTGACATCAGTAGCAGCCAGCCAGAAAATTATAGAATATATGTTCTCTCTAATTAATGAGACAAATATAAACATGTTGATATTAAAGACATATATATCCCAACTCCAAAGTAACACATTAAAATATTATTTGGGAGAATTTTCAGTCTTTATTTCAATAGCTCAATACATCAGAGAATAATAATAACAAATGCAATCATATTTCGATCATAGATCGCATCAGGCCATAAACTTGATCACTTATCGAGTGAGTGATCAAGCTAATAAACTGATGAAATACATGATCGAAGCATGATTGCAATTGTATAGTCTTTCAACAAATTTGTATTATTATAAATCTGTACTAAAGTATTGAGCAATTGCACCACACCATAACTTATATATATATATATATATATATATATGATCATTTTTATTTACACAGACATGTACAAAATCTGAGACACTGGCATGTCGATGTTATCGATCAACAGCTATTATAAACTGAGATAGCTGTTGACCGATAACATCGACATGCCAGTGTCGCAGATTTTGTACATGTCTGTGTAAATAAAAAATAATCATATATAAAAGCTCTATTTGATATTGAGCACTTTTTATAAACCCGGTTGAAATTCTTTGGATTACTACGCTGTGAATGTTTACAACAATTGAAGAGTTTTCCTCAAGTGATACTAATTCATATATTTTTTTTTTTTTGTAAAAATCGATATTATTAAATGTCCAGGATAGAATTCCACTTAAGTATTGGACTTAATTGGCCTGATGGTTATGAAACCAGGGTTCATAATATGTGGATCAGGGGTTCGAATCGTTCGACTGGTGATGCGGTCATGTAGTTTAATACTAACGAGTATAAAATAAAAAAACGCGACACATATCTATGGATAAAAGTATTTATTTATTAATAACATATATATATATATATATATATATATATATGGTTATTTTTATTTACACAGACATGTACAAAATCTGTGACACTGGTATGTCGATGTTATCGATCAACAGTTATTATAAACTGAGATCTCATCAGGCAGAGTTAGAATCCGATCTTAACCTTAGATCATATTTGGAGATATATATATATATATATATATATATATATATTTATATTTATATATATATATCTCACATATTAGGCAACTGATTTAAAAAAACAAAAACATTACAGTGACGTTTCAGATTTTTTTTAGATGAGGATTGATAATTTGGATTATTTGGACTATTCAGACTACTGTTCTCATCTTCGATGTTATTCTCGCAAAGATCCGTGGCGTAACGGATATAAGTGCTAAGTAATAATCAGTTCCAAGTGACAGTCTTATAAAGGTTGAAGGTTCAATCTTAAGAATACAATTACGAATTACTTAAGACTGGCTGAGGGAACGAGAACAATCTACCCCCATGAATTAAATAAAGGGTTCTGTTCAAAATTCCGTACAGATTCTGGAGTTCGACAAAACGCACCTGAAGAAGGTCGGAGGAGGTTACATCGATGAGAACAGTAGTCCGAATGATACAAATTAGCTGCTTATATATAATTTAATATACACCCGCATTGAAAAACAGGTTTGAATCCTGTATGAGTCATTTTTCACTTTGTGGTATTCTTTGTTTATCCACAGCCCCACGGACTAAATAAATCATTGGTTTAGTGATATTACCCACAAAAACATTTGCAGCAACAACAACAAAAAAGCAGCATAATTCGACTTTTTTGCAAACTCCAGAGAGCTTGACCACGTGTTTAAAAACAAAATTCCACCACTTATCACAGCGTTGGGTCAGTCTTTTAGCTGCCTTGAGCGACATGTCCGTCTCAACCTTTATCTGGTCAGCCCATCTCTTTGGTAGGCATCCGCTTGATCTTTCTTGAAATGATTTCTTAACATAGCTGGAGGCTGGTAGCCGGGAAACATTTCCAAACTATGTTGATCTCTTTTTTTCGAATAACCTTATTGTTGGATCTGTTAATATTAAGCCTCTTTCTGAGATCTGCATTTCTTAGTCCATCTCGTAAAGTTACTCCAAAGGATAGTTCTTGAAAATTCCATGTCAAAGACGGAGCTTTCTTATATTCTGCCATGAAAGCAGCATAATAGAAAACATATATATACACTAGATGTATATGTATACACTACATATACACTATATGTACACTATTATGTATACCTATATATACCTGTGTGTGTGGTGTGAGATAATGTAAGATGTATGCGAGACAAATATTATGGAAAGATTTTTTGGGCATATAAACATCTATATGAGAGTTTGAATTACCTACTTGACACCATCCTCGAGTGTTTTTGGTCTCTCTGTACAAGGGTTTGTCAGGACAACCTGACATGAGGATACTTCACCCTACAAGTTAACCCTGACCAAATCTTAAAAATAACATGGTATTCGAAACCCAAATAAGATCTCCTCGACACGGCTATACATTGGCTCATACGAGGAATGGTGCATATTCTCCTAGTGATGTTACCTCAAGTAACAGCACTTAACGGGATACTCCACCAGACTAGATGAATTCTTGTCATGGAATCTGGTAAGACCAAGAGACCACAAGAAAGATATACAACATACTCAACTGGTCAATTGGGGGAAGAAAATTAATGTTCTTAACTTCTTTACTAACTCAACGTTTGAGAGATAAAAGAGAACTTTAATAGAATATCCGAATATCTATGTATCTCATATAGAGATCAAGTGTTAGTCCCAGGTAGGGGCCCCTTGATTTCTGAGAACTTCAACTGAAGTAAAATAAAACAAAAAAAAAGGTCACAGAGCATAGACTTTTTTGCGTGTTATTTATCAGCCAGATATTACAAAAAAACAAAAACAATTTTAAACTAGTTTTAACAATCAACTTTTTAGAGGATAAGCCATGCTTAATAATTTTACCATTAGAAGATTTGGTGAAAGTATGACATTTAAAATCTTTCATACAAGACAGAGCATTGTCAATAACATAAAAAGATATTTTTAAAAATGAATAAAAAAAAATAATCATCTTCGTTAAATAATTCATTCTCACAGCATTTGACATTTCATATTCTTCGATCAATTTCTCCCCAAAAAACACTTCAAAGAATAGGAATTAAATTATTATTTCAAATTAACGGAAATTCAAATATGGACATTTTTTTTTTTTTTAGGCTGAATTGATGGCAACCGGAAACGGCACAACAAAGTGGGTCAGAAAAAGAAGAAACATTATTTGAAAAAGTTAATAAAAAAATACAAATTGAATGAATTAAATAGTTTGGAAACCGCAGGTATATTTTGTTTAGCGTCTCAAAATGGATCACTTAATTACATAAATAGACAGATAATAATGTAATAATATATATATATATATATATATATATATATATATATATTCATTTTATATGTATAAAATAAATAATACGTATAAAATTAATAAAAAATATATATATTAACGAAAAATACGTCCAATAAAGTTAAGGGCGACTAATAATGCAATTTTCTGCATCTTAATCACTTAGAAAGTGAGACAATCGAAATAATAGTAAGCAAAAAAACAACGAACGCTGCAATCACCAATAAAAAAAATAATTACATAAAAATACATTAAATATTTAAGTGATAAAAAACTGTACATATTTCTAGACAAGCGTCTTGGTCCAGTGGTAAAGATGCTGGACTATAGACATCAATATCGAAGGTTCGATCCTTGTCTAAGTTAGCCATGCTGATGACGGCTGTGAGCCAGAAACACGTGTCCATGGATTACTTTTATGTACGTATAAAATTAATATATATATATTAACGAAAAATACGTCCTTGAGTTTTAGGGCGACTAATAATGCAGTTTTCTGCATCTTAATCACTTAGGAAGTGAAACAATTGAAATAATAGTAAGCTCAATAACAATGAACTGAAAATCACCTATAAAAAATAATTATATAGAAATACATTAAATACTTGGGTGATAAAAATCGTACATATTTTTACACAGAGCATCTTGGCCCAGTGGTAGAACGCTGGACTATAGACATCAACATCAAGGGTTCAATCTCTGTGTAAGTTAGCCATGCTGATGACGGCTGTGAGCCAGAAACACGTGTCCATGGATTACTTTTATGTACGTATAAAATTAATTTTTAAATATATATTACACATACAAGCAAAAAACTACTTGCCATTTGGTGGCTATTAATCTACCTCCGTGTATTCTTTTTGCATTACATATCGTTACTATAAATTTGTTTTAAAAACTAATCGTTTTCACTTGAATTACTTCCCTTGAAAATTAATGACCATAATATTGTAAGAAAGGTTTAGTGATTTATACTTTCTTTATTAAATCACTTTAATTACTGGTGATATCGACAAAACTATTATATATATATATATATATATATATATATATATATATATATTGTCATCCATAAACAGACTGTTTCGCTGTATCACAGCTCTTCAGTGCGGCTAGACCAGTTAGTGCCTCAAGCCGGGATTGAAACTCAACCGTCGAGTTGACAGTCGGCGCCACTACCCCTGTGCTATCATACGACACTGACTGAATGTAAGTGATATCTCAATGTAAACATTGTCAAGTGCCGGGAGCTCGATTTAGTTTTACCCAATGAGCTATGCCTTAAAGCTAATGGCAGTTGGCGATATCCTTACAAATAAGCTCTACCCTGTAATTTTATTGTCCTATTTCCAATATATATATATATATATATATTTTATTGTCCTATTTCCAATATATATATATATATATATATATTTTATTGTCCTATTTCCAATATATATATATATATATATATATATATATATATATTTTATTGTCCTATTTCCAATATATATATATATATATATATATATATATATATATTGGAAATAGGACAATAAAATTATAATTTGACATGATTTTGTTTTTTTTCTATTTTTTATTTATAAAATGTGAAAAAATTAATTATTTTTAGCGTTAATTTGGTTTTGTTTGTGATAAATATTCATTAATTCTGTACAGTATAGGGAGATGTTTGCAGAATAGTAGACTTCAATGGTATGGCAACGTTGAAAGAATGGATGAGAGATTTTCGGTTAGTAGATGTAGAACAGTTGAGGTAACGGGTTCAGTTCACAGGGGAAAGCTAAGGAAATCATAGAGGGAAGTGATAAGAATGGTTTTGAGAGAAAGAGGGATAAATAAAGACCTGGCCAGAGATAGATTAGCTTGCAAGTCAATTTCTAAAAGCCGGCTAATGCATGACAGCAAATGTTTAAATGTAAACCGGATGTGATGATAATGAATTCATTTACTTTTGTTGGGTTTTTATTTTTTTTCTTTCGCTAGTTTTTTTTTTTAATGTATTTATGTATATTCGTCCACTTACAATTCGGTAAAGAAACAAAAAAAAAACTCGGTAAAAAAATAAAATAATTTTTTTTTTTTTTTTTTTTTTACCGAGTTTTTTTTTTGTTTCTTTTCGGTAAAAAAAATTTTTTTTTTTAAATCGGTAATTTTAAACAAAAATTTTAAACTCGGTAAAAAAATGAAATAAAAATAAAAACTCGGTAAGGAAAAAAAAAAAATCGGTAATTTTTTAAAAAAATTTTTAAACTCGGTAAAAAAAAGCAAGCAATCCCATCTCAACATTAAAGAAAAATGAAAATATTGTTTTTTCTTAATTTCAAAACGTAAATAAATAAATAAATAAAAACAACATGGTTTCATTTTTTATTTTATTTTTTCGTTTTCTTTCACTACTCGATCGCAACACAACCAAATAAATTCAGATTCTTTTTAAAACTTCATGTAAAGGTTCCAAACACCGTCCATTCAGTGCAATCTTTAGGTTATGATGAACCTAAAATCGATCAATATGATTTTAAAACTATTTACACTAATTACATTCTTAAGTTCCAACAATATACTATGACGAACTTATTGCACTTGTACCTCCTCAACGTACCCCCCCCCCCGACCAACTCGACAATCAGCAAAATCCCACCCACTCACTGTAGAGGTCCCCAGGCGCCAAAAGATTTTCTACTCTAATAGCTTCTATCCTCGAACTGCTAGCCTTTGGAATTCCCCCCCCCCCACATTTCTCCGACTGTACGAACACGTAGAAATTTAAATGTAATGTGAACAAACATCTCGCTGCACAACTCCCCACTTAGAATGGTCCTAATTCACAGTAGCCCCTTACATCCTAGTGGCAATGTGCCCCCTTGTTTGGGGTGAATATAAGTTTGTTATTTTTAATTTAAAAAACAAAACTTGTTCCCATAATTGATTACTCTCGCAATAAAGAAATCCCAATGTTCATTGAGGGTGAGTGATCAAATTGTTTGTCTCATAAATATTTAAATGTAAAAAAAAAAAAATTAAAAATAAAATAAAAAAATTTCTATTAAATTATTATGACCTCATTTAAAATGTAAATTTGTATTATTCCGACTACTGTTTTCATCTTGGAAGTTATTCTCACAACATTTTATCCGATGTGACCTCTGATCTTCTTCAAGTGTATCTTGTCGCACTCGGGAATCTGTACAGAGTTCCGAACCCGTGGCGCAACGGATAAAAGTGCTAAATAACCATCAGTTCTGATGGACAGTCGTCTAGCGGTTGAAGGTCCAATCTTCAGTACGGGTAATACTAAGAATGTGATTACAAATTATTTAAGACTCCTACCCGGCCATGGCTGACGGAACGAGAGCAAGCCACCCCCGTGGATTAAATAAAAGTCTTCCGTTCAAAATTCCATACAGATTCGCGAGTTCGACAAGTTCGAAGAAAGTTCGGAGGCTACAACGACCGAAACGTTTTGAGAATAACACGCAAGATGAGAACAGTAGTCTGAAAAATCCAAATTATCAATCCTCATCTAAAAAATCTGAAACATAAAATGTAAATACTAAGCGGCTCCTATCATTTGCACAAAGCGAAACGCAACAAAGTATCCACCCTGATATGAGTCGCCAAATAACCTTTTCAATAGGAAGCAAATAAATAAATAACCTCACAAATTGACATTAAAATGTGTTCTCTGATATTTCGGTCCAGTAATGGTTAACACTTTTTTTTTTTTTTTTTAATTTCTTTTTTTACACAGTTCACCCCAAACAAGGCAGGCCGCCACTGTAGACGTAAGGGGCTACTGAGAAAAAAAGGGAGACGGTTTGGGGGGTCAACCTAAATTGCGAGCTGCACAGCGAGATGTCTGTTTACATTAGTTTTAAATTTCTGCATGTCAGTACCGTCGAGAAAACAGGGGGGCAGGAAGGGAGTTCCAGAGGCCAGCAGCACAAGGAAAGAAGCTATTGGAGTAGAAAGCTCTCCGGCATCTGGGGACCTCCACAGTTGGTCTAGTGAATTTACGTCGAGGGGGCACCAGAGTAGCCAGTTTCAAACATTCATCTTGCTCCAAAAGATGAACCGCGAAATAAAAGTGAACTTTATAACGGCGGGAATATCACACGTTTGACAAAGTTTTCATTGATTAAAAAAAAAAAGGATTTTATTGCAACATTTATTTTTTATTAACTTTATTTTTCTCACTGAGAGAAAATAATGTCAAATATATGAATGAAACTTTTAAGATCTTGAAATAGGAAATAAGAAATATATACATGATAATACGTGTTTGTAATTATTAAAATGTGAACATTCACTGTGCGTGTGTGAAAAATGTGACCACGCCTCCGGAAAATTGATTTGCTCAAAACAGCTGCACAAAATTTTTTGGATTGACGCAAGGGAGAGAACTCTGTAATACCAATTTCCATTTAGCTGATATTTTTAGTCATTTACATGTTAAAAAAAAATTAAATATATTTTTAACTAAAATAAAATAAGAGTAAAATAAGCAATTATTTATTGGTGATGCTTTCAGTTTTAATTAAACATGATTAAATAATAAGTGTATATTATTTTATTGAGAAAACAGAAAAAAAAACACGGCTAATTTAAATTACATATAACCACAAAATTGTACTTTATGTTTATAAAGATTTATTCAATAGAAAATTATCTGCTGAAGATGTAAGATATTCCAGACATTATCTTTTTTTACTGGTGTGCTTTCACAGAAAGAAATTGAATTTAGATTAATTTTGATTAGATACTTTATGAATTAAATAATTTTGTTAGAAAATCAGGATTATATTTTACTCGTATTTAAATAATTTTTTAAAAACTATGCTGAGTAAAAAATTAAAAAAATCAGTTTATATTTTTTGGGTTTTCCTGTCATAGACAAAAAATTTGTTAGTTTGAGGGGGTTGAACATTTTACTCTCAGGAAGAGAACTATCAGCCACGGCAATCGGTGATTGGAATGGTTTCTTATAATTGTTAAAGAAAAGAAGTTTTGTCTTGGTAGCATTAAAAACGCCAACAATATATTCGCCCAATGACGTCATGTTTTTTGATTCTTTTACACATTGCGTGAGGTTACCCTCGTCTGCTTCCCGTCGAGGCGAATAAACACGGAACTTCGATAAATGATGCGCGAACCCAATCAGCTCGTCTACCAAAGAAACAGACTTTCTCTCTTCTTTGCGATGTCTCATTTCCAACTTTCGTCTATGCCGGAACTCCAGCTTTTAACTTCTAATGGAATTTTTTGCTTCTTTACGGACTCTAACTCGATATATGGGAAATGCCGTTTTAACACTTATTTTTACACAACCGCACTCAATATTGTTACACTATGAATGTATGCCTATTGGAATAAAAAGTCATACACTCAAAGTTTAGCATATATTTAGATGTGGGTGTATAAAAATTAAAAAATAAATAAATAAAAATAGTGTTAAAAACGGTATTTTCCACATGAGGTTAAAGTAAGCAGCGAAGTGAAAACTTCCGTTAGAAGTTTAAAACTAATGCAAAAAAAAAAATGTTTCTTTTTTTTTTTATGGCGCGATTATTGAAAAAAAAAAAAAAGCACCTGCATTCTTTTTGTGTTTAAATAAATTCATATCTGTAAGGGGAGGGAGTAATTAAAAGTTGCCATTAATTATATAAAAAAAATCAACATGGTTTCGCTTTAGTTTTTGAATATCACAACTAATCAATTAATTGTTAAAACCTTCAATAAAATAAAAAATAAAAAGTAAACGTTAGTAATAAATATTAATTTTGATTTAGAAGAAAAATCTCTGAAAGAAAATTTTTATTTAAAAACTATTTAAAGAATAAAATTAATTGCTGAAGTGTATGTAACTGTTCGTGGCCATAAACGAGCACCAAAAAAGCTACAAGAAACAGATTGTGCTTTTAAATGACTCAATTAACTGTTATTATCTTATCAAATAAAAAACATTGGGTAATCATTTTAAAGAGACACTGTTGGGAAATTAGTCAAAAACCAATTTAGTTTGCTTCATCTTATCTACTCATTTAGATAAAACTGGCCTTGTACCTAACTCCTGGAGAGTAAATAAATACTCATTTGTTCAACACATTCTTGACCTTTTGGCAAAGATCAAAGTGTAGTATCTGTTCCGATGGATACTGCACCCCATAGACTGGTGTTGTCTTGGCCTTCGGGGCTTGATTTATGCCGGTCTATGGGTCTGTCCTGTGCAGTTCTAGGAGGTTCACCTTCCCAGGCTTCGTCTCCCCTCTTTGGGGAGGAGTAAGTTTATTGCTTACTGCCTGAGGTGCCCCCTATCGGGGAATGCCGACGGGGCTGCGCAGGCAATTTTTAATGGCCAGAGTGCTCACCTCTCGGGCGCTGGCTTTTCAAACCCCACTTTCCCAACCCGACCTTGGGTCACGTCTTACTTGTGGGAGTAAGATAAAACTGGCCTTGTGCCTAACTTCTGGAGAGGAGTAAATAAATACTCATTTGTTCAGCGTAAATAGTAACCAAATAAAATAATCCGGTGATGACCTTACTTCCTCTCCAGAATCAAAATGGCTGAACAAGGATTGTTTTACTCAGTCACTGTTTACGGCGAAGTAAATTGCTTTAAACTTATTTTAAATATCATTGAAGTCTACTCTTCTCTACACATTTTCCTATACTGTCCAGATTTAATCTTCCTCTGAGGTCATCAGATCTAAGCCTGTCGTATCATTTCTATCCATGCAACACATACCTTCAACTCTCACTGGCCAGGTTTAGCTTCCAAACAGCATCACACTGAGCACACATGCCTGATAAACTATTTTGGGGGGTCGAAAGCGGAAGAGCTCAGCTGGTTAATAAACTGAACTTACTTCAACCACTCGTAACTCTTGCAATCGCACCAGCATCAGTCCTGATCCGATTATAAAGACATCAGTCATCTTCTTTAAAACAGCTTTCATATTCAGAAGATCAAATTAGAGAAATACATTTTCTTTTTTAATAATGAAGAATCGTATTATTTGGATTAGTCAGACTAGTGTTCTAATCTTGGATGTTATTCTCACAATGTTTCGGCCGAATTTGGGAATCTTTCTGTTGAACTGTCTCCAATAATCAAAATCATCAATCCTTATCTAAAAAATTCCAAAACATAACGAAGAATCGTATTCTATAAAAAAAAAGTTAAGATCATTGAAAAAAAGAAAAAAAGAAAGTCATTTGCTTTGAGAAAATCTTTTTTTTTAATCAATTGTTTCTACTTTTTTAACATTTGTATTACTGTTATAGTAATAATAATAATGTTCCAAGATCAGTTACATACACTTCAATACAAGGTAGTTGAAAGAGAGGGGGAAAAAATGAAGGAAAAAAAATGAAGGAAAAAAAAAATGAAGGGAAAAAAAAATGAAGGAAAAAAAAATGAAGGAAAAAAAAATGAAGAAAAAAGATATCACATGTCCACATATAATAAAAAGCATCAAATGTCCATAAAACTATAAATAAAAGAACTGATTAAAATGTTTTCTGCAAAAATCTGGAATTTTTCTGTAAAATGTTTTGTCCTGCAAAATGAAAATGACAAAAACAAACAAAAATAAAAAACATTAAATCTGAATTCAGGAATATTCAAAATAATATTTTCTTGTGTGAACCATTTCTGCCTTGCCTAGCACCATTGTTATCAAACAAAAAATGTATAAGAAACACATACAACATACCACATACAATGTACAACATGTTGGGATCAGAGTTGAAGGTGAGTATATTAAAATCATAATGAAAAAAAAGACATTTTTTTTTTTTTTAAACTAAGATGAAAGAAAAAAGAATTTGAATAGATCAAGTAACTAAGCTCCACACTTGAAAGTAAAAAATTGAATGAAAATTATAATATAAAAAAATTGAATGAAAATTATAATTAATATAAAAAAATTGAATGAAAATTATAATTAATATAAAAAAATTGAATGAAAATTATAATATAAAAAAATTGAATGAAAATTATAATTAATATAAAAAAATTGAATGAAAATTATAATATAAAAAAATTGAATGAAAATTATAATTAATATAAAAAAATTGAATGAAAATTATAATATAAAAAAATTGAATGAAAATTATAATTAATATAAAAAAATTGAATGAAAATTATAATTAATATAAAAAAATTGAATGAAAATTATAATTAATATAAAACTTTTGTTATATTGTCAGATCAACAAGTATCCGACCTTTCAAAAGTTTCCTTAATTTTGATTCAATTTCTCGTGTACATTTACATATACGAGCAAAAATATGTCATTTTTTAAATCAGAACGATAATATTAGAAATGTGCTTATAATCTAAGAAAAATATCAGCGACAAAAAAATCACGATTCTTATAAGATAATGTCCATTCAGAGGATTAATTTCAAGTGTGAAACTGAGCGACTTGTTTTATTTTATAGTTTAAAAAAATCAATGGTTTGAACCGAAAGTAAACGGACTTACCTGGATGTGCTGATGATGACGACCAATGAGATGTGGATGTTGTAGCCATGGATACTTCGGCAGGATGATGCATAGTGGAATTACCATCATGTTCTTCAAGATTTACACTGGCATTTATCTCATCAGCCTAGAAAGAGAAAAACAAAATTTTTTAAAATAAATATTTGATTAGAAGAAAACTCTTTAATTTTTATGAGCTAAAAAGACACTAAATTTGGTGCATTTCTAAGCACTAGTTTGGAACCAATTAGTATTTATTGCTAGTAGTAGTAGCCATAGTATTAGTTGCAGCAGTATTATGATGTTGACCCTCTTATGACTCACCTGTTGTGACAAGAGTTCTTCAAGCCAAATTTGGTGGAATTATTTCCCAAGAGTTTTTAACTCATAAGTGTTTATTATTATTTACTCACTAAGAGTTCTCACACGAGTCATTATCAGTGATAAGTGGTGTTCCCTGGAGTCTGAGTGACAAGTCTCCCCAGATTTCCAGAATTCTTTCGATAACCATTACAAATCATTTTGTGTTATCGCAACAGGCATTTAGCATCGATTTTTCGCTGACAACAAGTGTTAGCCTTCTCTCGAATTTGAGTGGTAGGTTCCAGCACTCTCCGTACTCTTGCAGTGGAGGTCTGGTTGGTGCTATCCCTCCTCGGTCTTTCCATCCTCCTTGACCCTTCACAACCATTTTGTGTGCTACTAGCCAAGGCTAGATACAATCTGTGTGTGTGTGTGTGTGTGTGTGTGTGTGTGTGTGTGTGTGTGTGTGTTGGGGAGGGGGTGTGATTATGGAATTTCATGCAGTTTCCAACATTTAGAATTTTGATATGTTTGGATGTTTCACGCCAAGTTTTGTGCAAATCTGTCTAATAGTTTTGAAGCCTACAAGTGTTTGTTGTTTTTAGTATTAGTAACAACAACATTTTTACCTCCTATGACACACTCGCCATCTGAAAGATGCTTCAGCTTACAAAACAGAAAATGGATGCAAAATTGTATGAGAGCTGAAGTTAATGAAATAACATTGTTAAAAAAAAAAAAAGAAACAATTCACATCGCCGAAAAGAGAAAACACTTTTTTTGTAGATGAGTTTTTATTAAAATATATTAAGAGTAAAATGTCAAACTAAAACTATTACACATAAATTATTGGATTTTTACATCACAAAACTACACTTTTCAATCAATATAGGCATTTAAAAATTGTAGTCAAAATGTTTTCTCATATATATATATATATAATACCAACTTCTTTAAAAAAAAACGAGGTATATATAGATGTATATATCCACAAAGGCTTTTGTTTTAATTTGGCAGTTGAAACATTATTTCGAATCACACGACAAAGTAAATGTTTACATTATCTTTTTTAACATGTATGAAGTTGAACTTTTGTCACTTTTTTTTTTACATATTGTAGTCATTTTTTTGATAATTTGTTATTAAATTATTGACTAATATGTTTTAACCTCTTTATATATATTTTTTAAATTTATTAAATTCTGTTTTATTGTTAAAAGCAAGTAATGATAAATACATCTTGAAATATTGCAATTTTGGCTTTTTGTTGTATATAAAAAAAAATTGAACAAATTGATCTTTTATAAATTCCAGAAAAATAAAAAATAAAAATATATACACCTTTCTTATAGACGATTAAGAAAAAATATGTAAAGGAGAAATGGCAAGATTTGCTAAATCAATTTAGAAAAAAAAAAAAAAAATTTTTTTTATTATACTAGAATTATTTTCATGTCTTTTTTCTCAATTTTTGACTAAACTCAAGTGTAAAACTCATAAAAAGGTGGCAGTTACTTTTCCAAACCCCAAATTGATGTTTTTACTGTGATTCAGATGCGTTATATTTCAAATAAAACTCGTGTGACAAGAGTAATCGTTCTTGCTCCACAAAAATTATTTCTTCACCAAAAAATAAATAAACAAAGGAAATAAAAACCAAACAGTTCGTCAGTTAGGAATGGTGGAGTTATTTCCCTTGTATCGCTAGCCAAGAGCGATACTTGCTGGACAAATGCAATGTTTTTTGCTGGTGAAAAATGTTTTAATGTTATTTTTTTTTAATAGTCAATTCCAGACACTTTAAAGAAGTCAGAAGAGTCATAACAATTGCATAGGCAGATGCACGCACGCACACACACACACACACGCACGCACACAATTATATAAAGTCTTTTAAAGGCCTTAATATTTAATGTGTTAATATTAGAGAAATTAAAGAGATTTTGCTCAATTTCTCAGCATTGAAATAATTCTATATAAAATTTTTAAGCGTTAGTGCGATCTTAATTAAAAAAATTAAGACATTGTATTTTTTGTTTAACTGAAGAGTGACGACTTTTAGAAGAAAACAAAAATGGAAAATACAAAATGTTGTTGCAACGGCGTTCACCCTGGTCGAGTTGAGCCGACTTCTTCCCTGACCTGCACCACATTCCGATCATGGCGGCAGTCTTGAGCAAGGTCGCATAAGATGGCTAACAGTTCCACCGTCAAAGACTGACCGCTTGTGGACCTGAGAGCTCAGCTAAGTCCTCCTTGATGGCTGCTGTCCACCGATACGCAATGTGTTTAAATCATTAAAAAAAACAATCTTTTTAAAATAGAAAAATAAAAATCCAATAAAGTAATATGGTGTCGGTTTCCATATATATATAAAAATAAATAACTAGTTCTTCTTGGTGAAACACTAAGGTAATTCAGTATAAATTCAAACGAATGTAAGCATAAGCAGCAGTTAACTGAAGTATTAGTATTGTTTGTAATGTAAATAAAGTGACAACTTTGTTGTTTTTTGGGAGTTTTTTTTCAAGTAGAATTAAATTATAAAAATTGTAAGTCGGGAACCAAAATTTGTAGAAGAAATTGGAGAAATTGTGTGGTTTTCTTTCACGAACACGGTACAGTTAGCGAAGGTGAAAGTGGTAGATAGAAATAAAAACTTAGTCAGGGAGGAGTCACCTGGTGAGTTAATTGCAAATGACAACTAATTAGAACAATTAAAATGGCAGGTTTTTTTTAACCGACTCGATTCCAAAATTGAGGCATATTTTAGCACGTATTTTGTGTAATTAAAATACAGGGTGCGGCATAAATAACGCCCTTTTTTTATTTTGATTTCCTTCTAATGCATAAATTTATATGGTGCGGGATATCTAATGATGTATCATTTTTTTTTTTTTTTTTTTAATTTTAGTGAACAAAAACCTATTTAAGTAGACTTAGAATTTAATGACTAATTACAATAACAAGAAAATGTTCAATAAAAAATGTTTACTAAATATCACTGTTCAAAAGAAAGAAAAAAAATTAATGAAAGGGCATTATTTATGCTGCACACTGTATATAGGAGAAAGCCTTATGGAAACATACGTTGATTGACTCAAGTTTGGTATAACACTAACACTAACACACACACACACACACACAAACACACACACACTAGTTTACCCATGTTGTAAAAAATGACAGCAGAATATTTACAGGGTATTGCAGCAAAATCCCCCCCCCTTCACTGTAGAGAGTATTGCAGCAAAATCCCACCCCTTCACTGTAGAGAGTATTGCAGCAAAATCCCACTCCTTTTAATGTACAGGGTGTTGCAGCAAAATCCGACACTTGACAAAAAAGAAAACGAAATGGACAATAAAAACAAAAGTTGCATATGCAGAGACCCGACAGTTTATTTAGAAAAAGTTAGAGTTACATGCTAGATTTTTTTAAATGTAACCACCATCAGGGGAGACGACTATCTCAAGGCAGGTGCGAAATAAGTCACACGCTTTGGCGACCATGTCCTTGTCTATAGCGGCGAACACCTCTACAATGGCAGCCTTCAAAGAGTCGACCATGTTGTGGGCGTGCTTTTTGGTCTTGGCCTCGATCACGCCCCAGAAGAAATAATCAAGGGGGTTAAAGACAGATGAAGAGGAACATTGTTTAGCAGCCACACCTGAGTCGTCTTGGCCTTGTGTACAGGAGCGGAATCCTTCTGGAAGATGTAGGGGCGTCCGGTAGCGATCAGAACCTTCTGGCATTTTGTTTACTTTTTGTCAAGTGTCGGACTGCAACACCCTGTATATTGATCTACCATCTAAAATCTTGTCAACACATTTTGATGTACCTACTATTGAGTATTGATTTACTCCTCTCCAGGAGTTAGGCACAAAGCCAGTTTTTATCTTACTCCCACAAGTAAGATATTACCCAAGGTCGGGGCGCCTCAGACAGTAAGCAATAAACTTACTCCTCCCCAAAGAGGGGAGGCAAAGCCTGGGAAGGTGGACCTCCCAGAACTGCACAGGACAGACCCATTGACCGGCGTAAATCAAGACCCGAAGGCCAAGACAACACCAGTATGGAGTGCAGTATCCATCGGAACAGATACTACAATTTGATCTTAGCCAAAATGCCAAGAAGGGCATATTGAGTAGCTTAACTTTAACACGGATATTAAACGGACAGAATAGAGTTTATATTTACAGACTTATTTTTTTATAATCACATGAGCGATAAAACATCAACCTTGTTAAGTAGAAAATGAAACCTTTTGCAAATACTTAGGAAAAAAAAACAATTATTAAATATTAAGTGTATGAAGAATAAACGAAATACACTAGGTACATATTAGCGATTCATACATCGGATATAAAAATAGATAATCTATAAGCACCAATTAAGGTCACAAATATATACAATATATACATATTATACATATTAACAATATAAAACAATATATTATAAATATATATGAATTATATAAATATTATATTTATTATTATATTTATATGCCACACGTATTACGTATTATAATATGTATAATATTATACGTATTATAACATAAGTATTATGTATTCTTTTCCGATCACCAATCACTGTTGTAAATGTTGGGCGTAGCCATTGCCGGCCTACAGACAAAACCTACAAGGCAGCAAGTACTTTCATGAACTTTAGTCCACCAGCCGAGTCGGTTTGCCAGGGCATACTGTTTGGAGCAATACGTGAAAGATTAAGAGTATGCGTAAGGAGAAGGCATGATCACCTATCTTGATACTCTCAGGATACAACTTGGCACATGGAGCGTTCATCCTCCTGGATGTTGTAGAAGCATGAATATGTTTAATCACAGGAAGTTTGATCGTCCAAGGAAAACTTCGAAGTAAGTGATTAGACAAGATCATACAAAGTTGAATTTGGAGACAGTTGATTTACTGAACCGTGAGGACTGTAGAGAGAGCTTGCGAAATATTTTTAAAAAAAAGTCTGACCCTTGGACAAAGGAAAAGTAACGTTAAATGGAGAAAAAGTGTGTGAGAGAGAGAGAGAAAGTGTGTGTGAGAGAGAGAGTGAGAGAAAGTGTGTGAGAGAGAGTAAGAGAAAGTGTGTGAGAGAGAGTAAGAGAAAGTGTGTGAGAGAGAGTAAGAGAAAGTGTGTGAGAGAGAGCGAGTGAGAGAAAGTGTGTGAGAGAGAGCGAGAGAGATGGTGTTATGCTCCACGTAAAGAATTAGCTATTCAGAATGAAATATTGATTTTGTAAGAAAAAAACGAATTTATGACAAAATTCGAGAATCAGACCGACTTTACTTTATTATAATTTTAATTTACATTTGCTGTTGAGAACAAACATGGATTCCTTCAGAAAATATTCCGAGCAGAATAAAGTATATTTACAAAGAAATTAAAGCAAAGTACATTTTATTGTTCTTAAGAACATGGTGCCATGATCCACAAAAAGAACTGGCTATTCAGAATAAATATTGATCTTGTAGGAAGAAATGTATCGATGACAAAAAAAAAAAAAAAAAAAAAAAAAAAAAAAAAAATCGAGAATCGGACCGACTTTACTTTATTATATAGAAGATAACGTGAACTCTTACATAAATAATGAAAAGCCTTTTCCTCTGGATTAAAATGACAACTAAAATGAACACTCCTCTTTAATAAATCCTCTATGCACCATTTGTTTAACACAATAAAAGATCTTTCAAAAGAAATGTCTCTTTTGGGTGTATAAGTGTTTGTCTTTCATGCAGAGCCGCAATCAACAAACAATAAGATCTGGTTTCAAAAACTCAGATTTTTAACAGAATTTAGATTAGACAAGCAGGGTGACCCGGCGTTGCCCGGTTCAAAAGTATAACATATTTCTATTCAAACCTCTCTCTCTCTCTCTCTCTCCCTATTTCCCCTCTCCCTCTTTCTTCTCCGCTCAGCCCATTCCTCTCTCTCTCTCTCTCTCTCTCTCTCTCTCTCGACATATACACGCATTTTTATAGATTATTTGAGGAATGAGTCGGTGTAAGGGAAATAACTCATTAGAAAAAAATACAGAGTTACTGCCCTTTAGTTTTTTTTTTTTTTTAATGGAAATTGCTCCAGACAAGGCAAGAAGCCACTTGATGTAAGGAGCTAACAAAAACAAATATGATTATCGCAAAGACAGGAGATGCCTGTTGGCCTTTGTCTTGAAAAGACCAAGCTTATAGGTAGGATGAAAACAGTCAGCAGGAAGAGAGTTCCACAAGCCTGTAGTTCTTGGAAAGAAGCTACTGGAAAAGGAAGTTGTATTACAATGAGGTATCAAAACAGCGAATTGATGGAGACCATTTGACCAACGAGTCAAACGCGCTGGAACAAAAGAAGCAGGGAATAGATCACATAATTCTGAAGAACACATGCCATAATAGTATTTATAGAAAAGACTGAGACTAGCAACATCACGTCTGTGAGAGAGGGTGCAGAGAAGAAGAAAGGTAAGGCCAGATACGTTTCTGCACCTTATCAAGAACACTCAAATTTAGTTTTGGGGAAATTGATGAAAAACCTACCCCCCCCCCCCCCAACAAAATCGTTGTCATTTAACCTCAAAGAATAAATACTTTTTTCTGCTCGTACGTACGTTATCATCTTCCACCCCTTTTTTTTTTTAAGATAAGATCGCTCAATTGCCAAAGATGCAAATTTCAAAAATAAGTAATTTTAAAAATTTGATCTGATGTTACCGTTGTGTTGAACATGAAAATAAAACTAAAATACACTTTCTTGGCCTTCGCGCTAGGATCAAAGTGTAGTATCTGTTCTGTCCAAAGATGGTACTATAATATTGTGGGGTCTGCGTTCGCGCCATACGTCCATAGAATGGGAATATGTCACAAACTCCATAATATCATGAGGTCTGCGTTTATGCCGGACATCCATAGAATGGAAATATTTTTAAGCACAGCAGCAATATATACAACAGCTTACATCAGATTCGTTGCAATGGTCGCTGAGAAAATGGTTGGATCTTTCTACTGCTCCAGAAAGTATCTCACTTCTGGCGCAATCCTGTACCTGTATAAGAGCCAGATACGCCTTAAGATGAGGAGGTACTGTTGCCACATCTGGGGAGGTGCCACTCAGAGCACCCTCTCCTGCCTTGACAAAGTACAAAATCGGCTTTGAAATCTAGTGATGTGGGGGGGGGGGGGGTATCCTCTTCTCCTCCCTGCAGCCTCTTTTGCACAGAAGAGACGTTGCTAGTCTCTCTCTACTCCAATCTCTGGTTTCCCCCTGTAAAACATTTATAGCAAAAACTCGTCTAGCTACAACCACTGTAAGGAATTTTCCATTCTTCCTGTGTGTACCTGGAGCTAAGTGGAACTTCCATGAGCAGAGTTTCTTTCCAAGAACTGTCCGTCTGTGGAACGCAATATCACTAGGCTGCTTCCCACCCAACTACAGCATGGTCGTTTTCAAGTATAATATTAACAAGTTCTTGTTGAGCTGTCCTTTTAAGTAATCAAATTCTCCCCAGATCCAATCCATCGTCTGCAATCCCCATGGTGTTAATCTCACCAGCCACCTAACGCAAGCCATAAACCCTTGTCCTCGAGTGGCCTTTGGACCTTGATGAGTGGTTACTCGTTAGAAACAAAAGAAACAAAAAAAGGATAAGATGAAAAATACAACTGTGGAATTTCCATGGGTCCCGCTAGTATTTAACATTTTGTGCATATAAACATTATTTATTCATTTTTTTTTTTTTATCGTTTTTCCCATAAAGTTTACACAAAGCTGTTGTTCATATGTATGAAAATAAAACAATGAAATCAGAAATATTGAGCAATTTTACAAAACACGGGGTTTCCCACGTCTGCGAGAGAAGAAGCAAACAACACACGTGTCTGTACTTTTGTAAATAGTTGGGAGACGTGGTCGATGACAAAACGTCAAAACGAAACGATCCTTGCTGCAGCGTATCGGATGGAGAAAATTATTGGCTTTCATAAGAAATGGCGTTTCACAATGTCTCAACTGGTATGGCCACGTCACCTGCAGTCAGTCATCCTAAACCAGGGGCGGGCAACTTCCGGTCTGTGGGCCACATCCGGCCCGCGAAGGCTTAGCGTCCGGTCCGGTCCGGCCCGCCACCCTGCTATGCTTTATTATTGCAATCTGGCCCGCGGACTTCCCAGTAAAACTCATATCATTTTGTGACATAGACGTAAAAGTAGGTTTCAATTAAGATTTACAGTGGGATAAAAATGTATGAATATCTACGAGCGATGATGCATGTATATTTCATTTTTCTTTAACTATTAAGAGATAAAAAGAGAAAAAAGAGAAAGAGAGAAAGAGAGAGGCAAAGAGGAAACATGAGAAGAGGAAAGGGCATGAAACATAGAACTTATGTGAGGTGTGTCAAAACGAATGCTGGATCAACTTGCTATTTCCCCCGTCATTATTTTTTTATGATTCCAAAATGGCTCGTCGTCGGCGCCTTTTATAACGTCACATACAGAAGTCTCTTGAGAAAACTATCAGATTTATAGTGTTCAATGCAATTTTTGTACAATTTATTCATGTAAACAAAATTAGTAATTCTGAGATTTCGTTTTTCACTCCGGCCCGCGATCTCCTTCCAAAAGTCTCATCTGGCCCTCTCTGAAAAGGTTGCCCGACTCTGTTCTAAACACTTTAAAGTGTGTCGTATATCGATGTTGATGGTCCAAAGCCGCGCAGTAGACCGATTAAGACATGGCAGAGATCAGACGACAACCTGATTCTAACTGACAGCACAAGTAAAATGGCAACAGACAGGAGAAGTTAGAAGTCCCTATTTACTTGTCTCCCCACAAGATCGGTTTTTAATGTGGGGAAAATCTAGCTCCCAAAAAAGGGGAACTCTGGATTGGAACAAAAATAACAATTGTCTCCGTCTAGAAGGATTTCTGTTTCATAACTGGAGACAGAAAAGATTAAGTTGTAGGATCAGAACATTTTTTAAATCGTTATATGAACGGCAAATAATAAAGTGTACTTTAAAAAAAAGTATCCGTTGTGTATTAGTTCCCGGTGTAGATAGGGAGAGTGTTAGTAGAAAAATATTAGAGGGAAAGGTTTTTGCTACCACCTATATGGAGTATGTTTTGAAGAGAGTCGAAGATGGTGGGCCAAAAGTAATATTTAGTGTTAGCTGAAGAAAATGATCACAAATCTAAAACACGCTCGAGTGAGTAAGTGTCATATAGTTGTGAGTTTAGTAACCTGTGATGCATGTGGTCATTTTCCTATTCTCCGAGAAGGTACAGGGGAAAAATCGTCTTAACTTATATATATATATATATATATTCGAATTTTATTAATCTTTTTAGTCTCACATTTCCCTAACACAAATTTTAAACAAATATACATAACACTCTAAAGCCAATAACGCATCCAAACGAGAGTGACACGTGAATTCACATTTCTAGAACAGGTGCCAACATAAGCTGAAGAGAGCCGGATAGTTAAGTCCTTCTTAGCTTGAAACCAACGGTACTGATGTTGTACTAATTTTCTGTATCAAAAAATAAATAACTAAATTTATATATATATATATATATATATATATATATATATATGCAATTACAATTTAAGAGAATAGTCCATTTTAAGTAAAGATCGACTCTGGACTAAGATTTTCTTTTTTTTTTCTTTGGGATTGGTGTGATGATTCTATGTAAAAAAAAAAAAAATAAATAAATTAAAAAAAAAAGAAGATCGTCTAATAAGTAAAAAACAAAACAAAAAACAAACAAGCACAGTTGTAAGTTCTGACTTTGTTTATACGAAATGTGGTTCATTTCCAACCTTGTTGCCAATAACGCAATGGCATCTGTTTTTCATTTATGTAAAATCGCCTCTGTCGTTGATAAGCATTTAGTCACTTCTGTTTTCGTTTATGTTAAAATGTCCTGTTGTATTGAATAAACTAATAGTCAATTCAATTTGCTGTTTCTCTTCTGGATTATTATTGTTTTAAATAAGTTGTAAAAGTCGGAAGTAATAAAAACAATCAATTGTTTTGTGCGCAATCTTTTGTTAGTGCGTGTGTGTTTCATTTGTTCACATTGTTTTCTCATTTCAACGATTTTTTCAT
Source organism: Sepiola atlantica (assembly GCA_963556195.1). Taxonomy (NCBI): domain Eukaryota; kingdom Metazoa; phylum Mollusca; class Cephalopoda; order Sepiida; family Sepiolidae; genus Sepiola; species Sepiola atlantica. The sequence goes on along the minus strand of OY744543.1, from coordinate 69,257,403 downwards.
TTTCTATTTATGGATATTTTTTTATTACACGGTGGATGGACACTTACCAATTAGAAATCTATAATAGTGAGTAATTATTCATTCACATCTGCATTTTAGAATCGTTATGTAAATTAGGCATCACATTACACTATGTTTGTGGCATCTATGTCTATTCATTTCAAGCTGCAATTAAAAAAAAAGCCCTATATCAAGATCAAACAACTTTCCGTCTAAAATGTTATGAGTAATCAATAGTGGTATTAATTTTGGATCCGGAATTTTTTTTCTTTTTTTTTTTCGTTTTTTTTTAATTTTAATTTTTTTTTAAATTTTTTTTAAAATTTTTTGTTTACAATAATATTGTGGAGTCTGCATTTGTGCCCGACATCCAAGATGACGTTTTACTTTATTTTATTTATAATTTAAAAATTATAAAAATGAAAAAAACAAATAAATAAATAAATAAGGAATAAAAATGGGGCTATGGTACTCAGAACCGGTAGCATGTGTACATAAAGATCCCGATTCATTATCAGACAGTGCCGAATAGTATATAATAAATGATAATAAAATTAACTTAGTTAACTGAAGTGTTAAGCTGAGTACATTTTATTCTCATATTGATAATAGGATATAGAGCCTTTTCTCCAAAATCGGCTGGCGTAATTCGGTTCTGTTCAGTTTGCGAAGTTGGTTTTCTTCATTATATATATATTATATATTTATTTATATATATATATTTGTATATATATATATATATATATATATATATATATATAAATATATATATATATATTTATATATATATATATATATATATATATATATATATATTTATATATATATATATATATATATTTATATATATATATATATATTTATATATATATATATATATTTATATATATATATATATATATTTATATATATATATATATATATTTATATATATATATATATATATATATATTTATATATATATATATATTTATATATATATATATATATATATATATATATATATATATATATATATATATATATATATAAACTGGGGATAAAATGATCTGACATAATGTAAAATGAAAAAAGAGAAGCCAAAAACTATGTTATTTATGTATTCATCAACGTTTCGTCTTTATTGAAAGACTTCCTCAGGATTCATCAATGAACAATGTAGAAAAATCATACAGAATATTAGGATGAGAGTAATCCGACGTGATGGGAAATGAAAAGGGAAAAACCAAAAGATATTTTTTATATATTCATCAACGTTTCGTCTTTATTGTAAAATTTCCTCAGGATGATACTTTTAAGAAAAATGTCATGCAAGTACATCGAAACATTGGGTTGACATGATGGGTTGATGAGAAAAAGTAGTAGCCGTGGCTACTAAGAGCGCTGGACGAAGGTCCGGGCTGAGAGAAGTCAGTCAGTGGCAGAGAGTGAAATGAATGTGGACAGCTGTGAGTGAAAAAGGGGAAGGGGTGGGAGTTTTGGTGAATTTGTCATATATATATATATATATATATATATATATAAACGAAAAAAAAATTTTTTTTTTCTTTTCCCGTTTTGAAGGTTAAAAAAACTTCCGAGACTATATATATATATATATATATATATATATATATATATCAACGAAAAAAAATTTTTTTTTTTTTCTTTTCCCGTTTTGAAGGTTAAAAAAACTTCCGAGACTATATATATATATATATATATATATATATCAACGAAAAAAAAATTTTTTTTTTTCTTTTCCCGTTTTGAAGGTTAAAAAAACTTCCGAGACTATATATATATATATATACATATACACATATATAAAATTAAATAATTCTAAAAGAAAAATTAATCCAGTATTTATTTCAATAGTGCTTAAGCGCTGAGATTAACAATAATACAACATGGCGTATAGCAACACATTAAGATCTATGATGATTGCATTTGTGCAGTGGTTCACCATATAAAAAAAAAAAAAAATTTTTTTTTTTTATATTTTAAATAAACTAAAGTACTTTATATAGTCTGTCGACACAAGACATTGTTCTTTGTTGTTATTGCTGCTGCAACGACGTTCATCCTCATCGGGGGTTGAGCTGGCTTCTTTCCTGACCTGCAGTACATCTCGAATCATGGCAGCCCATGCAAGATTGCACGAGATGGCCAGCCAATCACGATTCCATCGTCGAAGGCCGACCACCTATGGACGTGAGAGTTCAGCCAAGTCTTCCTTGATGGTGGTTTTCCTTTTTGTTGCTTCTTCTTTCATTAAGAGCCCTATTTGCCCCAGAAGCCAAGACCCTTAAAGCTTAGACCATAGCCCCTGTAACCCTTCTTTTCTTCTATGAAAAAGGGGACTTGAGATTAATGTACAGGCGTAAACTCTGGGAAACCCAAAACAGGAAGTGCAGGGTAAGGACGATTGTTGTTCTTGCAACAGCATTCACCATGGTTGAGTCGATTTTTTTCTTTGGCCTGCTCATTCATGCACAGCTGTCTTGAGCAAGGTTGCACAAGATGGCTAACCAATCGCGATTCCACCGTCGAAGGCCGACCACCTGTGGACCTGATAGTTCAACCAAGTCCTCCTTGATCGTTTTTGCCCATGTCCTCAGCTGTCCATCGACATCATGCTTGCCGCCCCCCCCCCCCCCACAAAGAAGTAGGGAAGATTACATTGTGAATTAGCTCCCCATTCGAGCGAGGCGCCGCACGTCTAAACCATTGAAGATGTTGCCGCAACAGGACGGATGGCAGAAACTTTACGTGAAAAACGAGTGCGATTGAAACCTAATATCTATAAATTGCAGCATTCTGGACTTTTTAAAATTTCAAAATTTATCATAACGAGTATACACTCTACATCAAAGATGACGGGGAAAAAGATTATGCTTTGCTAGTGTTCACACTGATATTCATATTCATATAGAATAACATCTCAAGTTAAAAAAAAAATGAAAAGAAAAAAGAAAACGTCTCAAACGGGAAAGAATTAAAACTGAAAAGAAAAACGTATCAATCGGTATAGAAGAAGAAAGGGGGAAAAATAATAAAGAAAACGTCTTATTATGGAAATAGAGTGAAGCATTTCTTTCAGAATTGATTTCAGACAGAAGAGGAGATAGTCGGACTTGCTATTTGCTTTCTTCCTACCCCCTAAACATTTTTTTTTTTTTTTTTTTTTTTTTTTTTACTCGCTAACCTTTGTGTGATGAGACGGATTTGTATTTATAAATACACATAGAATACGATGATTTTTTTTTTACTTTTTTTATAAATTCTTTATAAATTAAATTTATATTTTTATTAAATTTTACAAAAAAAATTTTAATAATTTTTTTTTATAAAGTTTTTTTTTATAAATCTTTTTTTTTTATAAATACATATTATAGAAATGGAAGATTATTTGGTTATTGGCTATTTGAAGAAATGTAAAAGAAATACAGCAAATAAGAGGATGGATATTCTACTAGTATTTTTTTTTTTTAATAAATTTGACTTGTTCTTCATTCATCATCGGACGGAACCAGACAACAATACGATGTATTCAAAACGAGAAGTTCCGGACCAGCAATGAGTCATCATAGTGATGCATCTTTAAGAATTCAGTAAACAGATGGACATCTGTTCATTGATCTTGATACCCTTTGTGCTGGTATCGATAACTTTACATAAATTCACCAGCGTCGATGCAAGAACTGGCTCATTGCATTTGACTGGAACTAATTATGTTTATAGCAACACGATCGATTAGGTAATCAAATTGCCTCGTCATACTTGTCTTTTTTCAAATTGCCTCGTCATACTTGTCTTTTTTCAAATTGCCTCGTCATACTTGTCTTGTAAAAATTGCCTCGTCATACTTGTCTTGTAAAAATTGCCTCGTCATACTTGTCTTGTAAAAATTGCCTCGTCATACTTGTCTTGTAAAAATTGCCTCGTCATACTTGTCTTGTAAAAATTGCCTCGTCATACTTGTCTTGTAAAAATTGCCTCGTCATACTTGTCTTGTAAAAATTGCCTCGTCATACTTGTCTTGTAAAAATTGCCTCGTCATACTTGTCTTGTAAAAATTGCCTCGTCATACTTGTCTTGTAAAAATTGCCTCGTCATACTTGTCTTGTAAAAATTGCCTCGTCATACTTGTCTTGTAAAAATTGCCTCGTCATACTTGTCTTGTAAAAATTGCCTCGTCATACTTGTCTTGTAAAAATTGCCTCGTCATACTTGTCTTGTAAAAATTGCCTCGTCATACTTGTCTTGTAAAAGAAATCTATATGAACAGAGTCCAACATTGTTGATTTAAACACATATTCCCGTTTCTTAATTACATATTTTTTGCTTACATCTGTGCGACACTCATTCTGATTGAGTATGCATTAGTTTTCCAGCCTAGTAGACGTGAAAGTTAAATCGAACAAGCCGCGCATGCGTGGTCCCCCTCTGTATGTGACTCGATGTGGCGAGTGTAAAATGCAATAAATTTGGGCAATTTGGGGCATTTCTTACCCTCCCCCTTTGACCCCCTGGGGGCCGAGAACCAGAATATTTCTGAGGTCAAGGATGCTCATTTTACATCCAGAACAATTGCCTCTACATTTTGGCCAAGTTTTAGAAAAATTGAATGGATGGATCAAACGTTATGGGAGAAAAGGGTCATTTTTTGCCTTTTTTGCCATTTTGGGGCCTTTTGACCACCTGGGGGTCTAACCAGATGTTTTTTCAAAAATCGGAGAATGTCACTTTCTAACCTGCCCAAAGTTACAACTTCATGCAAAATTTCAGAGAAATTCAATGGATTGTTGCGGAGAAAAATCCGGACGGACGGATGGACATGCCTCAAAACATAAGTCCCCCGATTTTATAAAATCGGGGGACCAAATATAACAGCCGTGTTCCTTTTTTACTTGCCTACACACGAGGGCAGAGTTAGACGCAAGGTCGGTTTTTAATGCAAGGAAAACTCAGCTACCCAGAAAGGGGTACTCTGGATCGGAACCAAAAAAAAAAAAAAAAAATTGCCTCAGTCTAGAAGGAGTTCTCCTTCATTGAACGAGGACAGAAAAGATCAAGTGTAGTATCAGAACAGATACTACACTTTGCTCCGAGCCAAAAGAGCAAGCCGTGTTATTCAATAATTAATGTAACGAGATTATAATTATTTTTTGGTTTATGCAAAAGTTTTTTTGTTTTTTTTTTAATTCATATATTTTGTTTTTTTAATTCATATATTTTTTATTTTTAATTCATATATTTTTTATTTTTAATTCATATATATTTTTTTAATTCATATATATTTTTTTAATTCATATATTTTTTATTTTTAATTCATATATTTTTTATTTTTAATTCATATATTTTTTTTTTAATTCATATATTTTTTATTTAATTCATATATTTTTTATTTAATTCATATATTTTTTATTTTTAATTCATATATTTTTTATTTTTAATTCATATATTTTTTATTTTTAATTCATATATTTTTTTTTTAATTCATATATTTTACTTTTATTGTACGAGTTTCAAATACATTTATAGAAATGTTTTTTTAATTAAAAAAAAAAGAGTTCGTTAAATTTTGTTTTCTTCATCAAGACTTAGACGTTGCAGGATGACGTCATAATGGACGTGGCATTGCCTCGGGTGATAGCTAAGGAGATGCACTGGAACATCCAAGCGGGCTCGTTCCTAAAAAAATGGCTATTATCTGTCCAATGTCTTGTATGAATCGTGAAGTATCGGGAACCCTAACATTTGAGATGGGTTGAAAAATAAAACAATCAGACCAGACCTCCAACGTCTGCAACACAATGACAGGGTTAGGGTTAGGGCAATGGTTAGACGGATTTGTAACATCAAGCCAAAAGATACTTATGTGGACAAGTGAATTGTTGGGAAAACTACGTCCTGCAGATCTCAATCCCATCTTGAGAGAAAAGACTCCGCTAGTATGGCTACACAGACAGATCCAGCAGTGCAATCAACTGTGCACTAAACCTACAAGTCTCTGATAGGCGCGGAGAAAGTTGGCTTTGGAGGGAGCTGACAGAAAGAGACCGCAGAGACTGGAGACTCTTAAACACTGACCCTCAGGATCGACAAAAGTGGAGATCTGCAGTGAGGACTGCTATGCGTGCAGTTAGCCAGCTGTCTGGAGGGGGTCTACTGGTGTGGACATAGTTCCCAATCCTGCACAACAATCAAAAAAACAATGAGGAAGAAGTTAGTGAAGCGGTTTTGTTGTGATTCCTGATTTTGGTGAACTGAGCTGTGATGCCAGGTTTGACATCAGATTCCGCAATTCTTGACGGTGTGAAAGGGTTGGAGCAAATGGTATCCCATTAAAATGACATTTAAAACCAAAAAATAAATAAATAAACTAAACTATTTCATATCCTATTTAACTGCTAAAATTATCAATATATAAAATTATCAATATATAAAATTATCAATATATAAAATTATCAATATATAAATCCAAAATTATCAATATATAAATATATAAAATTATCAATATATAAATATATAAAATTATCAATATATAAATATATAAAATTATCAATAGATAAATATATAAAATTATCAACAGATAAATATAAAATTATCAATATATAAATATAAGATAAATATTTTTTTTCTATTTCAGCATTCTTTTATGGCAGGGATACCGATTGTTGTCTGAGAACAAATGAAGGACTCTGCACCCTCCTGTAAAATAAAATAAACTATTTCATATCCTATTTAACTGCTAAAATTATCAATATATAAATATATATATAAAATATCAATATATAAAATTATCAATATATAAATCCAAAATTATCAATATATAAATATATAAAATTATCAATATATAAATATATAAAATATCAATATATAAAATTATCAATATATAAATATATAAAATTATCAATATATAAATATAAAATTATCAATATATAAATAGAAGATAAATATTTTTTTTCTATTTTAGCATTCTTTTATGGCAGGGATACCCGGTGTTGTCCAAGAACGAATGAAGGACTCTGCGCCCTCCTGTATCAAGCACTGAACTCCATGTTATTATATTGTTAGCAAAATTTATCCACCACTCAATAAAATCATCTCTGTAAAATGAGAAGCCAAATTTATAGTCTTGCTCCCAATCCTGGCATTCTCGATCATCACAACGGATAAAAGTGCTAAGTAATAATCACGTCTAAGTGACAGTCTTCCGGGGGTTGAAGGTTCAATCCTCAGTACGGGCGATACTAAGAATATAATGAAAATTATTCAAGACTTCTAAAGTTCCTATCTTCCAAATTGATTGGCCCTCATCTACGACTTTCTACCATATTTGAGAATGGGAGTTAGTGGTATTAGTGATGGGATGGGCGAGGGGCGTAAGTTAGTTTTATTTGATGTGGGTCATATATGATGGGGCTAGGCATAACCAGACGATTGGATTGATCGGATCAGGCCTCTCTGACCATCCGTCTAATTCAAGGGTCAAAGTGCAGTGTTGCAACTAATGGTCTTTTAGTTCCATAGTTATCAGCTGCTCAGCCACCAGGATCCCATCTTCAGCCATCACAGGTCGTCACCCACAGCCAACATTAAGGCCCGGGGATAGGGGGGGGGGGGTTTAACCCGCTGCAGAGGTGCAGTTGGTATATTCTACAGCCGCAATTGACAGGGCGAAGGATAATATTGACACGAAGAGACTTGTTATTTTTAGTTATGCGAGAAGAATATCTTAACAGATAAATCAGTGTTTCAACCGATGTAATCTCGGACCTTCATCGGCCAAAACATTGTGAGAACAACATCTAAGATGAGAACAGTAGTCCGAATAATGCAAATTATCAATCCTCATCTAAAAAAATTCCAAAACAGATATGTTACAGTTTATGAATTTTCAAACGAAATCCAAATGGAATAAATAGTGGTAGTGGATCAATAGATTACAAGTAGTATATATATATATATATATATATATATATATATATATTAATTATTAAATATTTTTAATATCCATAGACCTATGTTTCGTGTTCCTACACTCGTCAGTATGGAATTACATAACTGTATCACCGGTCGGACAATTTATGAACCCCAGCTTCTTATCATCAGGCCGTCATGACGATCACGCTTTGAAATGCGAGAGAAATATGCCTTGTATTTTAAATGTAAACACACACACACACACACATTATATATATATATATATATATATATATATAACTTCTTAGTAATATAGCAGGAAAAATCCCAGCAGAGTGCTCGATTAATTGAGAATTGAAGTTAAAACTAAAAAATTTAGAGCATAATATTTATTTATTTTGGTACAGAAAAATTAGTACAACATTCGTACCGTCGGTTTCAAGCACGGAAGGACTTAGCCATCCGGCTCTCTTCAGCTTCTGCTGTCATCTGTTTCGGAAATGTGAAGTCACGTGTCACTCTCATTAGGACACGTTATTTGCTTCGAGTGTTTGTTTAAATTTAGTGTAAGGAAGGTTTAATAAAGTTTGAAAAAAAGGGGAAGGGTGAAAAGTAACAGTTGAGATTTAAAACGGAGAAGATTTAAAGAGATTCCCGACGCTTTCTTCAGTGTAAATATCACTTAATTTCATCGTTATTACGTGACAATCCCTCGTGGCCTGATGGGACTAGGTGAACACTTACAGATTCAAGGTGTCTCTGTGAACGAGTTCGTGCCCTGTGACCGTCTGAGATTGTTATTTCTCTGCACTGATGAGAGCCATAAGCTCGAAACGGCGTCGTACGTAAGTAAAATATTAAAATATAATTTAATATTATTAGAAGCTCCTTCCAAGTGAAATTGAAAGTCGAGCACTGTCGGATAGATTAAAAATAAACATTCACCTAAAAGCCTCAGTGCAATGCCCCGACTGTCGTTGAGTACTATCGAATGTTTAGATGTTTATGCTTGCCACTTTCAGTGTAAATATAACTTAATTTCTACGTTATTACGTGACAATCCCTCATGGCCTAATGGGACTAGGTGAACGCTTACAGGTTCGCGCCCTATGACCGCCTGAGATTATTATTTCCCTGTGCTGATGAGGGCTCGAAACGATGTCATACGTAGGTAAAATAATTTAATATTATACGTACATAAAAGTAATCAATGAACACGTGTTTCTGGCTCACAGCCGTCATCAGCATGGCTAACTTAGAGACAAGACGTCATAGCATGGGAGTAAAACGCCAGATTATTCACATCAATATCGAAGGTTCGATCCTTGTCTAAGTTAGCCATGCTGATGACAGCTGTGAGCCAGAAACACGTGTCCATGGATTACTTTCATGTACTTTTATGTACGTATAAAATTAATTAAAAAAAAATATATATATATCAACGAAAAATATGTCTTATAAAGTTACAGGAGATTAATAATGCAATTTTCTGCATCTTTATCACTTAGGAAGTGAAACAATTGATAAAGCAGTACAGAAAAAGCAAAAAACGCTTTAATCATCAATAAAAATAATTACATAAAAAATACCTTGTATAAAAAAACATGTACAGCTCAGTCTTGATATTATGTATAGAGAGTCAGAATTTTTATAAAGTCGCAGGGCACCTGTAGGCGCCGTGGGAGATCATCTTTCCCTGAACATGGCCAGCAATCTCTGTGTATCCAACCTTTATCCCATCTTTTTTCATCATTCTTATCTTGCCTCTGGTTATCAGGTGTTATTTTCGGATTGTGTCAAACCATTCTTCTTTAAAACACTGGCATATTTCTTCACGTCGACACTAAACCTATTTCGGCTTTCATTCCTCAATCCGAGCTTCATTCTCAGCAGAAGTCGGGTTCAATTGGCAGGAAAACACTTACACCTGCCCATCCGTTCCCGGTGCCGATTCCAAATGATTACATCGTAACAAAAGAAAGACGAAAGATTAGAAAGAACAACCTCTCTAATCCGGAAGTCTCAGAAACTAGTCGATGCTAGATTAATGAAAATTGTGGATTAGATGAGATTACTACGTCACCTGAAATTGTATATTTGATTAATTCTACACGGAGAGAAAGAAAATAATAATGGGATTCTTCGTGTCAAAAGCTGATGTGTGCATCGCCGCAAATTGCAGTGATTGGCCTACGAGCTGTCCCGACCCGGCGTTGCCCGGGATGCAGTGAAGTCATTTTAGTTTTGAATTTTTATTTGTTTGCACATTTTTCAACTTAACATAGACAGCTAGTATATTCTTCCATTTAAAATGAATTATCCCCTTTACTGATTTTTTTTTGTTGTTTTTTTTTTTAATTTTTTTTTTAGGTGATTATTTAAAAATGTTTCACGTTAGCAGTCGTCTGGGCCGAACTAAATAATGTTTGAATAAAATTGTAGCAAAGCCCGTAATTATATTACCAATAACACAGTACAACAATAACAAATGAAAATTGGCTCATCAGAAAACGAAAATTTAATTTGTCAGCTTAAATGCTATTTGGGTCCGACTTTGAAAATCCAAAAGATTGTCCATAGTTGGTATTTGTTTGTTTGTTTGTTTGTATCCTAACTCTAAATTGATCTTTTGGCTCGGAGCAAAGTGTAGTATCTGTTCTGATACTACACTTAATCTTTTCTGTCATGGATCAGTGAAGGAGAACTCCTTTTAAACCGAGGAAATTTTTTTTTATTTTTGTCCCAATCCAGAGTGCCCCCTTTTTGGGGAAACTGAATTTTGCCCAAATTAAAAACCGACCTTGTGTCTAACTGTCTTCGTGGGAAGACAAGTAAATAGAGACTCTTAGTGTCTCTATCATCTTCCCAGTTTAACCCTAAAATAAAAAAATTATGTTCAAAATATTTTAATTTGAAATTATTTAAAGACAGCCGTCTAACAACTATGAACAATGTTTTATTTATTTATTTATTTATTTTTATTATATATTCCAGAGAACAAACAATGTGATTGCTTACTCGAATAAACATCACAATATTTTTTTATGGAGAGAATTTAATTACCGGAACAAGTCGCTGAAGCATGCTCATAATACACAAAATGTAAATAGGTTTTATATATCTTTTTTTTTTTTGACCGATTTTTTTTTTTTATGGATCACAGACAGTATCGAGAACTTTTAGATAACACTTCTTTGTTGTCCTTTATGCTAGGATCAAAGTGTAGTATCCTAACCCAGTTTTTATTTTTTGGTAATAGAGCCTCTCCAAGTTAAATCTATCTTGGAAGGACACCATCCACTCCCAAACTCCATCCTTACTTTATCTCACCCCACTTAAGTCCCACTCCCACTTAGAGATCAACCTGCTTGTTTTTGGTTCAAAACAAACCGGAAAACATTAGGCGGGTTACGGTTAGAAAGGGAAGGGCCTTACTAACCCGTTTTTCTTTTTTTCTATTTTATTCCAATTCATTTGTACGGATATATATTTAGTTCTTTTCTGAAACTAATACAACGTTCTCAGTTGGTTTTGTTTAGAAATTTTCTTTTTTCTCCCGCTTTTTATTTGCTGTTTTTGTCACCTTAACGTGATTTGACAAAGAATCGAAAGTACTCGTGATACATATGAGACATTTACTCATCTTTTTGATTTTGAAACTAAAAACATCAGAAAAATTGAAAAAAAAAAAAAAAAAAAAGAAAAAAAAGGTATAATAAAAAAAAGAATTTTGGTGTGTTTAACAATATTTGCTTAAATGAAAGAATGCTGCCTGAATACACACAAAATATACATACGTATTCATAAATAAAATTGAATGTTCAACAATTGGGGATATTTTAAAGTAGGATGGCCCCTAGAGTAAATGTGGTATTGTGGTGACTGCGATGATTTTCGCTAAGAGGAAGATAGACAGAGCACTCTCCACACTTTTGATAGTCTTGTGCCTATCATCATCATCATCATCATCATGAACCGGTTTATTTGTTGAATCAAGCCACAATTAATCCTCTGATGAAGGTGGGGCCTGATTTATTAAAATATATTTTTTATATTTTAACAAATAAATAATTCAAAGTGTAGTATTAATCATCTATAAGAGGATGGGGTCTTTCTGTCAGTCTTGATCGAAGTCTTCCTCTCCAGGCTCAGCGGTCATGAGGATCAAAGTTCGCAATCCCAAGGGCCACGTTTACACAGTTCATCCCAAGAGAGCTTTGGTCAACACTCATACACACATAGCCTGCTACGAATTACAGTTGATTTGAGAATATGTGGTTCGACCAAGTTGAAGAAACTGTTCAACGATTTTTTGACACATTATGTTGCATGTATGTTCCCTTTCCACTTTCTGTATGCATCAACAGACGATTTCATTTTTTCTATCTATCTATCTATCTTTCTATTGATCTTTCTATTTATCTATCTATCTTTATTCTACCCTTTTTATTATATCTCTCTCTTTTTACTTTATTTCATTATATTTTATATTTTTTATATTTTGATTTTAACTTTTTGATTCTTAACGGTCCCAAACCACGTGACTTCCTAAATTTTGAAATTTTAAATTTCTTTTTTTTTTTTTTTCTCTCCATCTTTTTTCTCCATTTCATTCTTTCCAAATATGATCTAAGGTTAAGATCGGATTCTAACTCTGCCTGATGAGATCTCAGTTTATAATAACTGTTGATGTTATCAAACATCGACATGCCAGTGTCGCAGATTTTGTACATGTCTGTGTAAATAAAAATAATCATATATATATATATATATATATATATATATATATATATATATATCCGTTCCGTCACACTAAATTTAGCCTGTAAAAAAAAACTGCTAAACGAATTAATTTCGACTATTTATGGGGAATTGAGAAAGCAAATCTATTTTCATAATTTACTTTCTTTTACTTTCTTTTTTTTCTTTTTTTTTTTACTACACAGCTCCAGACGTTATTTTATATGAACATTAGTGTGGACAAAGGCGAAGGATAATTTCCGCCGCCCCCCCCCCTCATTTTTGACGGAGGGTATATACTCGTCTTAAGAATGTTCCTTCCTGTTTTTTGGTTTTTTTTTGTTTGTTTGTTATTGCCGAGATGCCCATTGAGGCATGAATGAATAACTGTAGTGTCATTCTACACACGACTTGAGCTGAAGTTTCAAGATCTATGATGACTCTAAACCGCAGGTAAATAAAGAGGACGTCATATGTGACAGCCTTCGCTTATTTATCACTGATCAGTGAAGTCACCTGGACAAAAAAATTGTTAAAAAAAAAAACACCTCAAAAACAGGTTATTGCATGGTGTTTAAGGTCATTATTGTACATTTTAGGTGTAGTGTTGAGTTTTTGAATCAACAGGCAACTTTATTTTAACTGGTTGTATACATTGCGATTCAAATGGAGAGAGCAAGAGGGATGAGGATGATCTATTTAATAAAGTAAAGTCGATTTAATAAAGTCAATTTTCCCGTTTACATTCAGATATTATCGCTTTGTAAACAAAAGAGATATATAGAATTCGACTATGCTCATGCTTTAGACCGATTCTTTGTGCGTGTTTTCAGAAAACATGCGCCAGTTTCATTTGCTTTCACTAATTTCTACATTTTTTTTTCGACTCGCCTGATTCTCCTACAATAATCATATATACAGGAAGTCAGAGTAACTTTTACTCTCACGCAAAAAAAATCTACCACCTTACACCGGGAAATAATCTTCATAGGATACTTTTCCTTAATACCACCGTCATTATTTCATTTTTTTTCTGACTTACTATTGACTCTTCCCTGCTATACTTTTACGACCTAAATATGGGTCACTCCCTTCTATTTTTGGCCGTGATTTGATTGGCTATTCCAGAGATTTTTTATACATTCCAGAATTGACCAAATAACAGAATGACCTCATTGTCCATTATCTGCCGCATCTATTACTGTTCGCATACATTTTCTTACTTTCTTTCCTATTTTATTTTCTTCATACAATTTCTGCAACAACATAACCTTTCTTCCGTGGGTGCCGTCGGGTACGTTTCGTTACATATGTTTGTGTTTATTTCCACACTTCCCCCATCATATCTACTTTCCTATTCTAGAATACCAGAATATGATTAACGAACAGAAACATAAAAATGGGTAGTTCAAACATGGCGGCTACATATTTTTTTTTCTTTGTCCTTTTTTACTTTACTATCCTTTTTCTTATCTTTCACAACAGACGACACCCCTAGCCGTTTAGTAATATTTCTGTTACACCTAAACCTATCTTTGCCAGCTCCCGCTCGGTACACCCGGTTACTTACGTTCGTCTTCCTAGCCATCATATCTCCATTTATGTTCAATTAAATTATTTCGCCGTCATACCTAATTTTCTGTTCTCTGAGAATCAAATGCTTCTATTTATCTTCCTCCCACAAGGTAAGATGTGACACAAGGTCGGGAAAGTGGGAAAAAACAGCGCTCGAGAATTTGAGCACTCTGGTTGTTTAAAAATTGCCTGGGCAGCCCTGTCGGCATTCCCCGGTAGGGGCGCCTCAGGCAGTAAGCAATAAACTTACTCCTCCCCAAAGAGGGGAGGCAAAGCCTGGGACGGTGCACCTCCTAGAACTGCATAGGACCGACAACCGATAGACCGGCGTAAATCCAGACCCGAAGGCCCGGACGATACCGGTTTATTAGGCGGGGTAAAAAAAACCCTGGTTGAATCGGATAATCAAATGCTATTTTAACATCATAAACAAAAAACAATGGCGACGAAGACCTTTTCTTATTTTCTTTTAGGGCCCCATATTCACAACTATTTAAATAGTATTACTACTAGCGGAACCCATGTACATTACACGAAATTATGTTTTCAATACGGGTCCTAATGTAACAAAGCACCCTCTATTTGTTAGTAAGTTACGCTTGCTTTATTATGAGCCACCCCCTTCTAGATAAGAGTGAAATACTTGTTTGAAATAGTAACTCGTGTACGATGGACACTGCGCATATCAACTAAAAAAAGGTTGATATGCCATCCTTTCAACAAAAAAAAAACAACAAAATAATACTGGCCTCTACCCTACTTTTTAAGCAGTCAACGTAATTAAATAGACAATGCCATTAAAAACGCCAACATAAAAACAAAAAATAGTTTTAAGTTTTAAGCAACACAAAAAGTAGTTTTTAACCAGGTAATAACAAAATGTATTATTTCTTCCCCTCGAAATGTAGAATAAAAATCGTAGAGGTTGGTTGGGATCGAACTATAAACCAGTCGGGCCGAAGTAAAAAATACAGCATCGCTAACCATTACGCCAAAGGGATACACATAAAAACATTCCTAAACGCAGGCTAGTTCTATGTTTGTCAAAATTTAGGTGCGGCACGCATGCGCAGAGCTTTTGCCGGAAGCGTGACACACGAACACACACGCTATCGTATTAATATATAGATTATTAAACAAAATCCACTCTTCATTTTTTTTTTTTTTAAATGAAATACACTTGAGATATTAGTCAAAAACAAGTTTTCGCTTTAACTATTCATTTGTGACCTATTTGCGTTATACACCAGTCCGAGAGCAACAAAGCCGCTGGCGACTGGTACCACGCGGTGAACTCACATCCCTGATTTTTTTTTTAAGGTAGAGCAAATAAAATGGACCCTGCAAAAGGGGGTAGAAGCCCTGTGTAAATTCAGATACCTCCGATTTTTATAAAATTTTAACATTAGGTATTAGACATCAATTAATAAATATTCCAAATTTCATGTTTTTTAGAATATTTTAAAGGGGTTTCAGGCACAACCTCCCATTTGTAAATTCATCGTCATTAGACACGAAGCAAGATTCCCTGCATTTCAACGTCTTCTTAAGACCCCTTAAGCCTTAAATTTCTAGAATCGAAATCATGTAATGGATTTTGATCAAAATTAGAATAAGGATTCTAGACATGAGGTTTAGTAGCATCTAATCTTTATCGGGTGACATAAAAGTTGTGCAAAACTTATGTTTAGGGAATCACTTTTACCCCTCCTGGGACGGGTAATCTTTCTAGTTATTTATAAATTTCAGAGTTGAAAAGATCAGCTTTGAATGTAATTTTGCGAAGACGTCCAGTAGATTTTAAAATAATATTTTGTTACAAAGCAAAAATGTACAAATACTCCTAGGCTACACCGGGTCGGGACAGCTAGTTAGTAATATAAATAACAAATACGGACACAACGGGCCATGGGTCTTCTAACAGTTTAATAAAAATGTGGTTTGATTAATAATTTAATGACAAAACAATATTGTAATAATTAGATTTGATTTTTTTTAAATCCTATTCAAAAAAATAATACTGTAAAAAAAAAATACTGTAAAAATAAAATAAAAAAATACTGTAAAAAAAAAATTTTTTTAAATTAAAAAAAAAGAAGTTTTTTAAAAGTTATAAAAAAATAAAAATAAAAATTTCCCGGGCAACGTCGGGTAGTAAATAAATAAAATACCAAGTATTTAAAACATACTAAAAGTAAATTAGTCAAATTGATGATAATTGTGCAGGCCATTGTAATGGGAGCAACACGAGACATTCATGCTTGTAGGTCTGTATGAAATATCTGTGTATGTCTGTCCTTTAATCACAACTGAGGGCCTCACCCCCCCCCCCTTATCTTATACAGTATCAATGAAGCATGTGCCCTTCCCCTTCTAAGGTCTCTTGGCTCCACTCCTCAAGGCTAAATTGTTACCAAAAAAAAAAAAAAAAAAAAAAAATTCTTCCACACAGGGATATCAATTCTATCAACATGACTGCCAGAAAAAACATTGGGTGGGTCCCAGAAAACCACTCTTGAAGATAACTCAGTCAATCCAAAAAGACATAAAATTTAACATTCAGACAGAAACACAAAAAACTGAAGTTATCATCTGGGTCTTTACATTATCAATAAACACAATCTGTTTTATTATATATATATAAAGCAATATATATATATATATATATATATATATATATATATATATATATATATATATATATATAAAGCAAAGTCTGTATGTGTGTGCGTCAAGTTAAATGCTTGATCTAAGAGGCAAACTAATCACAGATTTGGAATCAGCACCTTCGATCCGATTTCTTTAGTGATGTCAGAAGTTCTTGAACCTTTTTTAAAATTCATTATTCAAAACTAAAAGTACATAAAAACATTAGAAACAAATGTTCCGCCATTTTTAATATTCCCATTCCAGCCAACCGAACAACATACTTATAATAATCTGACCGTTTTCACTACGACTGACAAATAAGAAAAATAAATATATTTTTATATATTTATTTTTCTTATTTGTCAGTCGTAAGATTCGTGTTTTTAGTAGTTAAATCATTGTACATATTTGACATCATTTTTTTTTTAAATTATTATTATTATTGGAACTTTTTTTTGTGTGTTCCTTTATTTATTTTAGAAAATAGAACTATTTTATATCTAGGCAGAGAGCTCCCTACACCAAACTCATAAACACTATAAGTAGGTTAAAAAAGAAAAATACTTTTGTTTGATCGGTGGCCGGCTGGATAAGGTGTTTGCTTTCAGTTCAGTTTTATGCAATCTTCCAGGGTTTGAATCTCACACGATAGAAATTGTGTTTTTGTTGTTATTATAGCATTCCAGTTGTTTCCTAACCGATTACGATCATCTTCATAAAACTGAATATTTTTTTAAAACTATTTTATTGTGATTTAAAGTAAAAAAAATTTAAAAAAACAAACTTTTTATTTGAAAGGTTTGAGAAACCTTGGTACTTATATATATAAGCCGGATAAAGTGTTAAAATTATCACTGTTTATTCGCTATTCAGCATGGTCAAGTGGTTCTAGATGTCGGGATTTGAGTTGCAAAATACTCGGAATCCGGGGTTTCTAATCGCATGACCAGTAGTGAATAGTCATATCTCTATGCTGATGAGTCCCGATTATAAAGGACGAAACGTATACGTATATAGATAATAAACAAAAACAAATATTATATATACATATACATATATATATATATATATATATATATATATATTAGTAAATATGTTAAAAAGGCTGAGGGCAATTCAGAGTGCCGGATTGATGAGAAGCTGAAAAGAACAAAAATAATAAATCGAAGGGGGGGGGTTACTATTTATTTTTCTTTCAAATCTAATACAACAGCAAGTTTGGTGCTAGGTGTGTGTGTTGTCCGGATGATGATTTAGAATCATTTAACATTTCGAGAAAAATCTTCCCTTTGTCAAAAATAGACACCAATGGTAAAGTCTGTGTGGAGACGAATCTTTCTGAAACATTAAATGATTCTTAATCATCATCCGAACAACACACACACAGCCGACACCACATTTGCTGTTATGTAAGATCGTAAAGAAAAATAAATAGTAAGTCCCCCCGCCCGCCCCTTCGATCTATTATTTTTGTTCTTTCCAGTTTCTCATCAATTCGGCACTCTGCATTGTCTCCAGCCTTCTTAACATATTTATTACAATTCCCAGCAATGCTTCAAGCAAACTACCATTCTCTATTATATATATGCGAACGAAACCGGTCAAAAAATCTCTTGTTTTTGTTTTTCTCCTGCACTTTGACTTGTTTTCCGTCTGTCATCTTTTCACACATTTTGTCCATCACGACACTTCATTTTCATGAATTATCGTGTACCTTACCCCATATATATATATATATATATATTTCTATATGAATTTTAGTATATATATATATATATATATTTCTATATGAATTTTAGTATATATATACATATATTTCTATATGAATTTTAGTATATATATATATATATATATTTCTATATGAATTTTAGTATATATATATATATATATTTCTATATGAATTTTAGTATATATATATATATATATATATATATATTTCTATATGAATTTTAGTATATATATTTCTATATGAATTTTAGTATATATTTTTTTTATATATGAATGATTTTTTAAAAAATGTTTTTGCTTACAGTGCATCCCTCTACCAAATTTGTTTCACCATATGCAAACTGCAAACGCTGCAGTAGGTATACTGGAAACCAAATCACTCATGTTTGATCAACGAAACAGAAAAATAGTGCATACTATTTAGTTATACTTAGTTCAAAACAAAGAAAAGTAGGGTCTGTTTTGTTATGTATATTGTAAGAATTTCCTTGGGAAGAAGTTTTTTTTCTTTTGTATATTTTGTAATCAGAAAACAAAATTTTATTTGTTGTTTTATTAGCTGCTCAGTTGTTAATCGGTTTAGTAATATGACTAATGAATAGGGTAACATGACAAAAAGAATTACCTTAATTAGATTGCTACTGTATTGCCTGTACAATGTTATGGGTTGAAGGAGAGTACTTATTACTGTTGGGGGGTAGTCATTCCTACTCACATAAAATTAGTAATCGACTGAGCAGAAAAAATATAGAAATTAAAAAATAGGAATAAAAAATGGTAATATGGGGTTCATGAGGTACACAAGGGGTCTCATTCATTCTCTGGGGAGGGACCCCCTATTTCATGAGTGCTAAAATGATTTAAAACTTGAAAAAAAAAGAAAAAAAAGAAAAAGAAAAAAAAGAAAAAAAAGAAAAAAAAGAAATACATTGAGAACTTTAAGGAGATATTTAGATTAGTCTGAACTTACTGAAAGTTTATACCAATAATGTTTAAAAGTTTATACCAATAATGTTTAAAAGTTTATACCAATAATGTTTAAAAGTTTATACCAATAATGTTTAAAAGTTTATACCAATAATGTTTAAAAGTTTATACCAATAATGTTTAAAAGTTTATACCAATAATGTTTAAAAGTTTATACCAATAATGTTTAAAAGTTTATACCAATAATGTTTAAAAGTTTATACCAATAATGTTTAAAAGTGGGAGAAGAAACGAAAGGAAAGGAAAAAATAATGAAACCATTTTTTTATTTTATGTTGAAATGGGTTGTGTACTTACTGAAAGTTTATACCAATAATGTTTAAAAGTGGGAGAAGAAACGAAAGGAAAGGAAAAAATAATGAAACCCTTTTTTTTTTTTTATGTTGAAATGGGTTGTGTACCCACCCATTCACCCACAGTGGTTTTACCAAGATGTCATTGCCCATGAAGGCATAAATAAATACAATGAAAGTAAGTGGTTTACTTTTTTTTTTTTGTCTCCCTTCTTCCCCCCCCCCCCCCCTGCCATGACATCTCATCTGAATTAGTATGGCTCAGGGGGGGTTAGGGTTATATAGTATGTGCCAGGGAAGAGGGTAGATATTATGGGTCAGCAGTGGAAAGAGGGTTAATGGAAGGAAGAAGAGAGAAGAAATCTATGTGCAAGTTTTCTATTTAGAGAAATAATCCCATATCTATATTAAGAAAACTAGCGGACCCGTGTAAATTACACGAAATGATATTTTCAATACTAATTATCACGTTCTTAACCTATAAATTACTTTAGATTAAATTAAATTTGCCTCTAATGCCGGAGAGCATTCTACTCAAATAGCTTCTTTCCTCGTGCTGCTGGCCTCTGGAACTCCCTCCCTGCCCCCTGTTTCCCCGACAGTACTGACATGCAGAAATTTAAAACTAATGTAAACAGACATCTCGCTGCTCAGACACCAATTTAAGCTGAACCACCAATCCTTCTCCCCTTTTCCTTTTTCTCAGTAGCCCCTTACGTTTACAGTGGCGGCCTGCCTTGTTTGGGGTGAATCATGTTAAAAAAAAAAAAAAAAAATTTAAATTAAAAAAATTCATTGGGTAGCATACACAGATTCGGAAAGTCGTTGCTTTGACGTAAGCGTGACACACAAAATACCCCCCCCCCCCCGCTTTGATGTAGAAAAAAATCCTAGGGGTTGGTTGAGATCGAACTATAAACCAGTCGGACCGACGGCATGCACAGAGAATTTGATGTAAGCGTGACACACGAACACACACGCTATCGTATTAATATATAGATAGTTTCCTAATTCTAAAGGTATACAAATATTATGAATGCTGGCGGACTTAGTAAATAGTCATACTGGAGTTTCGGCTTCAGACAGACAGACAGACAGACAGACAGACACATAAACTCCATTATTAATAGATATTATGAGACAACTTAATGTGTGCACGTGTGTTTCTCCTGTCAGCCTAACTTTGATAATTATACATTGAATTATTTTGTTTTATTTATTATTAGCGGAACCCGTCGCCCGGCGTTGCGCGGGAGAAAGTACTACCTATTGAATAAAAAAGAAACTGCCTATTGTTCTTCTCCCCCCCCCCTCTACCGTGTTGGTGAATGTTTTAAATTAAAAAAGAAAAGAAAATGGTTTAGAGCAGAATGGGATCGAACGCCGATACTGGCGATAATGAAACCTCCCTTCTTAACCATTGCGCCACAGTTACTACTTGAAAAATACATGTGAAAATATGCGAGTTAACGTAAGCTTGTTTACTGGCAGCTTCTGGCAGCGAAAAGTAAAGTTCAACAATGACACGGTTTATGTCATTTATTTAGGACGGGTGAAAGGTATATGATTTTGAAAATATAAATGTGTCGGGGTCTAACAGCATCTTGGCGGCTATTGAATTAAGTAGGAAGTCGATTTAATGAAGGAATTGTAGCCGCCATATTTGAAGAATAAATGTTGCAGGAACTGTGTTCGTTAATGTCATTCGCTTGATTCCGGAATGAATGTAAATGTGGAAATCATAGTTAGAAATAGGAAAAACGTAATCTGATATTCGCGGAATATCATAGGATTCAACGGGAGCGGTCATTATTTGTTTGCGTATTGTTTTATATTATGTAGTAAATTAATACCAGGCAAATAATAAATAAGGACGGACTGTTTTGTGAAAAGTAAACTGTGTTTATTACTTCCCGGTGTCGATGAGTGTAGTCACAGTACACAATTGTTAGGGGGAAAAGTCTTTGCTACCACCTATATGGAGTTGGTTTTTCGGAGAGACGTCGATGGTGGGCCAAATGTAATATTGAGTGTTAGGTTGGAAAAAATAATAACAACTTTACTAAAACACGCTCGAGTGAATAAGTGTAGTATAGCGGTGAGTTTAGTAGCCGGTTTTGTATATGGTTATTTTCCTATACTCCGAGAAGATACAGGGGAAAAAACGTCTCTACTTTATATATTAGATAATCAATCACTCACTATCTATCCAGGTTTATCAGCTATGTTCCCGTTGACAAAAGGTTCAATGTTGTCTGGTTGTCCTTATGCTAAGTCTCCAGTGATCACGTGATTGTGGAGGTTGACTGTGTCCATTTGCCACTCTTGCCTGATGGTTTCTTTCCATGTTTTCCTAGGGTACCCAGTTTTCTTTCTGCTGTTCAGCCTTCATTCTCTGCATGTGCTGATATAGCTCTTGCTTCTTTCAACATAACCGAACCAGCAAAGACGGTTTGCCTTTATTAGGACATCAAGTTTTGGATCGGCCGATTTCTCAAGTAGAGTGTCTGACCTAATGTTCTGGATCTGAAATATTTATTGAAATCAAAAATGCAATCGTCTAAATGAAAACGAAATTTTTTAAATATATATTATTTTGAGCTTCATTAATATCCATCCTTCTCTACCCTTTCCTCACACACATGGCCGACACTACATAGCTAGTTTTCCCCCTCCCTGCATTCATCATTTAATCAGCATATCTCTCTACTTATTATTTATACATTTCAGAGTCGAAAAACAAAGAACTCGAAAATATTTAAACCATCTTAAAATTTAAAAAAAGACTTTTAAAATTTTAAATTAAAGTAAAAAGACGTTCGGGCAATGCCGGGTCGGTACAGCTAGAATTAAAGAAATTATAATGATAATAAAAAAAATGATTAATATTTGCTTTGGTGATAAAGAAATGAAAAAGATGTCATTCTTAAGAGTATAATTGTAACCTCAGCACATCAGCTTGTAAATAATTAAAACCCAATAAAAATCAAGCATGAAAAATATGCAATAATTTATATATATATATATATATATATATATATATATATAGAGAGAGAGAGAGAGAGAGAGAGAGATGAGTTCTTACAAAATATATATATTTAAGTATATACTCTTTATAATATCCGAAAATGTTCCGAATTGTAAGCTCAATGAAGTTGTATTATAAACTTCAGAGCATATATATATATATATATATATATATATATATATATATATATATATTTAAATTCCCGAAACAGTTTTTCATGGTAAACAACTGATGATCCCTTAAAATAGTGTTAGAAATAAACTAATATAATAACTGTAAAAAATAAATTGACTTACGTGAATGATTTTCCACTGAAAGACTGGACTATAAGTTTTTTTAATTTTTAATTTTTAATTTTTTTTTTTAATATTGTTTTAATGGTTGAGAAACTTCCGAGACTATATATATATATATATATATATATATATATATATATATATATATATATATATATATATATATTATAGGTGCATTCCAATGACCAAGGAAAAAATCAATCCATAATCATACCTTTCATCTGTTCTTTCAACGTTCAATTTCTTAATCTTCATATATCGTCGAACGACCACAACCAAACTTTTCTTCCGTTCTTTTAATCTTTTTACTTTCATATATCAGCAAATACCTCTAATTCCTCTTTGTTTCACAGGCAAAACAATTTTTTTTTATATGCTTATATTGTATTTTAATTTTTTATTTTATTTATGTTTATTTTAAATAAACATACATAAATTAGAAGTATAGAAAGAAGGAAGAAAAAAAATCGAAAGAAAACATCTCATTATGGAAATAGAGTGAAGGATTTATTTCCAAATTCATTTTAGACTATTTGTTTTCTCCATTCCCCTTAACACTTGAAATGATTTTGTCTGGTAATTTCTTTTATTCACTAAATTTTGTGTAACGCAACAGATATATATACAAATAAATACACATTGGCCTTTATTATAGAGTGGAGGATAATAATAATAATAATGATAATAATAATATTATTAATAATAATAATAATATTAATAATAATATTATTAATAATCTTGGTTCAGTATTTATTAACTAATTTGGATTGAGAATTTATACAATTTTCGGGTATCTTTAAGAATGATCAGTACAGTCGCGGACGGGGTCCAAAAAACGAACGAGAACGGGGTTATAAAAATAAATATGCAACAAGTGAGTTTAACCTACGTCGAGAAGAGATATTTGTCTACTTACCTATGATATTTGTATTTTTACGTACTATAAATGGGTTTTTATTAGATATAAAAAAAAATTTCTTGTTCATTTTTTACTTGTACTTTTTTCAAGACAAAATGGCGTCTTGTGCTTACTTCCTTACGAGCAAGCGCCATTTTGTGTTTGCAATGTTCGTGTGACAAAACTATTGATTTCTAATAAATAGCAGTTGGAACGGTTTAAAAATACAAACAAATATCACAGGTCAGTTTTAAATTAACTTTTATCGACGACAGTTACTTTTATTTGTTGTATATTTGTTTTTTTGAGCATTTTCAGCATACTGATTATTCTAAAAATACCCTAATTTTCTAATACTAATCTAAAAAAAATAAAAAATAAAAATAAAAAAATGTAAAAACTATAGTTTCCTAAGAATTCTCATATTTTTACATCTTCAATTTGCATTAGATGTTCTCTTTTTCTTTTTAAATCCTTAAAGTTAAATTAATAATGTTTAAAATGCTGTATGCCCACCACCTGTTTTTCTGTCTAAATAGTCATAATAAAATAAGTTGTTTTTTTTATGAAAATATAACAAATCTTTAATAAAAAATATTTTTTATAAATCAAATATGTTGAAATGTCTTCTTTTTATTGATATAAATAAAGTTTTGAAATGTCTTGTATTTTGTGAAACAGCAACATATATTTTGATTTTTTATGAAAATATAATAAAATAGCTTAGTATTTTAATAGTAACTTTTAAAGCAAATGTCTTTTGTATTTTGTGAAACAGCAACATAATTAAAAGTATTTAAAAAGAATAATAAAAGCGTATAAAATAAAGAATATTGCCGAAATAATTTTGTTTTATTTGGCGCCGCGAGAGAAATTCTTGAAGGTAGCTGTTGAAGTTGTCAGCGCTTTACATTTCAAAACTTTATTCATATAAATAAAAAAAACAGATTTTTTTTTATTAAAGATTTGTTATATTTTCACAAAAATATAAACAAACATATATTTGATAATTTCTTTTGCTCACAACTTATTTTATTATACTAAAAATACAATTCTAAATTTTTCTTAAAAAAAAAATTAAAAAAAAAAAGTTTCTATCATTTATGATCATCCGTACTTGAAATTTACTGCAGGATAACCCGGAAGTCAGACGGATCGCGAACCCTTCTGGAGAGCCAATTATTTTTTTATAGATTTTTCTGATGAGAAATTTTGATTTGTTCAGATTTTCTTATAAAAAAAAACATGAATGACAAAAATAGAAATTTTTGTAAAAATAAAATAAATTAACTTCAAAATAATAATAAACAAGCCGCGCGTGCGTGGTCCCCCTCTGTATGTGACTCGATGTGGCGAGTGTAAAATGCAATAAATTTGGGCAATTTGAAGCATTTTTGACCCCCCTTTGACCTCCTGGGGGCGCGAACCAAAATTTTTCTGAGGTCAAGGATGCTCATTTTATATCCAGAACAATTGTCTCTACATTTTGGCCAAGTTTCAGAAAAATTGAATGGATGGATCAAACGTTATGGGAGAAAAGGGTCATTTTTTGCCATTTCGGGGCCTTTTGAACCCCTGGGGGCGCGAACCAGATTTTTTCCAAGGTCAGCGATACTTATTTTCTATTAGGAACAATTGCCTTCACATTTTGGCCAAGTTTCAGAGAAATTGAATGAATGGATGAGAAGTTATGGGGCAAAAAATGTCATTTTTTGCCATTTCGGGGCCTTTTGACCCTCGGGGGGGGGGGGGGGGGGTAACCAGATTTTTTTTCAAAAATCGAAGAATGTCACTTTCTAACCTGACAAAAGTTACAACTTCATGCAAAATTTCAGAGAAATTCAATCGATGGTTGCGGAAAAAAATCCGGACGGACGGACATGCATCAAAACATAGGTCCCCCGATTTTATAAATCGGGGGGGACCAAAAAATCTTAGTATGGTATTTTATTTGGATTAGCTAAAAAGCAAATATATGCTCCCCCCTCCCGGTCACAATTTTTGCTAGCCTGGGAGGATATCATGCTGAACAGACATATTCTACACCGATCCCCAAAGGAGGAGGTAATGACCGAGAGCATAATATCATGACGAATGCACCTCCTTCCACAAAAAAGGAAGAGGTAATGCCTGGTAGGATGATATAATGATGACACGCTACCCCCCCCCCTCAAATGGAGAAGATCATCATGGAATAATGGTATCATGGTAACGAACATATACTATACTGCCCCCCCCTCCCAATAAAAGGAGGTAATACTTGGGAGGATCGCCCCCCCCCCATAAAAGGAGAAGGTAATGCCTGGGAGTATGGTATCATAGAAACAGAACAGATACTACACTACTACCCCCCCCCTCACCAAAATAAAAGGAAAGGTAGTTTCTAGGAAGATGGACTCATGACACCAGAACAGATATTACATTACCCCCCAAGAGGATGTAATACCTGGGAGGATTATCCCACGCCCTTAAGAAGGAGGTAATTCCTGGGAGGACAGTCTTATGACAACAAAACAGATACTACATTACCCACCCCTATTAAAATATAAAACAATAGATTCAATTTTTTTTTTTTTTTTTTTCATTCATTTAAAAGTACCTAATCATTAAAAAAAACATTTTTTATGGTTACTTGGTCGTTTGATCAAAGTGTAGTATCTGTTCTCAACATCTCAGCGACTTCAGACGTTTTACTATCGATGAAAATATTCGGTATAGATAAGAAAATAATATGACAATGCAAAATTTCAACTGTTTATTCAAGAATAATAATTTATTAGAAGCTGTTTATATAATAAATATGCAAATTAAGAACTAAATGTTTTTTTTTCGTTTTTTTTTTTTTTTTTTTTTTTTTTTTTAAGATATTTCACCCAAACAAGGCAGGCCGCCACTAGACGTAAGGGCCTACTGAGAATTAGGGTCTAGGTTTTGGGTGTCATCCTAAGTTGGTAGCTGTTTACATTAGTTTTAAACCTCTGCATGTCGGTACAGTCGAGGAAACAGGGAGCAGGGAGGGAGTTCCAGAGGCCGGCAGCACGAGAAAAGAAGCTATTGGAATAGAAGACTCTCCGTCATCTGGGGACCTCCACAGTGAATGGATGGGATTTAGCTGATTGTCGGGTTGTTCTAGTGTATTTGCGTCAAGGGGGGCACTAGAGCAGCTAGTTCATCGGAGCACAATCCATTGAAGGTATTTGCAGTTTTCTTATATATACGGTATTACAAAAGTCTAATTTGTATCATAGAATCAAATAAGCACAGCCCGTTTTGATGTTAATATAGTTAGGATAGATGGAAAAATCTTTCGGATTTATTCATTTATATATATATATATAATATATTTTTTTTCTTTTATTTATTTTTGACAAGGAGAGGAAAAAGAAAGAAAAAAAAAATCTCTCGAAATATATCAAATTAATTCTTGATAATCCGGATATTACAAACTAACACCCTTGCTGTCTAGAAAAATAAACAAACCTTTCGATCTATATCCGACTTATTTCGGTTTTGTTTTGTTTTTGTTCTTCACAGCTTCCAGCAATCCGGATCTTCGCATTGCCTTCAACCTTTTTAAAAACTTTTATTATTACTCCCAGCAATGCTTCCAGCAAACTACCAATTTCTATTATATATATATATATATACTCAAAGTAAAAAGCTACATTATTGCTACGGCTTATTAGCATAAGCTGAAGCATAGAAGTTTCATACGGACTTGGGTTACATCTTTTTTTTATAATTTTTTTTTTTCTCCTAGGACCCCAATGGTAAAAGGAATTTGCACTCTTCGCTGCAGATATACGCTTGTAGCATGAAGAAGTCTGAAATAAAATTATTATTTTATGAATAGAGGGGTTTTTTCCCCCCTCTTTGTAAGCGTTGTGTTAATATGAATATAAATTTGCAATTTTAAAAGCCAGAAACAACGCAGAAATACTAATATCATTATTTTTTTTAATTTTAAATAAAAATTTATATATTTAAAAATAGTCAACTTTCGGCTGCAGATTAGCCATCATCAGACATAGAAACAATTTGCGTTTTTTTTTTGGGGGGGGGGGGGGGTGCTCTCGACATCGTGGTGGATCGGAGGAAAGGTCTGTGCGATGTTAGCGGTGGTATTTTCAAAATGTTCAATTAGGAGGGGGGGTACGCGAGGGAGCGCGTGGAAATGAATAGATGTTTTTCACAACGTTGATATGAATATAAATTGGTAATTTTGAAGGCCAGAAACAACGCAGAAATACTATTATTTATTTATTATTTTTTTTAATAAAAATTCATTGATTTAAAAATAGTAAATTTTCGGCTGCAGACCAGCCATCATCAGCCATAGAAACAATTTGAGGTTTCTTTCTCTTCTTTTTGGGTTCTCTCGAATATCGAGATATCTTTATAAATTTAATCATTACAATGAATATCTGATTGAATAAGTAACTAATAATTAATTTATTTCAAACATGAAGAAAGAAAAAAAAAATTAACTATTTGGAGTTGGAACGGTGATTTAGGGATGGGAAGTAATTCTTGTCTAATGACTTCCAATAATTTAATCTATACATACCACCATCGGTACAATCACGTTGACACACCGGTTCACGTTAGATCACCGAAGTTAAGCGACGTCGAGCCTGGCCAGTATTAAATGGGTGACCATTTGGGACTGCCAGGTGCTGTATGTGCTCTCTGTTTATCTCGGCATCGTTTCCAGTCGTCTTGAACTGCTTGCCATTGGAATCAAGCAGATGTTAGAGATTGCGCAACCCTTGCTTCATAATTACACGCGCAGCCAGCCCCTTATAGGGGTATCCATAGTCTCTCTAGACTGAACGGAGGGCTTGAACCACCATCGGATAACATCGATAATATGTTAACAATCTCATAGAAAGTATATTTTCAATTCCATATATTGACAAAAGATTAACACAGGGTTAAAGCTATGTAAAAGCAAGTTATAAAAAGAGGAGGTTAGGGTTATATACAGGGGTAATCATTCAAAGATTGGCGGCCATTACGTGTCCAGCGCCGCTTTAAATTGCTTGATCGCCTATGGGCTTCCACGGCCCAACAACCCGCACCAAAAAAGAAGCCTTCTGATGATTCAGCGGAAATCATTTTCAGTACAACTTTCTGCGAGTTTTCACTGATCCGTCTCTGGAGCTGGTGTGAAGAGGTCACACAGAAATATTGTAGTTGCCGCACGATGTTAAAGGAAAGCGTGAGGTTGCCATGCAGCTGCCCACACTCTGGAGTACAGGTTGAGGGCCTCTAGTTGTTGTTCGTAGGTCTTTGCGTGAAGCTTGTAGACCGTCTGTCGCCAGCCTCTAGATGTGCTAGATGTCTCGAATAAGATAATAGGATGAAGTCTAGAAGTCATAGGGTTAGATGTCGGGTTAAGGGTTAGATGTCGGGTTAGGTTTAGGGGTTAGGATTAGATATCGGGTAAGGGTTAGGGGTTAGGATTAGATATCGGTTAGGGGTTAGGATTAGATGTCGGGTAAGGGTTAGATGTCGGGTAGGGGTTAGGGTTAGATGTCGGGTTAGGGTTAGATGTCGAGTTGGGGTTAGATGTGGGGTTAGGGTTAGATGTTAGGGTTGGGGTTAGATGTTAGGGTTGGGGTTAGGGTTAGATGTCGGGTTAGATGTCGGATTAGGGTTAGGGGTTAGGGTTAGATGTCGGGTTAGGGTTAGGGGTTAGGGTTAGATGTGGGGTTAGGGTTAGATGTCGGCTTAGGGTTAGGGGTTAGGGTTAGATGTCGGATTAGGGTTAGATGTCGAGTTAGGGTTAGATGTCGGATTAGGGTTAGATGTGGGGTTAGGGTTAGATGTGGGGTTAGGGTTAGGGGTTAGGGTTAGATGTCGGCTTAGGGTTAGGGATTAGGGTTAGATGTCGGATTAGGGTTAGGGTTAGATGTCGAGTTAGGGTTAGATGTCGGATTAGGGTTAGATGTGGGGTTAGGGTTAGATGTGGGGTTAGGGTTAGATGTGGGGTTAGGGTTAGGGGTTAGGGTTAGATGTCGGCTTAGGGTTAGGGGTTAGGGTTAGATGTCGGATTAGGGTTAGGGTTAGATGTCGAGTTAGGGTTAGATGTCGGATTAGGGTTAGATGTGGGGTTAGGGTTAGGGGTTAGGGTTAGATGTCGGCTTAGGGTTAGGGGTTAGGGTTAGATGTTGGATTAGGGTTAGGGTTAGATGTCGAGTTAGGGTTAGGGTTAGATGTGGGGTTAGGGTTAGATGTCGAGTTAGGGTTAGATGTCGGATTAGGGTTAGGGTTAGATGTGGGGTTAGGGTTAGATGTCGAGTTAGGGTTAGATGTCGGATTAGGGTTAGATGTGGGGTTAGGGTTAGGGGTTAGGGTTAGATGTCGGCTTAGGGTTAGGGGTTAGGGTTAGATGTGGGGTTAGGGTTAGATGTCGAGTTAGGGTTAGATGTCGGATTAGGGTTAGATGTGGGGTTAGGGTTAGGGGTTAGGGTTAGATGTCGGCTTAGGGTTAGGGGTTAGGGTTAGATGTTGGATTAGGGTTAGGGTTAGATGTCGAGTTAGGGTTAGGGTTAGATGTGGGGTTAGGGTTAGATGTCGAGTTAGGGTTAGATGTCGGATTAGGGTTAGGGTTAGATGTGGGGTTAGGGTTAGATGTCGAGTTAGGGTTAGATGTCGGATTAGGGTTAGATGTGGGGTTAGGGTTAGGGGTTAGGGTTAGATGTCGGCTTAGGGTTAGGGGTTAGGGTTAGATGTCGGATTAGGGTTAGGGTTAGATGTGGGGTTAGGGTTAGATGTCGAGTTAGGGTTAGATGTCGGATTAGGGTTAGATGTGGGGTTAGGGTTAGGGGTTAGGGTTAGATGTCGGCTTAGGGTTAGGGGTTAGGGTTAGATGTCGGCTTAGGGTTAGGGGTTAGGGTTAGATGTCGGATTAGGGTTAGGGTTAGATGTCGAGTTAGGGTTAGGGTTAGATGTGGGGTTAGGGTTAGATGTGGGGTTAGGGTTAGGGGTTAGGGTTAGATGTCGGCTTAGGGTTAGGGGTTAGGGTTAGATGTTGGATTAGAGTTAGGGGTTAGGGTTAGATGTCGGGTAAGAGTTAGATGTCGGCTGTCACGGTGGCAAAGGAGAAATAGATGATAAAGAGTACACAGCGTGGCTTTATTTGCCGTCTGAATCAACCACAACGTCAAAGTCTTTGGACGGCATCGTCTCGTCCAGAATCAATTTGCTAGGTTCAAAATCAAGTGCCGACTGGAAGGTGGTTGCATTTGTTGACATCGAGAGACAAATTACATACGTTTAATCATCTTCAGACTTGGTGAAGGCATCTCGAAGATCTTCAACATCACTTCATCTATTATATAAAACAAAGTTGTCTGTGCGTGTTCTACTAAAGGTAAAAAAACTACACAAGACACATCCACAGCTGATATTCATTTTCAGCATTGCCTCAGACAAAATATAAGCACTTTTGTTTTTAATATTCATTCTTTCTGGGATCAACAGAAACAGAATCAGTCAGGGGTGGGGTGACATTTAGAGCGCTTTTTTATGTTATTATGTAGATTTCTTTCAGTTGCCAGAGAGAAAGGAATAGAGAGGATAAAGGGGAGGGGGAGGGGGAGAGGAGAGAAGTTTGTAAAATAAAATGTAACACTTTTTAACGCTTCTATTTTGTTGTCCATACCCCCCCCCCCGGGCAACGCCGGATAACCATGTTAGTTACTAAATATATTTATAATCTATTTTTTAAATCACATAAACAAAACAAACTGTGTCAGATTTACCATAAACAAGAGAGTTGAACTCACAGTTGGCTTTTTATCCATTTATCTTTTATTTGTTTGTGTTCTTTACTCCACAAGGTTTTTTTTTATTGTTTTTCAAAAAAGTGGCATAAAGTACAGACGCAAAGTGTCAAACAGAAAATCTATCATTTAGTTCTAAAAAAAAATTTTTTTTTTAAATAAAAAATTTAAGAAAAAAAGGGAAAACTAAGAAAGAAAAGAAAAAAAGGAAAACTAAATAAAAAGACAAAACAAAAAAACGACCCCCCCCCCGAAAAAAAGAAAAGGAAAACTAAAAGGAAAAAAAAGAAAAAAAAAAGGAAAACTAAAAGAAAAAAGAAAAAAGAAAAAAAACTAAAAAAAAGAGGAAAAAAAGGAAAACTACAAAAAAAGGAAAAAGGAAAACTACAAAAACTAAAAGAAAAAAAGAAAAGGAAAACTAAAAAAAAAAAGGAAAACTAAAAAAAGGAAAGAAAAAGAAAAGGAAAAGGAAAACTAAATAAAAAAGGAAAACTAAAATTTAAAAAAAAAAGGTAACTTAATAAAAAACAAAAAAAAGGAAAACCCCCAAAAAAAGAAAGGAAAGAAAAAGAAAGGAAAACCAAATTTAAAAAAAGAAAAAGAAAAAAGGAAAACTAAAAAAATTTAAAGAAAGGGAAGAAAAAGAAAAGGAAACCTAAATAAAAAAAGAAAGAAAAGTGTTCCGGTTGTTCTGACTCTCAAAGTCAACTTAGTTCAAGTTGTTTCCTGTTATTAATTGCTTATGAATGTTTTATGCCAACTTTTTGGTTTTGGAATTCCTCAACCATGGTCCGTCTAAACCGAGATGGCAGGAACGATTAGTTATAATGCAAGGAATGTTAAGATTCGTAGATAATTATTCCTTTTTCCTGTAGAACGAGAACAATAGAGAGAAAGGAAATAAAAAAGTCGAGCAAAATGGCCGAATGAGCAAAAGGCTTTTGTTTATTTTATTTTTGTTTATTTTATTTTTGTTTATTTTATTTTATTTATATTTCTTTTATTTTTTCATTTTTTTTTTTTTCATTTTTTGTTGTTCATTTATTTTTTTGTTCATTTATTTTTGCTTATTTTATTTTATTTATATTTATTTTATTTTTGTCTATTATTTTATTTTTATTCATTTTTTTTGTTTATTTTATTTTTATTCATTTTTTTTTGCTCATTTATTTTTTGTTCGATTTATTTTTTTGTTCATTTATTTTTTTGCTTATTTTATTTTTGCTCATTTTCTTTTTATTCATTTTCTTTTTGCTCATTTATTTTTTGTTCGATTTATTTTTTTGTTCATTTATTTTTTTGCTTATTTTATTTTTGCTCATTTTATTTTTATTCATTTTTTTTTTGCTCATTTATTTTTTGTTCGATTTATTTTTTTGTTCATTTATTTTTTTGCTTATTTTATTTTTGCTCATTTTATTTTTATTCATTTTTTTTTTGCTCATTTATTTTTTGCTCATTTATTTTTTGTTCGATTTATTTTTTTGTTCATTTATTTTTTTGCTTATTTTATTTTTGCTCATTTTATTTTTATTCATTTTTTTTTTGCTCATTTATTTTTTGTTCGATTTATTTTTTTGTTCATTTATTTTTTTGCTTATTTTATTTTTGCTCATTTTATTTTTATTCATTTTTTTTTTGCTCATTTATTTTTTGTTCGATTTATTTTTTTGTTCATTTATTTTTTTGCTTATTTTATTTTTATTCATTTTCTTTTTGTTTTGATCTGAATTTTTAGGATGATTAGTTATTATGTGCATGGTTTAATTAATTCAATATGGGAATGGTGGATGAAGACAACAAAAAAATAAAAACGTTCTGAAATCTAAAAAAAAAAAAAAAATCTAGAAATCGCAACGGTCTGTGAGAACGTTACTATCACGCTTGATTGACGGTTCATAAATTTCAAAATTATCATCAAAATAATCAGTTCAGCGGATTTTTTAAAAATACGAAAGATCAGCGTACACAATGTACAAAAATCAAAAGTCATATTTGAATACGATAAAAAAAACAAAAAAACAGGGTTGCAGTATCAAAAGGTATAAAGTCTGACTCAAACTCTGATGAATATCAAAAATTCTGTCTGCTGATCCTTCTAAGATTAAAAATTTAAACTCTGACTCCTGGCATTCTGACGAGTCCGTTCCAAATCTCTGATAACCATGGAAAAAACATCACCGTAAATCAGCGTTTCGCAACAGAACCCTAAGCTTCCACAAAAAGTCCGTAAGGGTTCTGCAAGAACAATTGAGCTAAGCAAATGCACTTTTAAATTTTTATTGAATTTCATTTACGTATTCTTACTAAAGATGCACAATATACACTTATCGGACAAGTCAGGTGGAGACTAAAGTTTATTTCTACTAAAAATATTTTATTACAGTTAAGAATAAGAAAAGATCAAAATACCTTCAAAGCATATTTAAGATGCGATATTAAGTTAAAAGAAAAATCCTTACAGATTTTTTTTTTCCTCTTATAAACTTTCATTTTAGTTTATAATAATTACAAATATTTCGCCAAGTATAATTGGCCTCATCAGTGTATTTGGAAATCCTGATCTTATTGGATTACTCCGTCCTTGTTGGCGTGCGGTGTCGGTTGTTTTTTCTTCCACTTTTAAATATGAGGACGTGTATGCGCGCGGGATAGGTATCAAATATAGAGTTCATTTTTTTTTTTTTTGTAAGCATCTATTAGGAATTAAGAATAAGAAAAGAGGCAAAATACCTTCAAAGCATATTTAAGATGCGATATTAATTTAAAAGAAAAGTTGTTATTGTTGTTGCAATGGTGTTCAGCTTGGTCGGGTTGAGACGCCGCCTTCTTCCCTGGTCTGTACTACATCGCGAAAGGGAGACTTTTATTGCAGAAGGATTGTGGATTTTATTAACGATTTCATGGGAGAATTTTTTATGGGTCACTGTGTATATATTAATTTCATTGAAATCTTACAAGAATAAAACCTGTAAAGGAAAATACATAGTGAATTATATTTTAATTTTAATGAGGTCAATTACTTTCCAAACATTTGAAGTTATCCCCAGAAATGCAACAAAAAAAAGTTTTAAATCAACCCATTAGTGCCCAAATTATTTTTCTTTAATGTATTAAAAAAAAAAAAAAAACTCTTTTGGAAATACAATATTATTTGATACTAAAATTTCACAGATTTACTCGACTTGATAGGATAGTTAGAGCATTCATTTATCCTATACATAAATGTGGGTTGGTTATAAGGACTACTTACCAAAAAAAAATTGATTGGATAATAAACGAAATCGTCTGTATCCTCCCAATCTAGATTTTCACAGTATACATCAGACAGTAGATGTAATATTTGAAATACACTCCAATCTTTAAGACTAATTCTAGATATCTCTATAAAAAATTTAAAAAAAAAAATTAAAAAAAAAAAACAGACGTTGAAATGTGATTAATCAAGGGAGGCGCGAGAGCGCTCTATCCCTTAATAGACTTCAAAAACGGCCATTGCTGGAAATCTAATTTCTTTGATCAATCATAACTCAAAAACCAATAAACCAAATTAGTTAAAACTTTGCATAAAATTTTTATTTGATAGGTTCTATAAGTGTGTTGAATTTCAGCATCATTAGTCAAGGCAACCCAGAGATCCAGAAAATTCAATCATGAAATCATGTTATCTGTGTGTACGTACGTATGTGCCACCCTGTATGACAATAAAAGTGTAAAAATGTGAGAATTTCCTTGCTTTTGTACATTTAGTGTATATGAATTTTCATCTTAACCCTATTAAGGGCATATTATTTCAGTATACTGGCATTTATCATGGAATTATCCTAAATAAAGGACCATGGGCGATAATGGGTCATATATATATATACTAGCAGAGCTACCCGGTGTTGCCCAGGTTAGAATGTGGGATAGCATCATATGCAACATCATAATAGGGAGAGTTTACTTTAACAGCAACCATGATGCTGTCAGCTAGATATCTTACTCACCGAGCTATTCAGATATATGTTAATACTCTTAAACTAACGCTAATAAATAGATTAATTTCATTGTGTAACATCTTTGAAAATCGTCATTATCTTTTTTAAGGGGCAGCCAGAGACACAAAAATACTTCCATTATGTTCACATGCAAATTGTGCATGTGAATACAATTATATTGAAAGTACACTTCCTAGTATGTCTTCGTTTTTAGGGACAGACATGCACAGACAGAAAGAGGACTTTGCAAAGTGATAGCGAGATGGCAAAGCTAGCTAATAAGACAATTAAAAAATTAAAAATTTCTAAATAATCTTGCCGCTTTATTAGAATGTTGGTAAAAAAAAGAAGCTCCCTACTCAAGTTATTATTTTCGAATTGTTGTCAAAGGAGTATATCTGGTGTCTAGCTGGATATGTGAACTACATTGGGATTTACTTAATCTTGACAGAGCATACTCTATGGAAAAAAAGGAAAAGGCAGCATACAAATAGAAAGCACAAATATTTATGAATAATAATAATACACACATACACGGATACTGCTGGGTATACGTCCTATGTCACTGACACATACACATGTAAAAGGGCACAGTAATCCCTACCCCGTCCTGGGGACGCACCTCGATTTCTCGCTGAAAAATGATACAGTGCACTATTTTGTCGTAAGAATATTAGTTTACAAAAGAGGCAAAGTTCTAACCTTTCACAGTCATCGTCAATGGAAATAGATTCCTTTTTATCAGCCTATTCTTTCTCAAATGTGCACCACCTTAGGTCAAATTAGGTCAAAATACTTTCTAACCAGACAAAAAAAAACTGGGGTTTCTACAGAACAAGCTACCCATATCGATACGAATGTTTCTGTTTGAGATTTACGGAGGAAACAGCTAGTAAATTTGTCAGCTAAAATAAACAAACTAATAAGTCAGAGCAATCAGTCCCATTCATTTTGCATCCTTTGAAGGAGACAGGCCACTGCTGATAACGCTACAACCAAAATCATGATCTTCATTCTCTGCTTGTTCACGTCAACAACCATGCCGAAGTCTGGACACTTTCTGACAAATTAAAATTAATATTCTGTATGATTTTTCTACATTGTTTTCTTCATCCTGTGGAAGTCTTTCAATAAAGACGAAACGTTGATGAATACATAAATAACATAGGTTTTGGTTTTCCTTTTTCATTAAGTCAGATCATTTTATATCCACTTTTCTTCATTACTTATATATATATATATATATATATATATATATCAAGGGAGGCGAGAGAGCGCTCTATCCCTTAATAGACTACACGAATGGCCTATGCTGGAAATCTCATTTCTTTGATCAATCATAACTCAAAAACCAATAAACCAAATTAGTTACAACTTTGCACAACATTTTTATTTGATAGGTTCTATAAGTGTGTAGAATTTCAGCATCATTAGTCAAGGCAACCCAGAGATCCAGAAAGTTCAATCATGAAATGTTATCTGTGTGTACGTATGTATGTGCCACCCTGT
The DNA here is from genome assembly GCA_963556195.1 of Sepiola atlantica. Taxonomy (NCBI): domain Eukaryota; kingdom Metazoa; phylum Mollusca; class Cephalopoda; order Sepiida; family Sepiolidae; genus Sepiola; species Sepiola atlantica. The sequence continues at coordinate 69,220,019 of OY744543.1, read as the reverse complement.
ATCTCATCAACTATTTGATGGATTAAGCTGATTTTTAGCAGAGATAGAGGTTCTAGGTCTAGTTGATGGCATTTTAATTTCAGTTTATCATAGTTTTCCAGAAAATTCCAAAAAACCTTATGAGAAGGCATTGTATTGAGACATAGCCTTTACAAAAGTAGTGACATTCCATGAAAAATGCCAGTATACTGAAATCATATGCCCTTAATAGGGTTAAGATGAAAATTCATATACAATAAATGTACAAAAGCAAGGAAATTCCCAAATGTTTACACTTTTATTGTCATTAAGGGTATGACTACATATCAACCAAACCATTTCATTATCACATCACTACAGTATAAATCTCTATGCATGAGTGGATGAAGTGTGTGAGGTGTGCTGAAGAAAAATTCCTACCAGCAAAATACATAGCCCTGTTGTGCTCGCATACCCTTAATGACAATAAAAGTGTAAAAATTTGGGAATTTCCTTGCTTTTGTACATTTAGTGTATATGAATTTTCATCTTAACCCTATTAAGGGCATATGATTTCAGTATAATGGCATTTTTCATGAAATTATATATATATATATATATATATATATATATATATATATATATATATATATATTTGCTGAGACACCCAGCATTGTTCAAGAATTGAAAGTGGGGATTGTGTGAAAAAGGCAAAACATACAATTTTGTTATTCTAAATTTCCTTTATTCTTCGATTGAGATACATGAAATCCACAATGCAAAAAAATGAAAACACAAAATGCATCATTTTTACGAGAGATAAATTCTTTCATATATCTCGAAGAAAGTTAAATAAGAGTTAGTGAAAATAAAATAAAATAATCACACCCCTAAAAATGTCCTTATCGGAAAATACAAAGCGAAACCCGGAAAGTTTACTTCAGAATTATGTAAATCCAGACATTTTTAAGCATTACATTTTGATCCAACCTTCGGGCTAAGATCAAAGTGTATTATCTGTTCGATCTCAAGAGGTAATCTTACCAGACATTACCTTCTCCTTTTGGAGGATGGATGGGGTTATTGCCAGTTGCAGGAGACATCTTAGTTCGTTGGGGAGTGTCGACGACGGGACTATATACAAGTACCGTTATTTCCATGCAGAGTCCCCCTTTTTGAGACAACTTCAATAAACAATTCGTAGAACTGGTACCATTTGACTTGTCGTTTAGATTTAATAGTTAAATATATACACAAAGCTAACGTTAAATTTGAAAATTTTTAGAGTGCTATATTTGCTGGCTTTATTAAAAATACAAAAAAAAAATTGGATTTAAATTTTACTACAGCTTAGAAGCGCCGTTGAAACGATAACTTTGAAATTTTAGAATCAGCTAACATGACGCAAGATTTTGTTAAACAAATGAAATATTTAATAAATCATTTTTTTTTTAAAATCCAAATTTTCTGTTTTGAAAGCTTTATACAGACAATATTTTCCTTTTTTTTTCTTTTTTTTTTTCATAGTCAAAGTTTTACGACTTAGTCGAAGATCGATTTTCTGGTGTTATGAAGATACTGTTTTTTTGTTGTTGTTGTTTTTTTATGTCCGCTCTGTAGTGGAGCGAGCTGAAACGCGTGTGTACAATAATGAGATTTAAATTTTACAACAGCTTAGAAACGCCGTTGAAACGATAACTTTCAAATTTTAGAATCAGTCAACATGACGTGAGATTTTGTTGAACAAAAAATCTTTGATACAACAGGTGTATAAGAAACTAGTACAGTTGCAGAATAGTTAACAATTGATAACTTGTAAATCACCAAAAAACAACACAATTTATATCAAGCCCATTAGAATGAAATTCTCTACCTAACCTTCCAAGTTTTGACGTTTTCTCTCTTTTCAACTTTTAATAGGCGCGACAACATGCCTGACTTTTGTTGGACACCATTAAAAGTTGTTTGTCAAGAAGACAGACTTTATCGACGAAAAAGTGTGAAATAAATGTTATAAACGTTAAAACTAGTGATGGGACGATTTCAATATTTTTCCTCCGATTCCAATGCAATTACTGATTCCAGTGATAAAATTGCCTAAAAAAGTAGAATTTCATTTGTTTTTCTTGGTTAGGTGGGGGATGGGGAGTGATTAATGAAGAGTCCTCATCTATATTTAAATGGAATTTTCCTTTAAATTTAGCAAACTTTTTAATGTTTTCCCTTTATGTATTGTTATTTTTTATTATTAATTATCTACTCGTGCCATTTTTACCTGGCCATTTAATTCGTTATTATTTTCTTTAAATTTTTAGTTTTATTGGTAAAAATCAATAAATACTTATCCTTTTATCATTAGTACCAGAAATTGAAAATTAACTTTTAAACAAAAAAAAAAAAAAAGAATTAAAATAATCGCTTTTGGAATCAGAAATTAGGTTCCGGTACCCCAAAAAGTTCCGATTTTTTTCAGATTCCGATGCCCCAAAAAAGTTCCGATGTCCCAAAAAGTTCTGATTTTTTCAGATTCCGATGCCCCAAAAAGTCCCGATTTTTTCAGATTCCAGTGCCCCAAAAAGTCCCAATTTTTTTCAGATTCCGATGCCCCAAAAAGTCCCAATTTTTTTCAGATTCAGATGCCCCCAAAAAGTTCCGATGCCCCAAAAAGTTCCGATTTTTTAGTTCCGATTTTTTCAGATTCCGATTATATTTTGTTTAAATTTTATTGCGTCTGGCTTATTCACCTCTTTGATTTACACAGACGACATTTTGAGCATCTTTGAGTGTATTATAATATTAGTCTGAAAAACTTTATAAAAGTTATTCTTTGTAAAAATAAATTACCGTTTGACGAATTTCTCCGCTTTTCTAGCAACCACCCTGCATACAGAGTCTGAATATTTATCCAAAGGCAACTTTGAATTTGGATATGATAGGCATCGTCATGGCCTCCTTTGGCAGGCTGTTCTGTGGAATGGAAACACAGACAGAAAATGCTGCCTTTCTTCTATTAAGATGAAAGCAACGATGGTACATCTTCTGCGGGTGCCCACGACTTGGCCCTGGGGGAGAAATAACTCGAAAGGTAGATTTAAATTCGCGTTGATGTTGTAAGCCAGAATCATGTTCCGTCACATCTTCTGCTGCTTAAGTACATTAATCAATTTAAAGACTTTAAAATTACTTTTAACTTCAAAGTGTTGTGATGACAAATACTAATCGGCCATTTTGATTCATATTAATTCATAAAAAAATGATCGATATGTGTTTACTTTGTGAAACTTGGAAATTTGAACATAATTTTGAAGCCTTACTGCTGAATAGTTGAAAGCAAACTTGAAATGGAAAATGTCAAGTATTATGGTTCATTTGTGCCTTTTACCGAATTAAAAAAAAAACAGTAATTTTCTTAAGATTTATTTCTTATTTTATTCCTAATGAAAACACAGCAAATAATTCACTTAAAGAAAAAACGAGTAAAGATAAAATGTTAATTATGGTTCAATTCTAGCATGAAGTCGGTTGGAATATCTCATTTTGTTTGGTTTTCGCCCAAATTTTGGATAAAATTAATTGGTCTTAAATTGTATTTCTGGTTCTGAAATAAAATTCTTATTTACTTTTTAACTTCTATTGAAAGTTTTTACCTGCTGCGGCCATTTTATTTTTGTGTATACCTTAGCCTACAGGCTAGGATCAAAGCGTAGTATCTGCTCTTTCCTTGGTCAGAGAAAGAGGAGTCCTTCTTGACCGGAGCAACTTTAATTTGTCCTATCAAGAATGTTCTTTTTGGGGGTGCTGGATAATCACCTCATAAAAAACGACCTTGTGCCTAACTTTGCCTTTATAGAATAGCAAATAAATAGGGACTATTGTTTTTAATTTTACCTTTCGTATTTGCTTTTAAATTCGTTAAAACTTTTGTTTGTTTGTTCTTTTTGCTTAAAGGAAATGTTCAAAAGTTTTTTTTGTTTTTTTTTTTTGTCCAAAAAGTTTGTGCTTGTGTAAAAAGTAAAAATATTTTTCGTATAGGAAAGAAAAAGATGCTTCTATACTTTAACTACATATTAGGCCTCTTTAAAAAAAAAAATAGCTAAAGAAATGTATAAACTTTGTTATGTACTTACGTGGTAGCTGAAAAGAAGACTGTACACCAGGAATTACGCAAATTCATCCAATATTTATTAAATTAAAAATAAGAAACGATTTTATCTATGTCGCCATTTTGAGTTTTTCCGAAAACAATATTTGAGTCATCTCCCTTGCCTAATAAGTAAGTATAAATGTCTACCGATACGTAAGATCGTTGTTTTTCCTTTTCTTATAATTTAATACTGGATGAATTTGCGTAATTTTTTATCTACAATCTTATTTTTAGTTAACACGTAAGTACATAAAAAAAGTTTATACATTTTTAAAAATATTTTCATATCGTCGTGAAAGTAAAGAAGCACCAAGAAAAAAAAACAACAGGCCATTTAAAACAATTAAGGTTAAATTTTCAACAATTTAAGTAAATTACAATGTTATTACAAGAAAACAACTTTATCGAATATGTAGGTGAAAACCAAAAGAAATGGGTTAGATATTTCAACGGCCCCTATACTAAAATTGAACAAAATTTCAAATACGCATACGCTTAACAATAAAAATCACCCCAAAAAAGTATGTGAAAATTGAGCAAAATATGCGAGTTTTCAATGGTCCTAGATGTCCTGATTTACTTGCCTCCCCACGAGGGTTAAGTTAGAAACAGAGGCAGTATATCATGTGGGGAAATACAGTTCCCTAAAAAGAGGGGGGGGGGCGAACAAACAAAAAATACTTGTATAGTTCTGTCAGCATTTCCTGACAAATGAGGGCGCCTCAGGCGACAGTCAACCTCCGTCCCCTTTGAAAAGAGGAGGGAGTGGGGGGGGGGATATCCGCCCGAGACCGATATATTTTTAATATTTATTTGCAGAAAATATTTTTTAAAGTTACATTTAAAAAAAAAAAAATAGGCACAAGGCCATCAAAAGTGTGGGGAAGGGGGAGTTGGTCACTCGTGATCTAAAGTGATAAAAATTACTCTAGGGGACCGTCCTACTTAAGATATGCTCTAATATGTTAGAAATTAGATTTATGCATATTGCACAAAAATTCATTGGAATAACGCGGGGAGTGAGTGGGGGGGGGGGGGGCAACAAAAAATCAGTAAGTAAGGCCCCCTCGAAAGGCAGATAAAAATCTAACAGTTTCTGAAATTGCCTCCCCAGAAGGGCAAAGAGACACAAGCCACGCACAGGGTCGGTTTTTAACGTGGGGATATCCATCTCCCCCCAAAAAAAAGGTACGAGATGGGACAAAACTAAAAAATGTCCCGGTCGAGAAGGATTTCTTCTTTTCCTGGTAAAGAAAAGAGGTTTACTTTCGTAACACAGCAGCTAAAAGATAGTTATAGTTGATATGTGCGAAATAGGAGAGAGAAAAAAAAGCGAAAAAAAATTTGTCAACTTGTGGAAAGAGAAGGGAGATAATCCAGGTTTTAAAAAGGGGAGAGAAAAAAAGTTAATCAGACGTTTTCTCTCCCTGCCCTTGTCTCAAATATCAGCCTGAAGTCTGTCCAGCCGACACAAAATGTCATCCACACACACATACTACACAAGCAGAATGTAATCTCACACCATTGCTATAAAAGACAGAAGTCGACTTCAAACTGTGCTGCTGCCACCATTATGGCAAAAACAGTGCAAAACTTGCAGCAGCCAAGGCCAAGATAAAGAAGAAAAGTAGAAAGTGAAGGATGAAACACAAAAAGCTGACATTTTTTTTCTTCTTTTTCATGTTGGAGAAGAGGCAGCAAGTACCGACTTATGCTACGGCAGCACTTTTTAGGCGAACAGGGAAGACATCATGTTTTGTTTACTATTGTTCAAAAGTTGTAAGTAAAAAAAAAAAAAAAATTCAAAAAAAATTCATAAAGCCATAAAAAATATGAAGCTAAGTTTAAAAAAAAAAAATTTAAACGCACGAAAATAGAAATTTAAATAATTTTGATATCTTCTTTTTTTTCCACTCTTATCTTTATTCGTTATTTCAAAAATGTACATCTTTCCCGTCTTGCACACAAAAAAAAATAAAAAAGAAAAAAGAAACAAAGACATGTCACTATTTACTTGCCTCCCCACGAGAGTAAAGTTAGAAACAAGGTCGTTTTTTTTTTAATGTGGGAGATATCCAGCTCGCCCAAAAGGGTACGTTGGATGAGACAAAAATAAAAATTGTCCCAGTCAAGAAGGACTTCTTCCTTGAGCGAGGATAGAACAAATACTACCCTTTGATCCTAGTCCGAAGGCCAGTACAATTATTTAGCTGGTTCTTACAGAGCAGCAGGAGTCACTTATGTCCTTGTGTCAAACCTGGCAGAGATGTAAACTGTAGCACTAGGATTTGGCTTGCTCAGGGATCCGACCATTGGGTTGGAATGAGGTATGGTTCGATTCGGACCTAGGAGGACACCCTTGCAAGCATTACATCCGCATTCGGGAGGGAGGATTTGCCGGACACCTAAGGGAAGTTATTTATCTTCATCCCACAGCGGTAAGATGTGACACAAGGTCGGGAAAGTGGGATTTGAAAAGCTAGCGCCCGAGAAGGTGAGCACTCTGGCCTACAAAAAATGCCTGGGCAGCCCCGTCGGCATTCCCCGGTAGGGGCGCCTCAGGCAGTAAGCGATAAACTTACTTCACCATAAAGAGGGGAGGCAACGCCTGGGAGGGTGGACCTCCTAGAACTGCACAGGACAAACCCACAAACCGGCGGAATCAAGACCCGAAGGCCAAGACGGTACCGGGTGTAGTATCCATCGGAACAGATACTACACTGATCTTAACCAAAAGGGGAGGTATTTATCTACCTCCCACAGCAGTAAAATGTGACACAAGGTCGGAAAGTGGGATTTGATAAGTCAGCACCCTAGAGGAAGAGCACCTATTACCTTTAGAGATTGTCTGGACCGCCCCGTCGGCATTCTCCGGTAGGGGCGCCTCAGGTGATTAGCAATAAACTAACCCCTTCTCAAAGGGTGAGAAGGCAAAGCCTGGGAGTGGGGAACCTCCTAGAACTGCACAGGACAACCCCATAGACCGGCGCAAATCAAGACCCGACGGCCAAGACAACACCGGTCTATAGGGTGCAGTATCCATCGGAACAGATACTACACTGTGATCTTAACCAAAAGGGAATGCCGACGGATCCGGGCATGAGTATTTTTATCAACTTTTAGGGTGTCCCATAGGCGAGCTGATCCACCCCCAACAAACCCACGTTAAACTAACTTTATATCTCTAACCTTTCTATAGTGAGAAGCGAGTGAATACTTTTTAACTAGATTGATGTACAATGGACAAGCAAAAACTATCCGCCATCAAGCGACTATTAATCTTGCTCTAATCAATTTTTTTATGTTTAACTTGAATTACATATCTTTTATATAAATCTATTGTAATTTTTGTAAACTGATAGTGTCCATTAAAATTACTTCCCTTAAAATTAATGAACATAATATTAAGGATTTGGTAATTTAATTACTGTTAATATCGGCAAAACTATTGCACACGCACGAGAGAGAGAGAGGGGGGAAGAAAAATAAAGTTACAAATTAATAACACTAGAAAATCAATTTATTATTAACTGTTTAAAAAATAGTTATGCAAATTAGGCATGCAAATATCTGTGTTTGGAGCTTTACTTTCTACTATATATACGATATTTAAAAAGACTGACTGTCTTAGACTGTTGTACTATTGATTTAAATAACAGTGAGACGTTGTTGTTGTTTTTTTATAATATAAGTGATGAAGTGAAATATTTTGAAAATCAACAATCGTGCAATTTTAAATGAAAAATTCATTTATTTAATTTTTTTTTTTTTCGCAAGCTTTCGTTGTATTACAACCTTGTCAGGCGAGACTGTCTTATAGTGTGTGTCCATTCGACCCCTCAGGGTTAATACCACCAAAATGAGGAGGAAGAAAAGAAAAAAACTATAAGACAGTCTCGTCTGACAAGGTTGTAATACAACGAAAGCTCGCGAAAAAAAAAAAAAAAGAATTAAATAAATAAATGAATTTTTCATTTAAAATTGCCCGATTGTTGATTTTCAAAATATTTCACTTTAATACATTCTAATCCGTGCTTCAAAGATGTTAATTTCCTTACTTAAAATAAGTGATAAATTAAATAAAAAAAAAAAAAACTTGCTCGTTTAGTAATTTGGATAATTGCGCGCATTTATGTGTTCTTGTATTTAAATAGTTGACTGAGGGGAAGGGGGGGCACTATTATCTATTGTGTGCCCCCCCCCCCCATTCAGTTGTCTCCATACGAGGGCAAAGTTAGACAAACGAAGCTTATGACGTCAAGAATTTCTCACACACACACACACATACATACATACACACACATACATACATCCCCCCCACACACACATTTGGTGTCACTGTCTGTTCAGTGTTCAGCGATGCAATTTAAAAAAACAAAGCCCTGCAACATTTCTCGGGTAAAACGTGGAGGAAGTATGTGATTGTGTTATGCATTTTTTATTAGGTCGGGACACCGGACATTCATAAACACCAAATACTAGGTATCCATTACTTTATTTTCTTGAAAATTATAGAAATTAAAACTTATCAATAAAAATGATATGGGGTTCAGAGATAGAAGCCGGGTTACAAAGGAGGTGGGGGGGGGGGGGGTCCTCATTCGTCCCTGGGCAATACCGGATGATCATGCTTGTAAATTATATGTCTTTTATGGATTTGGGCAAAGAAAGGAAGGAAGAACAATAACAAACAAGTTGTTAGAAGTCACCTTGAGTTTAAATCTAAAAGTAAGGAGGGGAGACACATAAATTGAGGTACGACCCTGATCCCCACCCCTGTGCTCCCAACTAATCTCACTCACTCCCTCACACACACACACGTTGCTATGGTGACCGAGTACAGATATGTAGCATTTGAAAGGAAAAAGAAAGAAAAAAAGTAATTTGAGAAATAGGTTTGGTTATTCACAGTTAGTTTTCAGTTAGCCCCCTCCCCCCTAAAAAGAAAAAAAAAGCTTTCTTACAGTTGCGTTTTTGCAATGGGAAGTTTGAATTTTCAAAACATGCCAGAAAAGGCATACATTACTCTACCTATGAAGACATTTGGCTAAGATCAAAGTGTAGTATCTGTTCCGATGGATACTGAACCCCATAGACTGGTATTGTCTTGGCCTTCGGGGCTTGATTTACGCCGGTCTATGGGTTTGTCCTGTGCAGTTCTAGGAGGTCCACCCTCCCAGGCTTCGCCTCCCCTCTTTGGGGAGGAGTAAGTTTATTGCTTACTGCCCGAGGCGCCCTACCGGGGAATGCCGACGGGACTGCCCAGACAATTTTTAAACCCTACTTTCCCGACCCGACCTAGGGTCACATCTTACTTGTGGGAGTAAGATAAAAAAAAAAAACTGGCCTAGTGCCTAACTCCTGGAGAGGAGTAAATCAATACTCTACCTATGAAGACATTTTTTTTTACAATAAACTAACAGAAAATAAACATTCCCTAGTTTTTATCCGACCCTTCGGCCAAGATCAAATTATGATTTGTTTATCGGCCTCTAACAGCGGCAAAGTTAGACACAAGGTCAGTTTATTGTAGGAATCCAGCTACTCAAAAAAAAAAATAATAATAAATAAAAAAAGGGGAGTACTGGATGGGCGCAAACCCGGTGGAGGGGGGTAATGCCTGAGAGGATGGCCTTCCGAGACCAACCCGATCAGAAGCCCCAAAAGGTTCGTGTAAAACGGCTAACCTCCTTATTCGCGAGGGAGTGCCAACGACACTATACAGATAATAATTTCCATCCAGAGTGCCCTCTTTTTTTTTGGGGGGGGGGGCACATTAAAAACCGACCCTTGGTCTAACTTTGTCCTTGTGGGGAGGCAAAGTAATAGACAATTATCTCTCCGGAATTAAGCACGAAGAATGGTGGTCTTTGTTTTTTTCCCATAGGTTATGGTTATGCTGGAAAAAAAAAAGAAAATAGACACATACGGGGGGGGGGGACAACTCGTTGTGTTTCATGATATTACAATCACGACTAAAAAAAGAAAATGTAAATAAAGTTTCAATTTTATGTTATGCAAACTTGTTGCGTTGATTATTATTATTATTATAAGTGCAAATAATACAAATTATTTATTTATTTTTTGGGGATTTTTAGCGATTGTCAAGCATTTCCAAAAAAATAGGGTAATAAAAAAAAAATTGTCAACAAATAACTGTTACCAAACGTAATAAAAGTTACTTCTACCTACCTGGATAATTATTTGTGTTTTAAAGTATTTTAAAACGCTTTTATTTACATTTAATTTTTCCTTACATTTTAAACTCCGATTTCGCAATGGCCGGCGGCGGCTGCCTCCAATTTTTCTTTCTTTTTTTTTTTTTTTTTGTTATGGAAATTGCTCCAGACAAGGCATGAAGCCACTTAATGTAAATAGCTAACAAGAACAAACATGATTATCGCAAAGACAAGAGATGCCTATTGGCCTTAGTCTTGAAAAGACCACGGTTATAGGTAGGAGGAAAACAGTCAGCAGGAAGAGAGTTCCACAAGTCTGCGGTTACTGAAAAGAAGCTACTGGAATAGTTTCCAGAAACCACCGCAGTTTGTAACGTTTTTTTTTTTTTTTTTCGTCATTTTCTCCTTTCAATTAGGCAGAAAAGTACATTTTATTGGGTTTGGTAGAGTTATTTGTTGCATATTTGTTTGTTGTTGTTTTTTGGGGGGGGCGGGGGTTGGGGGTCACCCCAAAAGACGAAAACCCCACCACTCCAACTTCGATTATTTCCGGAAAACCTGCTGTGACTATTTAAGTCTAAATTTTAAATGTGAATAAAAGTGCTTTAAAATACTTTAAAACACAAAACAAAATTATCCAGGTAGGTAGAAAAATAACTTTTATTGTCTTTGGTAACAGTTATTTGTTGACTATTTGATTTACACCCCTTTTATTCTGTTGGAAATTCTTGACAATCGTCAGATTTTCAAATGTTCTTAATTTTCGGACATGATGTCTGCCGTACTGTCTGTACACGAAGCGAAGTGGCATTTATGGTATCCGTCGCCACTTTTAAATTAATGGCGAAGTCGAAATTAGGGGCCCAATCGCCACCCCTTAAATTATGAGTCGAAGTTAAATATAGGATCTCGATTGTTACCTTTGAATTATGAAGCAGAGCCGAATATAGGATCTCAACCTGGATCCCTGCATTCTCAACCGACCGCGGACTTAGGGTTTTATTGGGCATATTTTCATCATCGCCAATTCAACAGTAATCAATCAGAATTTGTATCACGGGTTCTTTTGAGAAATTTGAAAAAAACTTTAAATAAAAAAAAATATACTTGTATTGTTTGCATACCTAACTGGGAATAATAATAATTATCAACACAATAACTTTACAGAAATATAGAATTAAAATCTTTTTTTATTTTTATTAGCAGTGATTGTAATGACAAGAATGACCCACTTGGCTACACACAAAAATCATAATTATTTGAGTCTTGGGCTTAAAGACGAAAGTGACTTTTAGTTACTATATAAAATATACTTATCTGCGACATTCGTCGACATGGTTAGTTACTTTTATTACTTGAATAGAAAGAGGAAAAGTAACATGAATGGCACTCAGTAGCGCGTATACTTCCGCTACGACTCGTCAGATCCCTATTCAATAAAACATCTTTTGAAAATGTCACGCATGGCCGTGTTTTCTTTGGGTTTTTTTAAATAGTGGCTTCAAGATACATTTTTTTGTTTAAGGACATGAGTAAACAAACAACAATAATAATAGTTTTTTTTTTCGATTACGAAGGCTTTAAATTGGCGGCTGTTATCATTAATAACTATTATTATTAACTATTATTATCATTAATAACTATTATTATTAACTATTATTATCATTAATAATTATTATTATTATTATTATTAACTATTATTATCATTAATAACTATTATTATAGTTATTATTATTGTTATTATTAACTATTATTATTGTTATTATTATTAATTATAATTATTATATTATTATTAATTATTAATTATTATTATTATTATTATTATTATACACCCATCAAAATCATGTGAAAAAATTATACTTTGCCAGTGTTCGCATTAATATTTATATAAAATCAGAGAATTACGTCTCGTGTTAAGAATAGGGTTCTAAATAATAACGTTATTATTTATCTAAATAATATTTAGAAACCCATTTACTATTCGGTGCTTGTACAGATTAGCGTGCATATGGAAAACCGCTGAAAATCGCAGTTCCAAAGAGTTTTCGGGGGGGGGGGGGGCATGATCCACCCTTTTACTGAGTGCCGTGCTCAATTGACAATCATTCCATTTCATTAACCCTGACCCTGATCCTCGAGTGGCTTTTGGCCTTGATAAGTGGTGATCTCTTAGTAAAAATTAAAATAAATAAAAACATCTGTTCGGTAGTATTTTTAAAATTCTGTAATCTTTCTCAAAAACAGGTACAATGATTGAAAAGAAAGTTGTTTTTTTCTTACAATCGCACAAAAAGAAAATCACAACAAAAAATACAAAAATCACAAAAACAAGTTGCAAAAAAACAACAAAAAAATTAAATAAACCAAAAAAGTAATTTTAAAAAGTCACCAAAATTCAAAGAAATTTTTTTTAATTCTCCAAGAATAAAAATTATCATAAAGGTAATTTTAAAAAAATGTCACCAAAAGAAGGGTAAAATAGAAAGTACCCAATTCATCATGGCTGCCTTATCTGAAATCGGAACTTACGAAATTCCCAATTATATTTTAGGCCGGATTTTTTTTTCTTTTTTATAATTAGACATTTTTTTTTTTTTTTAATTATTAAACAAATAATCAAATCAAACTTTTTTGGTTGACGTGAAGTTTCCTGACATGATAACTTTATCGGAAAGGCAATAAGCAGTAGCTAAAAAATTATATCTTTGAAAGATTATGACGTATTGGCGTTAAAATCAATTTAGTAATACGCATGAAATAGAGAAAAAAAAACTTTTTAAATTAGTAAATATGCTAGCATATCAGCTAATTTCCAATATGGCGATCTGTTTTAGTGGTACGGCTGAACATGGGCGGTGGTCGATATAAAAATGGGAATAGATAATAGGTCGAACGAAAAGTAATATTTTGTAGACAGTTATATTCTGAACATATATATATATATATATATATATATATATATATATATATATATCGCTCCAGACAAGGCATGAAGCCACTTGATGTAAGGAGCTAAAAAAAAAAAAAATACTACTTCAAGGTCATAAACTAGCCAACGATAAGTGTTAGGTAGATAGATTACAACCCCCCCCCCAAAAAAAAAACCCAGCAATTATTTCCCCTTTGTCAGAAACATCGCTCATGGAATGTGAGGATTAAAGGATAAAATAAGGGAAGCGAGAGTTACGAACTGCCGAAAATAAACCCAAGGTCCATTTTCTACTCTCTCTCTCTCTATATATATATTATATATATATATATATATATATATATATATATATATATATATATATATATATATAATTGTTTGTTATTGATTTTAATACGTTAAAAAAACAGTTATGTTGTGAAACAAATAATTAAAATATTTATAAAAATATTTTAATTGTTTTAAATAAATTATTTTTATATAACTTACTAAAAAGATTTTACTTTTCGTTTGACCTATTTTCCATTCCAACTTTTTATATCGACTACCGGTTAATTGATTAAAAAGTGTTTTGTTTTTGTTTTTCTATTTTAACTGCAATATATTCACTCAGCGAATATATTGATTATGACATGTTAAATATTATTGAGCATGTCATAATATTATATATATATATATATATATATATATATATATATATATATATATATATATATATATATATATATATATATATATGAAGGTTTATAACTAAAAGATAACTTTTAGAGAATTAGACCTATTGTGAGATGAGGAAAGCTCAATATACTGGATAGAGCAAAAATAAGGTGAGTCAATGAAAAATAATTAGACCTGCAAATGAAAACAGATCAATATTATCTTCAGTTGTTCAGAACAAGGAGCATTTAGTAAATAAAAATATATGAAAGAGAAGAATAAATATTTTTATTTACTAAATGCTCCTTGTTCTGAACAACTGAAGATATTGATCTGTTTCCATTTGTAGGTCTAATTATTTTTCATTGACTCACCTATATATATATATACTTTTGAAATTGGTAAACACGGTTTGACACTTTTTTTTTACATAATTAGAATGTGTGTTTTTTTATTTTGAACATATTTTTTTAAATAGTTTAATTATTAACCAAATATAATTATACATTACAAAATAACGAAACATTTCTAACTAATAATTTTGAACAAATAATGAATTTAAACTGATTTTTATAAATGATAAAAATAAAAATTCCGCCAAAAGCTATGCGGCCTCAAATAATTGGGGATATTTTTTTTTTTTTTTTTTTTTTTTTTTTTTTTTTTAATCAACACCGGTTCGCAATTTCCGACATCATTAAGTGAATACTTTCTATTTTACCAAAAGAACAAAGTTACAAAATAAAACCAAAAATTAATCTCCCTCCAAATTAAAGTTAAAAAGAATTTTTTTTTAAAGTCACCAAAAGTAAAAAAAATTTAAATCACCAAAAAATCACAACAGTAAAAAAAAAAAAAAAAAAAAAAAAAAGCTTAAACAACGGGGTCTCAAATAATTTTTTAAATAAATTCTATTTTATTTTTCATTTTATTCATTTTCAGTATCTGTATCCCCTCTTCTAAATGTTCATTACATAATGAAAATAAAAAATAAATCTTAATTTACAAATAATACGAAGCAGAGAAGCAAGATTTTCAGATGGACATTTCTATTTTGTGCGAACGTCACTTGAGAAATATCAATCGTATTTTGTCATATTTTTTCGTGGAAACGCCTTGAGTCTGCTCTCGGCCTGCCAAGCCAGCCGGACATTCCAAGAAAACTATGGACTCTGATACAATTATATATAAGGAATCAGGATTTCTCGATATTAAACTAAACAATGTCCAAGTGACGAATAAGGGATTTATTAATTATTTATTGAATTATTAATCTTATATTTTACTTTTTCACCGAATGGATCAGTGTAATATATTTGTTTTTTTATTTTATATTTGTGATTTAACAAAACAGACAATAAAAAACATTTTTTGTCATTTAAATGTAAATATTTGCACAGTTTTCTGTCTCAAAAATAAGAAATATTTATAGTGGGGCAGCATGGCTAACCTATTGTGCATTTTGTGATACAAGCAGAAAATTTGACACAAATGTACATTAACATATGGCGGACATTTTCAGATATTGAGCCACTCGGAATTCTCTCATTTTCGCCATATTGGAATTCAAAATGGCTGCCATTTGAAATCTTCATTTTCGATTATCAGTGGGTCTAATCTCGCTATTGACTCTATTTTGGTGTCTAAAATGTATGTTTTGGGGGCAAAGAAACCAATGACAACAATCTGCATTTTATATCTTTTAGCAATGAGCCGCCATGTTGGATTTCAAAATGGCCGCCATTTAAAATCTACATTTGCGATTACCTTTGGGTTTAATAGTGCTATCGAATTGATTCTTTTGTCTAAATGTATGATTTTTTTTTTGGGGGGGGGGGGGGTCCAATGGCAACAAGCTGTATTGCGCATCTTTATTAATTTTGCTGCCATATTGAATGACCCGGAAAAGGATCAGTTGGGGCCAAACTCCATTTCAGGTAAATATGAGACAGAATAAGGTATATAAATATGACCGTTTCTGGGTCAAATCTAACTATTCCGAGTCATATTTGATCCAGAATAGAGTTTGGACCCAACTAATCCTTTTCCAGGTCTGTCACAGAATTTTTAAGAGTGTAGTTGTAGTAGCAGTTTTCATGGCATTTATGATTACAGAAATGCTACATTGTGTCTTTTCAGGTTCATCGTGATGCATGCCTGTAGACTGACGGTGCTGGTTGTTCCTCTGAAGACAGTCCGATCACCATGTCCAACAGGTTCACACTAACTCATGCTGAGCGAACTTCATCAACATCTCACAACTACTGACTGGAGGTTATGCATCATATATCAAGAGGACAAGATGGAGACATTAACCAAACCTGAACAATCTAAGAGAAAAAAACATTGGTAGTGGATACAGTTCACTCGCAGAGAACTTGATCAAATTCAATGAACTTAGAGAGCTTCCAGAATCATTCCAATTGGAAAGACTTGATAATGGCCATGGCATTGAAGTAGCGATGGTTGCACACGGTGCACAATATCACCTACGTGCAAGCTCCAGTACAACAACGCAAAACTAGAGAGAGCACAGAAGAGAGCACTCAAGAAAGAAGGTCAGAGCGATGAGGAACAATCTTTATGCAAACGCACCAGGGCGCATTCACGTTCGAGTACAGAGAAGGTTCCAGAAACTTGTTTCTTCTGTGGACAACCTGCGGGGACTAATAGTCTTCAGAAAGCTGCAACATTCAAAATTGACAGACGAGCCCGTGATTGTGCAAACCTTCTTGGTGATACAGAACTGCTAGGCCGTCTCAGTGGTGGGGACATGGTTGTGTTGGACGGCCAGTATCACCTGCAGTACTTGATAGGATATTACAACCGCACGAGATCGGTCCAATCAACAGGACCACAGGACTCCGACCAAGAGAGAGCAATGTCTGCAGTACTCTTTGCTGAACTCGTCCTCTGCATTGAAGACACAAGAGAAGATGGGGGGGGGGGAGCAGCAGTATTTAGATTGGCCGATCTTGTCCACCTATATCAGTCGAGAATGGAACAGCTCGGAGTGCAGCTCGATACGAGAGTCCACTTCACACGACTAAAACAGAGACTGCTATCTCAGTTTCCTGACATGCAAGCATACACCAAGGGAAGAGACATATTGATGGCATTTGAAGAAAATCTCGGTGCTGCTCTTGACAAAGCCTGCGAACTGGACAGTGATAGTGATGCAGTCCATCTTGCACGTGCTGCACACATTGTTCACCATCATATGTCTGGAGAAACCAAGCCCTTCATAGGATTCCCTGAAAGATGTCAAGAAGAATCTGTGGCCACTGTTGCTGCTTGCACTAGTCAGCATGATTTTCGAGGGACCCAGCATCAAGGACCAGATGCAAGACACTAACCCTGCAGCAATTACCGCAGCCCAGACACTGAAGTTCAACAGCGTCAAACACAAGCGAACTCGTGGCACCACATCGTCCACCTGTGTCAGGCACAGTGTTGCACAAGAGACCCCACTTCCAAAATACATAGGGATGATGTTGCATGCTCATACACTCAAGAAAGAATTAGTCGACAAACTTTCACACCTTGGCTTAAGCATCTCGTATGACAGAGTGCTCCAGCTCTCAGCACAGATGGGCAACCGTGTCTGCAAACAGTTTCACAGAGAACAAGTGGTCTGCCCTCCAAAGTTGCGTGGCAAAGTGTTTACAACTGTCGCTGTAGACAACATAGACTACAACCCCAGTGCAACAACATCAAAAGACTCATTCCATGGTACCGGTATTTCTTTAATACAACATCCTTCTTACACTGGTGAAGGCGCTGGCAGTGTCCGTGGTACAGGAGTTGCAATCAGAAGACAAACTATGGTTGACATTCGGAACAGGCCCAAGTTTCCAATACCTAGCAGCACATGAAATAGCAGATGGACTGGGACCAGAGAAGGCTCGTGCACTGCCAATGTTCCACACTCTAACTGGATGCGATACAGTGTCAAGCTTTGCTAAACATGGCAAGAAGATCACATGGGAAGTCTGGACAGTACTGCCAGAGTATACTGAGGTGCTGATGCAGCTGTCTTCCGCACCAAGTGACATACCAAATGATGCAATTTGCATCATCGAGAGGTTCGTAATCCTGTTGTATAATCGAACCAGCAAATGCACGGACATTGACAAGGCCAGGAGGAAACTCTTTGCAAGGAAGAACAATGTGCAGCCGAGGTGGACATGTGTGGGGTCAGATATTGCTGCCAGCACCAGAACTCCCACCACCAACCAACTGGGGTTGGTCAATGACTGGAGGACAATACACACCATACTGGACCAGGCTACCTGAGGCAACTCACACCTGCATTGAGCTGGTTTCTTTCAAGTGCCAGAAATGGTGTGTGAGATGTTGCAAGTGCAAGAAGGCTGCCCTTAAGTGCACAGCCCTCTGTGTGTGTGAAGGGGACTGCAGATGAAGATGAGTCCACAACATTCATTTACTTGTGGCAGTGCTGAACCGGTTAACTTGACACTGTTTATGTACACATATCTTCAGTAGCGATGTATACCTAGCCTTAAACACTAGACCATTGTAAAATGTCAGTACACACCCAAACTTATATATTACATCATAGCATGACAGAATTTTAACATCTAAGTTAAAATTTAATGACTTAAGACATTTATCAAACATATAAAACTCAAAATTAGTAGTTGAAGTAAATTGATATTTTTATTTAGAGTTATACAGGGAAAGCTAGTTTTGAGAAGTTTACGTTGTTTTGTGTTAATGTTCACACTATTTTTGTGGATATTTAGACGTAACCCCGAATTGAGCATTTTGTTATATCGATTGAAGGAATGGAGAAGACTAATCAACCAAATTTCTTACGAAAGGTGCCATATCAAACCTAGAACAACACAGAATCTAATCAATAACTCAAACTTGTCAAAACAATTTTTACTTCACAGACTTTGAATAGAATGTTGTCTTGTCAAAAATACACGATGAATATCCATCTCTCATGAATTAAGTGGAGTACTGTAATAAAGTATGTCATTTTGAAAAATGGATTTTTTATTTAGCATGTACTATAGAAATATTTAACCCAGAGGTAATCGCACATGTAGAATTCAAGTGGCGGTTATTTTGAAATCCAATATATTGGCTAATTTATAAATTATGCAGATTGTGACCATCGAATTCCTTTCCTCCCAAAACATATATTTGGACACCAGAATCGAGTCAATAGCTGCATTAGACCAAAAGACAATCGAAAATGTATGTTTCAAACAACGGCCATTTTGAAATCCAATATGGCGGCTCATTAGTACAAAATATGCGATGCTACCATTATATTCCTTGCCTCCCAAAACATTTGGACACCAGAATCAGGAAAAGTGGGGAAAATCCAGCTCCCCAAAAGGGGTACTCTGGATTGAAACAAAAATTTAAATTGCCTCAGTCTAGGGTTCAAAGATTTTAGCAAAAATTGGGAGTAGACTGATTGGGCGGTAATTTTGAGGATCAGTTAGATCTCTAGAATTCTTGAAGACTGTTACCACAGACGCAATTTTCCAGCTATTAGGGAAGCAAGATATGGTAAGGCATTTGTTGTATAGTTTGGAGAGGATAGAGGGGCCAGCTCAGCAGAGCATTTATTTCAGGCCCACATGCTTTGGAGATGTCAAGGTTTTTTTATGATGTCCCGGACATGAGATGATGACCAGATCATCAAGTGTGGCTTAAGTCCGCAATGGGAAATTTGGGAGGGAGCAGTTTGCGGAGTCCAAAGTGGAGTTGAAGGCGAAACGTTTGGCAAATAGTTTGGCCTTATCAGTTGCCGTGCAAACGACATCATTGCGGGGAATTGTTGATTGCTCATTGTTCACAACACAATTGAAGATTTTCCAGAAATTCCAACTACTTTCTATGACTCGATGCGTTTTCTGGTTATCTCTGTATACCTTCTATTTGCTTCATCTATTACAGTCTTAATGATTTCTTTACGTTATAAGTTTCTGTCTATTTGTAGTTGACTTATCGCAGTTGAATTGTCGGAGTGCTTGCTGCTTTCACGACTCATGGGTTCTTTTATATGACGGGGGGGGGGGTGATAAAATTACTGATTTTCTTTGGTTTGAAAAGTTTAGGAGCACAAAAAATGTTTACTTGTATCATGATTTTATACTTTAATTGGAGCCAGAAACGACTTTTTCACGAGACAAATTTAATATATCGTGAATAGATTTTAAAAGATGGTTGACATGTGTTTAATATGGCCAAGGGAGAGTAATTTCTGGCTTTGGATGTGAGTGTAATTGGGTAAAAGTGATGATTCTTTAAACCAAAGAAAAACAGTCATTTTGCACGCGCCCTTGTCGTATCAAAAAAAAAAAAAAACTATAAAAAGTAACATGCATAAAAGGAAACAGATTTTTTTTAAAAAAATACTTTTGTAGTGGGTTTAATTAAATTACTCACTTTTGAATAATCGTATGATAAAATGTTTTAAAAATACGCACCCTATTAAAACATGAAAAATAATAGGTCTTTTTTTACTTTAGGGTGGCAAAGTAAGGGAGATAACTTATTTGAAAAAAAATTTTTTTTTTTTTTTCAACAAAGAAATAATACAACTGATATTCATGAAAACAAGTTTTTATAAAATAAACATTGTAATTGACTTCGGAATTTTTTAGATTAGGGTTGATAATTCGTAATACTGTTCTCATCTTGGGTGTTTTTATTACAACGTTTCTACTAGACAATGTAACCTCCGACCTTCTTCAGGTGTACTTTGTCGAACTCGGGAATCTTTCTGTCAAACTCGGGAATTTCAAACGGAACCAGTTATTAAATCCACGGGGGTAGCATGCTCTCGTTCCATCTGCCATGACTGGGAAGAAGTCTTCAGTAATTTGCAATTCTTCGTATCGCCCGCACTGAAGATTGAACCTCCAACCTTCAGATGACTGTCACTTAGAAATGAATTATACTTAACACTATATCCATTTGCGGACAATTCTAGTATGAATGTTGGGAGCCTTAAACCTATTCTTGTCTTTGATCGAACTACTTATCACTATAGATCACTACTTATCTATTATTTATAACAATAGGTTCCATATTGCATTGAATTCTATACTAGGTCTGCTCATTAACTCATTGTCGCCTAACATATTGCGAATTACTGAAGACTTCTTCCCAGTCATGGCAGACGGAACGAAAGCATGCCACCTGCGTGGATTAAATAAAGGGTTCCGTTCGAAATTCCGTCCAGATTCCAGAGTTCGACAAAATACACCTGAAGAAGGGCAGAGGTTACATCGGTCGAAACGTTGTGATAAAAACACCCAAGATGAGAACAGTATTCCGAATATAACAAATTCTACGAATTGTAATTGACTTCATGAAGAAATGCAACCACTAGACATTTTTATCGACCAACCCCTCATACTTTCCTGTACTTAAACGACGGAATTAAACTATGGTTAATCGCGAGAAATGTGACTTTTTAAACTTATATTTAAAAAGTTCACATTAAACAGCCCCCCCCATCTCCCAGGGGCCTCTTTCTTTTACAAGTGAACAAAAATGAACTTCCCATCTGTGGAAAACATTACCACGGGGCTACATCCCTGCAGATTACAACATGGTAGTCTTCAAATACAATGTAAAAAAATACTTGGTATAAACCGTACTTACAAGTAATAAAATTATATCTATTCCAATCATTTCCAATCCTCTCATAATATTCTTCATCATTCAATTGACAATCCATTCACTCATTAGACCTAGAGTGGCTTTTGGGATTACGAAGTGGTGACTCATTAGGTGGGGGGGGGGGGGGGGGAATTTGAATTCATTTTCCAGTTTTTCCTCGAAATACTATATCGATTAAGCACCAGATTTTCAGATCTACATCAATAAAATTACGAGACAACTTTACGTGTGTGTGGTTCTCGCGCCAACGTAACTTTGATAATTACACATTAAATTATGTAATATTAATCGAATATTTATTAAAATAAAAAATGCAATGACGTAAATTAAAACAAATTGATTTTAATCCCACTTCGAGCTTCATGAATATTCCATTTCCTATCCCCTTTGCTTGCACAACGGGCGGATTTGCTCCCTCCCTGCATTCGTTACGTAATCAGCCCCCTATCTTGTTTTCCCAATTGGAGAGACATCTTTTCTTCAATGGAATTAAACGTCTTAGCCCCTTTCTTTCCTGGTAAGACCGTCAAAGTTTTGTTTATTTTCCTTAAATCAACTGAAGTCTCTTTTTTTTTACACTTGAAGCGACAGAATGTCCAAATAAACTAAGTTTTTATGTATAGATGTCGGCGGTGGCCGATGACGAAGAAAAGGAACCTGAAATTTGGATAAAATTTAAAAAATAAAATGTTCAAAGTTGGAATTTTTTTTTTTTTTTTTTTGCTTTTTCACTCATGTGGTTCAGTGTGTCGTTAATGGTCGCAATTCTATTATTAAAAAATAATTATAAAAGTAAAATTGAACGTAATTCTTGAATGAACAAAAAATCTTTTAAAAACGGTTCAATTGCATAAAAGGAACCGATTATTTTCGCACAAATGTTGGATAAAATTTATTAGTTTTAAATTGTATTTCTGAAATAAAATTGTAAGATTTGAACTTTTAATTAAAAAATGTCTTCTATGGGGACCATTTTCTTTTTAATAATTATTTTTTAATTAAATTATCGAGAAGTATGTTCCAGAAGCCATTGGCTGATATTTTTATCCAAAAAATATTAAATTTTGAAAGTGCTATGAGTTTTTAACCCTAAAGTAACGGTTGGCCTTAACATTTTGTTTGCTTTTAAACTGTGTGTGTGTGTGTGTGTGTGTGTGTGTGTGTGTGTGTGTGTGTGTGTGTGTGTGTGTGTGGCCGCTATCGATTAAAACATTGAAGTTAAAGTTATTCTCAACACTTCAAAAGGTAAATTGTAATTTTATTCAAAAACAATTCCAATTTATGACAAATTATCTATTCTATCCGAAATCTAGACACAAAACAAGGAAAATAAGCGAGATATTCCAACGGACACTATGCTACAATTGAACAAACACAACAGTACCGGTGTGTGGAATGTTATTCGCGCACATGAAGACGTTATTTGTTTTTTTCCCTTTTTCTTTTATTTATTTACCCCTCCCCCTATCCCACACACAAACAGACACGAGGCATTCTCGGCCACACCTCGAATGAAACTATCCAACTTCTTTCTTTTAACCCTCACCGAACTGGTCTATTTTACACAACACTATCGTCTTCGTCAAGTGACAGCTTTTGACGCTATCGTTAAAAAATTACATTTTCTATTATTTTTTAAATTTTTTTTTAAGAGAAGGGCACGTGATAAAATGTGTTTTTTCAGCAAATTTGAGCTACAAATTCCGGTGTTTATTATTATTATTGGTAAATTTGTCGTTTCCAACCCAAAATGACGGACAACTCTGATCTCAATGAAGCGTCTGTATTTTTCGACCTCACAAATGAATAAGTAAACTCTAATAAATTGTTTTGGACTAATTTCAAATTTATCTTAAATTATTTTCAAGGAAATACAGTTAGGAAATTAGTCCAAAATAATTTATTTGGGTTTACTTACTCATTTGTGAGGTCGGAAATTAGCAGACGCTTCATTGACGTCAGAATAATCCGCCATTTTAGGTGGGAAACGACAAATTTACCCTATTATTATTTTTCGTATTCCACACGAACTTGGGGTTAAGGAAGGGTATTTTTTAAAAAATGTTTCAAGTTAAATTTAAATTGTATTATTGTTCGAAAGGAATTTTCAAATCCGATTTAAGCCATTAAAACCACATGCCTTTCATTAACTCTACCACTGACCCTAAGTCCGGTGGCAATACGACAACATTTTTTTTTACTGTCTTATGTTGGGGGGGGGGGTCGACTATCTTGTTCGGGACCGTTCAACTTGAAGGGACCCTTAAAACTCAATTTCCCCTGATTTTTCTTTGATTGATGAGCACAAAAGATCAATAAGCCAGAAATTACTTCTTATTCGAAAGTTTCAACTTGAATCGAAAATAATAAAACTAAAACAAGTTCGCGCGAACGAGTGTGCGTGTGTGTTTTCTTGCGACTTACACATTGAATTTAACGAATCGAATATTTATTGATATAAAAAATGCATGGCGTAAAATGAATTTTTGGAAATCCTATTTAAAAATAATTATGAAATTAAATCTACCAGAATGTATTTCGGTTTCTGAAAAGTAAGGCCTCTCTTTTTGTCTTTTCTCTTAATTTAAGAAAATGTTTACATTTTCGAAAATTTCTTCTTAAACTTCTTTTTCACAAAATAATTTCACATTATCAACGAAGGAATATGTTCTTTTTAAAAAATCGATCAGATGTCTTTAAATTCTATAAATAATCCCGAAATCAAAGTGTAGTATCTGTTCCGATGGATACTGAACCCCGTAGACTGGTATTGTCTTGGTCTTTGGGGCTTGATTTACGCCGGTGTATGGGTCTGTCCTGTGCAGTTCTAGGAGGTCCACCCTTCCAGGCTTCGCCTCCCCTCTTTGGAGAGGAGTAAGTTTATTGCTTACTGCCTGAGGCGCCCCTACCGGGGAATGCCGACGGGGCTGCTCAGGCAATTTTTAAACCCCACTTTCCCGACCCGACCTTGGGTCATATCTTACTTGTGGGAGTAAGATAAAAACTGGCCTTGTGCCTAACTCCTGGAGAGGAGTAAATCAATACTCCCGATTAAAAAACTATGCCGGCTATTTTTTTTTGTTTGTTTGTTTTTAAACCAAATTATTATTTTGGGGAGCTATTCCAGATGGGGCTACAAATGTGAAACGTCAGCGAACAATGTTTATCAAAGGGTAAATATCAAGATTAGAAGCGGATTCAGATGTTTTTAAAATGCGATAAAAATTGTTGGCTCTTGTATAGATCGAGTACACAGCCGAAGTTTATTTTAGAAGAGTTCCAATGGTGTAAGGGGCAGATAACTCTTTTTTTAGTACGCAATGTCTCTGAAAATGGAAAATATCCATTTCTTAAATAAGAAGTCATGCAAATTCAATTAATAGAACATTTTTCGAAGAAATAACAATTTGAGAAAATCAACAGTATATTGATAGAACATTTATTGAAGAAAATAGAATTTGGGAAAATCAACAGTATATTTTTTCATTTCAAAACCAGAAAAACGAACAGTCCTATTGTTTTGATTAACAGATTTTTTGATTTTTTTTATAGTTTAAAATATTAAATTATTAAATATTTTATTATTCGGATTATTGTGGCGGCATCTCTGGACGCGACCGTCACTAAAAAATCTAATTTAGTGTCCTTTTCATAGCCACCAAAAAGTTATCGTGGAATACGGCCGGTATTATATTTACAGCGTGAAATTATGTACTTAAAAAAAGAGAGTTGTCTGCCCTTTCTTACACCATTGGAACTCTTCTAAAATAAACTTCGGCTGTGTACTCGATCTATACAAGAGCCAAATTGTTTGTTTGCTTTTAAGATTATGACATGTTGAACGTTTTGGAGTTATCAAGTTAGTATTACGTATTGATAGGGGGAAAAAACAGTGTTCAACAATCACAATTTATTACCAATAGGTCATTCTAGCCAATATGACGTAATGTAGAAATAAGCCGAAAATACTAGCATAGTCATTTAAAAAGTGTTTCTTCAGATTTCATGCGTAATACTGAATTGATTTTTGACTCCGAAACGTTCAGCATGTCATAATATAAAAAAAAAAAAAAAAAAAAAACTACAACACACAGATTTTCGTCTGCTAACAGAAAGTTGCATCATATTAAAAGCACCGTTTTTTTTTGTTCCCTTCACAAAAAAGTTCCGGGAAACCAGGAATGTCGCAGATTTGATATTTTGAACCCCCCGGATTTTCCTGTACTTTCGTTTTTCTGCTTTTTACTTGTTCCTTGAAAGAAAAAAAATTAATTATTATTCTAAAAAAAGAAAAATAATCACATTTCGTTGCTCAAAAACATTGTTTATTCTTGTAATATATTACTTGTTTCTAAATTACTTGTTTCTTGAAAAAAAGATTATTATTCTCAACAACAACAAAAAAAAAATCACATTTCGTTGTTTATTCTATTTTTTAAATTCTTTTAATAAATTATGTTTCATGAAAAACGATTCTTTCCGATTTTGTAAATATATTTATTTTATTTTGAAACTAAAAAATCACATTTTCTTTGCCAAAAATGGTTTCAACCCGGTATTTTGAGGGGAAGGGGACAAAAAAAAAGCGGTGCCTTTAATATGATGTGACTTCCTGTTTGCAGATGAAAATGTGGGACCTCTTTTCTATCTAAGCGCCTAATCTCCTTAATTTTTGTCAGAAATTGAGTTATTCCCCTAACGTTTATCCCACCGGGAGTAGCCTCGGATTTTGAAAGTTAAATTTAATGATTACACTGGACAACAACATGTTTGCTACTGGAGATGTGTAAATTGATTTAGACTAATTTGGGTACGCTGATTTCAAAAATCATAACCGTTTTGCTGTATCACGTCAGGATTTTGAGTTTCAGAAATACTCCCATTGCCTAGAAGTAGCCTACCACATCTTACGTAACTACGATATAACGTACTTATATAACTACTAATTTTGCTTTCTTTCAGTTAAACATGAGTAGACGTTCCTGTACCAATCATCCAGACAACTTCTGTTATGTCTGTGGTCGGTTTACCCAAAAAGATCAACAGCGAAGTGTATCTAGAGCAGTGAAAATAAAGGTCGTCTACTTTCACTACTTCGGGTGTAAGGTCGGGGACCAAGAAAAGAGCTGGGCACCACACATCTGCTGCACAAGCTGCCACTCAGCATTGACTCGGTGGTTGGTGGGTAAGCGTGCGAGCATTCCATTTGCGGTGCCCATGATATGGCGTGAGCCGCAGAATCATCATGAGGATTGTTATTTCTGCTGCACAAGCATCGCCGGCTTCAACAGGAAGAATAAAGGCCACATCAAGTACGCTGACTGCGTCTCTGCTCGTAAACCAGTGCCTCATGATGACGAGAACCCCGTTCCAACATGTCCATCTGATCCGAACATAACTGTAAGCAGTGGCGAATAAGATGGTGATGAACCTTTTGAACCCGACACTCAAGAACAAGAATCACACCTTCTGAACCAGGGATAGTTAAATGATCTTGTAAGAGATCTCTCGCTGTCAAAGGCGAAGGCAGAGCTGCTTGGATCAAGGCTGCAGCAGTGGAATCTACTTGAACCTAACACCAAGATATCCTTGTTCAGAGCACGTCACAGCGACATGGCTCAGTTCTTTGAGATGGAAGACACGATGACGTTCTGCAGTGACATCAACGGTCATTTGAAAGAATTTGGGTGCGATCACGATCCTGCAGACTGGCGCCTCTTCATCGACTCGGGGCAGAACAGCTTGAAGGCTGTTCTGCTCCACAATGGCAACAAGAAACCATCAGTCCCACTGGCTCACGCGTTCGGCATGAAAGAGACCTATGAGACTATGCGGCAACTGCTTGATTCCATCAAGTACAATGACTCCAACTGGCACATCTGTGGAGACTTGAATGTGGTGGCGCTGTTGTTAAGGCTGCAGTCAGGCTCCACAAAATACATGTGCTTCCTTTGTCTCTGGGATAGCAGAGACGACAAGAATCATTGGACGAAGATTGATTGGAAAGAGCGGACGTAGCACGTACTTGGTCGATACAACGTGAAGCATGTCGCCCTTGTCGACCCAACCAAGATTTTCCTTCCACCACTCCACATAAAGCTCGGCTTCATGAAGAATTTTGTACGGGCAATGGATCTGAATGAGCGTGGGTTTTTATACCTGAAGGAGAAGTTTGGCAACACCTTGTCGGAGGCTAAGATCAAGGCTGGTGTCTTTGTTGGAACACAAACTCGAGAGGTAATGAAGGACGAAACTTTTCCGACAACTCTAAACCCCAAAGAGCTGGCAGCGTGGAGGAGCTTCAAAGCTGTGACGGACAACTTCTTGGGGAACGAGCGCGCGGACAACTATGAAGAAATAGTGCAGCAGCTGCTGGAGTCCTTCTGGAAACTTGGCTCCAGGATGTCTCTAAAGATTCATTTCCTACACCAGCACCTGAACTTCTTCCCTGACAACTTGGGAGCTGTCTCGGACGAGCACGGCGAGCGATTCCAAGAGATTTCACTCATGGAGACGTGTTACCAAGGGCGGCACTACCCGAGCATGATGGGCGACTTCTGCTGGTTCCTGCATCGTGAAACTGACACAGAGCAGCACAAACGCAAAGCCAAATGTTTAAAGCATTTTTAATTATATTCTAGTATAGTTTTTCTGTAATTTCTATAATTTTGAAGCATTTATGATGAAATAAATGAATAAATGAATTTTTGTAAATTTCATTGAAACCCTGACTTCTAGGCAATGGGAGTATTTCTGAAACTCAAAATCCTGACGTGATACAGCAAAACGGTTATGATTTTTGAAATCAGCGTACCCAAATTAGTCTAAATCACTTTACACATCTCCAGTAATAAATTTTTTCTGAAATTTGTTGTCCAGTGTTATTGATTACGGTATCGTTTGCCCATTAAATTATTAATTGAACCAAATCGTTATAAAACTAAAATTGAGAAAAGTTTTTTTCTAGATCGATCGAAAACAAAATGCGTAGAAATACTCACGGATCAATAAATCAATCAATCCGAACTGGGTAAAAACTCGGATACGTTTTACTAACCCATTCCGAGTTTGGTCTTTTGGCTAAGATCAAAGTGTAGTATCTGTTCCGGTGGATACTGCACGCCTGTCCTGTGCAGTTCTAGGAGGTCCACCGTCCCAGGCTTTGCCTCCCCTCTTTGGGGAGAAGTAAGTTTATTGTTTACTGTCTGAGGCGCCCCTACCGGGGAATGCCGACGGGGCTGCCCAGGCAATTTTTAAATGGCTAGAGTGCTCACCTCTCGAGCGCTGGCTTTTCAAACCCCACTTTCTCGACCCGATCTTGGGTCACATCTTACTTGTGGGAGTAAGATAAAACTGGCCTTGTGTCTAACTCCTGGGGAGGAGTAAATAATACCCCGTCCAAAGAGACCGTTTGGGTGCTAGTATACTTGTGTAGTCCCAAATTTCTGGCCTCGGAAAATTTTGATCACGTGATACTATTGTAGACGGTGATAAGTCAAAACGTGTCCCCTCATCTGAAATTACCATGCGTTTTTTTATCAATCGATTTTAAATAGAGAAAACAATTAAATTTACTTTAAAATAACTTTGCATAATGAATTTATTACAAAACAAAATTTTCCCTACGAACAATTAAAAAAAATAATTTTTGATTAAATATCACTCTACTTGATTAGTTTGTATATTAAAATAATCCTTTTTCAACGAATTTATTTACTTAAAAATAACTTCGTGCTTTTACACAATACTTTACTTAATTCACTCGATAATATTGTGAAATGTGTAATAAAATGTGATTAAATGTTTCGCTCTCCGTGCAATCGTATTGTTGTCGTCGCATAAATTCATCTAAATAGAAAAAGAAAAATATTGTTTTGTTTCTAAAGTTAAAAAATCAGATTTTTCGGTGCTTCAAAGACCGCACGGATAAAAAAAAAAAAAAAAAAAGCGCACAGACTTTTCAGAGAAAAAAAAAGAAAGAAATTGTCAAAATAGCAAAATTAACCCCGGTTAATTTCATAAAAAGATATGCTTCTTTTCCGCCTGGAAAAAACTTATCAAAAAGTAAACGAGACAAACCAAAATGACTCTTAAGTAAATTGAATTGTTTTCTGTTCTATTTAAAATCCATTAGTAATGCATAGTAATTTCAGATTAGGGGACATGTTTTGACTTTTCACCGTCTACAATAATATCACGTGATCAAAATTTTCCGAGCCCAGAAATTTGGGACTACACAAGTATACTAGCTCCTCAATCGCCGATTTATCTATTAAAAAAATGTCCGTTTTTCTCACTTTCTCTACCCCAATCTCTCAGTTAGCAGGTAGATAGGAACAAAAAAAAAAGTGTGCTGATTAAGTGACTAATGCAGAGAGCGTATAACTGACTATGTAGTAATATATTAATAATTAGTGTATTTACCTGGCCTTGTCCGGTGGAAAACAGAAAAACATAGATGAAAAAAAAAAAAGTTAAACAAATAAGTCTTACCAATAGCAACAAAAGTTACGTTTGTTTTTTACTTGCCTGTTTATTTTTGGGGGTTTTAAAGCGCCTTTTCTTTGGATTTTTTATCGTTCCTTTCTGAGTCTTGTAACCCCGACGTATTCAAAGTAGCGTCTGATTTTACTCGAAGTGAAATCTCGTTTGATGTCGTATATTTAAAAATTCAAAAATTACATAAAAATACAGCTAATAACCGTCACCAATCAGTCAAAAATGTAACTTTAACCGATCTATTTTATTAGCTGTATTTTTGTTTAATTTGCGATTTTTTAGTTGTTTTATGACATCGAGGTTTCACTTTGAGTAAAATCTTGTGCCATCTTGAATATGTTAGGTTTACAACATTTAGAAGGTAATGAGAAAAACTGTACACAAAGGCGCTTTAAAATACTTTTTAAAAAAAATAGACAAGTAAAAAAGTAACTTTCCTTGCCTTTGGTAACAGTTATTTGACTTTTTTTTTCTCCGTTGGAAATTGTTAACAATCGCCGATTAATCATTCAATTTGAATTCTTCTTGCATGCTTTCTTTTTTTTTAAATTTTGCTTTGTTGTGTCTTATTTTTCTTTTATTTTCTTCTTTCTATTGGTTTCAAAAAAAGTTTAAAGAAAACAAATAGATTTATTTTTAAAAAAAATATTTTACCTAGTTTTTAAATAACAAAAGTAATAAAAAAAAACAACAACGGAAAGTATCAATTTCTTGCCCCGGCGCTCTCTGAAAAACTACATACAAGTTAAAAAGAAAAGAAAGGTTGTGGCAAGCAAAAAGGAGGGACGACATAAGTACGTATTAGAAGAAAGAAAGATTAAACAGGTAAATAACGTTTTCGTATGTCGGTGATAAAAAAATATACGAAAAAAAAAAAGGGGCGCGACTTCTAAGCCTCGGTACACAAAGAATTTAAAATAATAAAACGAATTTTACTGAATCAAATGGGTGAATGTGTACGAGCACGGTCGAGGCCACTGTAATAGTTTTGATATTACGACGGCCATGGTATGGTACCGATATGCGTCTGTTGGGGGGGGGGGGGGGGGGCGGAGAGAACGTGATGTTAGTCGCACCGTTTTTGCGTCCCGTCCACAAACATACCGGGCGGTTCGTGTTTTTGAAATTGAAATCGTTGAAGTACAAACAGACAAGTAAAAAAAACAATTAATTTATTAAAGAAAATAAAGTTTTTGTTTTTTTTTTAACGAAAAATGTAATACATGTGATTTTTTTTCCTGTTGATTTTCAAAAATTGAATAAATGTATTTAAAAAAATAAATACTCGGCTCTTTTTTTGTAAGGGACATTGAGACAGTGCGATTAGTGTCACGTGATCTCCGCTTTGCAGTCGGTACTATACTCGTACATATTCACCATGAAATGAAACAAGAAAAAAGGGTTTTAAATATTTCTATCATAATTTGTGACTGATATAGCGTCCAAAATATGCGTGTACCTTTGTATGCTTTCATCTTACACGACCAACTTAAAAAAAAAAAAAATGATTTCATCCGATCGACAAAAATATAATGCAATTTGAAAAATATCTGGTGTTGCTCTGCGCCAAAAAATAAGATTTTACTCATTTCAAAATGAACTGCTCCAAAATCGAATAAGACGTCATAAATAGAATTCTGCCGTCGTCGAGTTGTTAATGTTCGAACAGGGCGAGTTTTGTTTTTGTTTTGTTGTTATTGCGTTTTACGACCAACCTTGGGCGTCCTTATGATTGGGGCTCGACCTTGTGTGCCTATTTACTGGCCTCCCCACGAGGACAGAGTTAAACACTATGTCGATTATTAATGTGTTGAAAAATCGAGTTCCCCAAAAAGGGGCACTCTGGATTGGGACAAAAAATAAAAAAATTACCGCAGTTTATACAAAGTTTTTCTTCACTAGGACAGAAAATATTAAGTGTGGTATTAAGAACAGATACTACATTTTGCTCTTGCCGCATCCAACTATCGTGGGGAGAGGTTGGTGGATTGAGACAAGCAGGCAAGAAGGGATACAGACCATAATGTATTGTGGGTATTCTTATAGAGAACGCATCGCGTTTCCGTGACTTCGCGTCGTCAACGTTCGAGCAGGTCTCGGAAGGGCCCGAGAGTTGACGAGGCGAAAACTACCAAACGACAAATTGAAGACTGGCAGACGATAAATTTAGACGAAGAAAATCAAAGTTAAATACATATGTAAAAATAAAGAACGAACAAACCATAGCTAAACAACTGTTATTAATTAGATGTTTATTTATATTTTTTTGTAAAAGGAACCATTGTTAATCAAATGTTTTTTAAATAAAATGTTTTATTGTGCACCGAAAAGTTTCAAAAGATGTTTTTTTTTTTATATATAACAAACAACGAAACGACTTTTTTTTAACAATTTTTTTTTTTTTTTTTTTTCAATGTTCTTTTCTTTTTAACAGTTTCTGGGTTACGGTAAGGATTTAGGGTTAGGGTTAGTCTTTCGGTAGAAGTTACCGTTGTTGACAGAACTCAATGAGTTTTTCCGGGGATTTAACGCGCTGACACATCGTAGAAATTTTTTTTTTTTTTTTTTGTTTAACGCGCTGCAGATCTTAGAAATTAATTTCTTCCAAAAGTTATCGTCTGCTTGCTTGCAACCTGATTGGTTAATAGTTTCGTCAACTCTCGGACGCTTCCGAGACCTGCCCGAACGTTGACGACGCATGATCACGGAAATGCGGTGCGTTCTCTATAAGAGAACCGTATTATGAAATAACTATTCGTCTCAGGTGAGACTAGCCAAGTTGGTTAAGACAAGGAATGATCGCATGAATGACCAATAGACCTCTCCCACCCGATTTAATGACTTGTGCTCAATTCTAGTTATCTATTAACTGGCTTTGCCAGCTCGCTATCGCTTCGCAAGTTCGCTACTTGAAATACTTCAAACCAAAATCTTAAATAATAAACATTTCATTCATAAGTTTCTTGCAAACGCAAGACTAAAACTTTCGCATTTATTTATATATAAACAGATCAACCAACCAGCAAGCCACCCGCTCCCTTCCATTTTCTCGCTTTTGTCTCTCGGTAAGAATTCTAGACTGCGATGTTAGAGGAAAGGTTTTTTAGAAAATTATCCATTTGTTTATCAAACAATTTAAATTAATCATTGTTAATATCGACGAAATTATTGCATATAGATAGACAAAATGGCACAATAAAATTACAAATGTATAACACCAAACATTATTTTTCATGAACTATTTGAAAAATAGTTATGCTTTGGATTGTTCGTCGGTACTATATATATAGTATTTTAACATGTATTATTGATTTATATAACAGTATTCCGTTTTAATGGTAATATAGAAGTGATAAATGAAAGAAAAAAAAACTCATTTATTTATTTAGATAATAAATATAATTAGTTTTATTTATTTAAAGGATATTTAGCTGACAATTATTTTAACAATAAGAATGGGATTATTTTCAGGGTCAAATGTTTACAATGAATGAATTAAAATGTTCGTTTTATTCATTAAAAAATATGTAACCGACTCCCCCTCCTTGGCCTTTTGGCTAGGAGCAAAGTGTAATATCTGTTCTGATACTACACTTCATCTTTTGTCCTCGGTCAGTAAAGGAAAAATCTTTCTAGATTGAGTCAATTTTAATTTTTGTCCCAATCTATGGTTTTCCTTTTTTTAGGGGGGGGAGGGTCTCCACATTAAAACCCGACCTTGTGTCTAACTCTGCCCTCGGCGGGAGACAAGTAGTTTTACGGCAAGAAGAAAGAGAAGGCGGTAGGTTGGCAAGCGACCGTGGAATTTCCACAGGGTCCCTATTTACTTGCCTCCACACGAGGTCAAAGTTAGACACAAGGTCAGTTTTTAATGTGGGAAAATTCCAGCTGCCCATAAAGGGGCACTCTGGATTGGAACAAAGATTTAAATTGCCTCAGTCTAGAAGGACTCCATCTTCACTGATCGAGGACAGAATAGATTAAGTGTAGCATCAGAACATATACTAGACTTTGTTCCTAGTTAAATATAATTGTTTATCATCATCCAGTTGGAACATAGAATAGTATTGATTTATCTTTTATTTATATTTGTTGAGTCCATTTCATTCTACTCTGCAGAGCCACCCTCCCAGGCTTCGCCTCCCCTCTTTGGGGAGAAGTAAGTTTATTGTTTACTGCCTGAGACGCCCCTACCGGGAAATGCCGACGGGGCTGCCCAGGCAATTTTTAAACCCCACTTTCCCGACCCGACCTTGGGTCACATCTTACTTGTGGGAGTAAGATAAAAACTGTCCTTGTGCCTAACTCCTGGAGAGGAGTAAATCAATACTTTGCAGAGATGTCATTTTCGTTACGGCCGCGGTCGAGATGGTAGACGCCATCGCCATCGGCATAGTGAACATCTGAACATCGCCAACATTATAATTTAAACCAAATGTTATATTCACCATCGTCAGATTATTTTATTTATTTATTTTTATTTTACTTATTTTTTTGCGAACACACAAACAAAATACTCTACCACAATTTAGTGCTCAGAGCTAAATGTTTACTTAAAAATAAAATCATCGGGTATCTTTTAGAATGATCAGTACGCTGAAAACGCTAAAAAACAAACAAATATACAACAAATAAAAGTAACTGTCGTCGATAAAAGTTAATTTAAAACTGACCTGTGATATTTGTTTGTATTTTTAAACCGTTCCAACTGCTATTTATTAGAAATCAATAGTTTTGTCACACGAACATTGCAAAAAAAAATGGCGCTAGCTCGTAAGGAAGTAAGCACAAGACGCCATTTTGTCTAGAAAAAATACGAGTAAAAATGAACAAGAAATTTTTTTTTACATCTAATAAAAACCCATTTATAGTACGTAAAAATACAAACAAATATTATAGGTAAGTAGACAAATATCTCTTCTCGACGTAGGTTAAACTCACTTGTTGCATATTTATTTTTATAACCCCGTTCTCGTTAGCGACTGTACTGATCATTCTAAAAGATACCCAAATCATCAATCAATGTCAACTTCAGTTTTAAGATTGGAATAAGATTATTAACTTAATACTCTATTTCCTACTTTAGAGACAGGCAAGAAAATTCTGGCCACTGGACAGTTTGACCCAGGAGGGTTTAACTCAACTATTTTTAGGGGGGGGGGGGATTTGACCGGATATTTTTTTGACGCTCAGGGTTTGGGCCGAATATTCAATTCGGGAGCCCAATTGTTTTATTTGATAAATTATTGAAAGAAAAAAAGATAAATCGATTTGTTTCAGAGTATTTGAGGTTCGATGTGGTAAATAATCTTTCTAGCTAACATATGAAGAGAAGCCACTCTGATCCTGGGAGTTAGTTATAGATATCATTTAAGGTGACAAATGAATATTTGATTCTGATTAGCTAAATTCTTTTATTTATTATTATTGCACCATGTTCTTTGCTTTTCAAATATTTCACTTTCTTTCAAAAGAAATACTTATTCCGGTCCAGAAGATTGGTAAAATGAAAACAGTTTTACAATAATTCAAGAAAAATCAGCTTACATCATTTATTAATAAAATCAAATCATCATTGCCTTTTTTCAGCTATCAAATAAACAATTATATTTGTTTTGAATAAATATTAGCCTATTCATTTCTTTGAATTATTTGACGATCATTAGAGGTAAACACTTTTTGTTTATAGCAACTACTTTGACTGTTCTTTTACTGTTAAGATGCATTAAATGCAAATGTCTTAGCGCTGAGTAAGTACTTTTCCTTTTTGTGTTCCTAATATAAAACTATTTTAAGATATAAACACTATGTCTAATTGCAGACTTTTTTATGATTTATTTCCATTTCAGAACTTTTTTAAATAAACAAGCCGCGCATGCGTGGTCCCCCTCTGTATGTGACTCGATGTGGCGAGTGTAAAATGCAATCAATTTGGGAAATTTGGAGCATTTTTACCCCCCTTTGACCCCTTGGGGCGCGAACCAGAATGTTTCTGAGGTCAATGATGCTCATTTTATATCCAGAACAATTGCCTCTACATTTTGGCCAAGTTTCAGAAAAATTGAATGGGAGAAAAGGGTCATTTTTTGCCATTTTGGGGGCTTTTGACTCCCTGGGGGCGCGAACCAGATTTTTTCCAAGGTCAGCAATACTTATTTTCTATTAGGAACAATTGCCTTCACATTTTGGCCAAGTTTCAGAGAAATTGAATGGATGGATGAAAAGTTATGGGGCAAAAAATGGCATTTTTGCCATTTCGGACCCTTTTGATCCCCTGGGAGGCTAACCAGATTTTTTTTTCAAAAATCGGAGAATGTCACTTTCTAACCTGAAATTCAATGGATGGTTGCAGAGAAAAATCCGGACGGACGGACATGCCTCAAAACATAAGTCCCCTGATTTTATAAATCGAGGGACCAATAAAATTATGTTGACCTATATTACTACAAATTTTGGGCTCGTCTTTGGGAGGGCCCCCCCCCTCCCAAAGACGAGCCCAAAATTTGTAGTAATGATTATCTTGAAAACAAAATGAACGTTACTTCTCTTAATTTTGCTTATTTTTAAAAGAAAATCAATACCTTCCTAAACTAAATAAACTACATAGTTTACAAAAAAATGTTAATGTCATATCCTCAAAACGGCATGACAACTTTATTTTTTTTTTACCATCACATTCGTTCCATAAAACTTTTCTTTTCGCTTAATAATCATTGTTTTTCGCTTCATATTATTTCTGTAGGTATATACAAATACAATTCTTAATATATAGCTCTCAGTGTTTGCATGATTACTTAGTGTCGCTGGCAGCATGCAGAACTATGTACCACTGCCACTGTCTGTACATGCTTATTACGTCTACTACTATAGGGAGTACGACTACGTGCAATGCTGGTTGTTTAAAAACAAAAAGGCAAAAAATAAGTATATTTTTGCTTTTGTTTAATTTTGTATGTTTTACGACATATCTGCCCGGTTATTTTTCCTTCAAATAATCGCCGAGGTGATTGACTGTGTCTTTTTATAATGACATGTATTTCTTACTATATAGTCTGTTTGAAAACAAAAAGCGAACGATTATTTCCTTTCAATTCAAGATAATGAAGAGTGGCACAAATGAATCGTGAACGAGTCCATTGTGGGTGGGATGTCGAGAAAGAAAGAAAGCGACTTGATAACTGTTAAAAAGGAGAAGGTTCCGCAGTGCAAGCAGGACTTGAAAGGTGACGGTTTGAGAAACGCGAAGAGCCAGAGCGCTTGGTGATTGGAATATCGAAGTACCGGAAGAATGGGAGTTTACCCATGTTTATGGCACCAATGAAGCTTTATTGGCTATGGTACCAAAGCCCATCTTGCTGTTAGGCTTTCGTGTCCGCTGACTAAAAATGCGGCTGATAAGCAAGTTGGTACTGTGAAGGAATCCCCTGACTTGTATTTCATCAAACAGACAATTGGAAGTGCTTGTGGAACAATTGATTCAGTTTACGCTCGGATAGACAATGCAGAGCAAATTGCTTTCCAATCGGATGTATATACGAACGAGTTTCTAGCGGAAACCAAGTCTGTGACCTCAGCAAGAAAAAGACTTTCATGAGACAAAAGTATGTCAAAAGATTTTTATATGTGTGTGCGTGAACCATCCGGTGATGGAAAATAAAGAAAACCAAAATTTTTCCATATACGTTCTGTTCTTTGTCATTCTTGTTGGATCTTACTGGGTATCCCGAAAGAACGAGTAATGCAACAGCAGGAGCGCAATGAATGAAACAAAAATTTAAGTAAGAAGACTCCCAGGCATTACCGGCTCGTAATAAATTAAATAAATATAGTAAAATTTGTAAAAAAAAAAAAAAAAAAAAAAAAAAAAAAACAGTGAACAAATAAAACACATCTCTGTAGTCTAATTTTTATTTAACTATATTTTTTTCTGTCTTTTCAAATACAACTTTAAATTATACTAGCTGCCCCTATCCGGCGTTGCTCGGGATACAGTGAAGTCATTTTAGCTTTCAATTTTTATTTATTTTCACATCTTTTAAACTTATACAGAAAAAGAAATAAGATTTTTATTGTAAGGGAAATAACTTTTTATATTCTTTAATTAAAAATCAGTTGCTGATTTTGATATATTTTTCCGGTCATAATTGAAAAATGTTTGCATATTACCAGTTATCTGAGCAGGGCGATATAATTTTTTTAAATAATAGTGAAGTACGTTATTATAGTGCCAATAACATTGTACAACAATAACAAATGGAATTTGGCAGTCAGAAGCTTAGTTTGATATGTCAACTTAAATGCTATTTAGGTCCAACTTTTAAAACCCCACAAGATAACTTTATATGTTAGATAATCGATAAGCGATTTTCAAATTTAAAAACTAAATTGCCAATACATCCTGCTTCTCTCTTTTAAAATAGTAATCAAATTCATTTACAAAGAAATGGCTGTTTCTTTAAAAAGAAAATGAACAGTAAGTAATTCGAAAAGTAAATATTTTTTAATATCCGATCAAATTTTCCCCCCCTTAAAAAAAGTTGGGTCAAACTTTCTGGGATGAAAAAAATTTTGTGTGAAAATCTCTTGGGTCAAACTTTCCGGCGACCCAAAGCTCTGGTAACCTCCTTGTTACGCACTACAGAAACTGTCCAAGCTTCCCAAAATCCCTTATTAATAGCACCTCAGACAACAAGGATTGAACCTGGCCTCCCCATATGAGGAGGTGCAGCTGAGGAAGAGTGCCCCCTAGAGCATCATGGTATCATTTCTCTTTTCTTTTCGAATGACAAACCATTTGAATATCGCTGCAGTTCTACAACATTGTGCATTTATTTTTACAGTTATTGTAATTTGACAACCACTACGTATTCCGTCACTGTATACGAAAGGATAACATTGCTCATACAGCGGTTGTTATTTTCCACAATTCCTAGAAAAAGTCTTTCAAGTATTCATCGGCAATAACCTTAACAAAGTCAGAAGCCCTATACCATTGGGTGAAGATCTCTCCTGTTCTCTACAGCCCCTTTCTCAGAGAAGAAACGTTGTCAGTCTTTCTCTACTCTATCGTTATTTTCATGGAAAGTTACTCGACTGAGCTCCAATCTCCGGTTCCTCCTTTTAAGACATTCACGGCAAGAACTCGCCTTCTACCACAACTGAAAAGAACTTTCCTTCTATGTTCCTAGTGTCAAACGGAATTTACATGAACAGAATTTTGTTCCAAGGGCTTCCCTGCAGACAACAACATGGTCGTCTTCAAACCCAATGTCAACCAATACTTGCCATACACCATCTCCATAAGTCATCAAATTGCATTAATTCCATTCATTAATTTCAATCCTCTCACAATATTATTCATCATTCAAGTGACAATCAATCCATCTTATTAACCCTTATCCTAGGGTTGTTTTGGCCCTCATTAGTAAAATAAATAAAAAATAATTTATCAATAGTCTAATGTCAAGTCACCTTTTGTAGAGTCATCAAAATGGTGGCAACCTTCATCCTTAACATGAAAAATTTTTTAAATCTTATTCAAAATGTTTTCAATCAAATTGCCCAGATCTGTTCCGATGGATACTGCACCCCATAGACTGGTATAGTCTTGGCCTTCAGGGCTTGATTTACGCCGGTCTATGGGTCTGTCCTGTGCAGTTCTAGGAGGTCCATCCTCCCAGGCTTTGCCTTCTCACCCTTTGAGAAGGAGTTAGTTTATTGCTAATCGCCTGAGGCGCCCCTACCGGGGAATGCCGACGGGGCTACCCAGGCATTTTTTGTAGGCCACCTTCTCGGGCGCTGGCTTTTCAAATCCCACTTTCCTGACCTTGTATCACATCTTACCGCTGTGGGAGGTAGATAAATAACTTGTATAGGCACTTCCTTTTAATATGAAACAAGAATTAGCAAATAGAACACTTCCAAAAATTAGTTCAACGTTATATGTGAACTAAAATAATACCCGTCCCAGGGCGGGTAAAATTAATTCCCTAAACAGAACAGTTTTGCACCACTTTTATGTCCCCTTACGAAGATTGAAATCAAGATATAATGCTACTAAACTTTATGTCTAGAATCATAATTCCAATTGTAATAAAAATCCACTAGATGATTTTGATTATAGAAAATGTCTAAAATTTAAGGTTTAAGCTTAAAGGGGTCTTAAGAAGAAACTGAAATTCAGGGAATCTTGCTTAATTGGATCAATTCAAACCAAATATAGCTCACGTTATCACCCTTACGCCTAGCAGCTGTGTTTCAAAATTCATAATGATCGGTTGATTAGTTTAAGAGTGAATTCTATACATAGAAATCTATAAACATTATACACATACCTAACTTTATATAAATACAGATTATGACATTTCTGCAGCTACTAGTCGTATACTTTTTTTTTTTTTTTATACAAAAAAATTCTTCAAAAAATCCATTGTCAACTTTTGGGGTGGTATTTAATGCCCCCCCCCCCTCCTCAAAAAAAAATTGTTGTATACAGCTAATTGAAGACCAATAGCTAGTATTTACTTCCCTCCCACCGCAGGAAGATGTGACACAAGGTCTGCTGAAGGTGGGTTTGAAGGAAAAGCTAGTGGTGAAGCACTCTAGCCTTCAAAAAATGCCTGAGCAGCCCCGTCGGCATTCCCTGGTAGGGGCGCCTCAGGCGATTAGCAATAAACTAATCCCTCATCAAAGAGAGAAGGTAAAGTCTGGGAGGGTGGACCTCCTAAAGCTGAACCGACAGAAAAAAGGCTACCTAGCTCAAATGGACTCAAATCTGTCGGGCTGAGTGTCGAGGACGTATCGTCGATGCGGTAAGTAAACTTTGATCTTGGCCAAAAGGCCGAGAAATCTATTATTCAAACATAGCTGGGAGATATTTTACCTCTCCCAATAGTATCATTGCGTAAAATAAACCACTCCAGAGATGGATGCGATGGGATTCGAACTCGACTTTCTAACCATTTCTTTAACCTGCAGAATCGATATACCGCCAATCGAGAACCACCATCCACTCATCCGAAAAAAAAAGAAAGAAAAAAAAATTTCACTATCATTTTATCTTTTTTTTTTTTTAACTAAAAAAAAAAAAAAATATCTAAAAAATGTGTCTTCCTAGAATAAAATTGAATTAAACTCAGGATATTCATCGAAAAACTAACAAATAAACAAATAAATAAAACAACTCGTCCCTATTCTGCCCTAAAGATGGGTGGGTGGGCTCCACTAACTAAATCAAAAGCAACATCATTGGAGTGAAAAGAATCTGCCTGCAAATAACATATGGCTGAAAAGAGATATTGCTATTTCTTTTTAAAGCTTAATGATGTTATGTATATCCGAGACTCATAATGTCAATAAATGTATCATTTTTTTTTATTATTAAATAAACTAGAAATAAATACTCGTTTTTTGTTCCATTTTCTTGCTAATTTTTGCATCACTTTCGACGAATTTATAACGATCTATAATATCTGGCTTTTATATATATATATATATATATATATATATATATATATATATATATATATATATTATACTAAATGTAAGTTAATCAACGTTTTTTTTATGGAAATCGCTCCAGACAAGGCATTAAGCCACTTGATGTAAGGAGCTAACAAGAACAAATACAATTGTCGCAAAGACAGGAGATGCCTATTGGCCTTAGTCTTGAAAAGACCAAGGTTATAGGTAAGAGGAAAACAGTCAGCAGGAAGAGAGCTCCACAAGCCTGCAGTTCTTGGAAAGAAGCTACTGGAATAGGAAGCTGTATTACAATGAGGTATTAAAACAGCGAATTGATGGAGACCACTAGACCAACAAGTCAAACAAGCTGGAACAAAAGAAGCGGGGAATAGATCACATAATTCTGAAGAACACATGCCATAATAGTATTTATAGAAAAGACTAAGACTAGCAACATCACGTCTGTGAGAGAGGGGGTGTAGAGAAGAAGAAAGGGTAGGGCTAATCAAATTACAGATTGGTTTCTGCACCTTATCAAGAACCCTCAAATGGGACAAAGATTCACCAGCCCAAATATGACAACAGTACTCCATACATAGTTTGATTGTGGATTTGTAGAGATAGAGAATAGCCTCAGGTGTGAGAGAGTGTTTGGAGCGATAGAGAAAACCGACTTTATGAGAAGCAGAAAAAGCAATGGATCTAATGTATGAACTCCAAGAAAGATTTGATGAGAGAAAAAAAACCAAGAAGTTTCAGAGTCGATTTCTCGTCAAGAGCAGAGCCACCCACGAGAATCTCAGAAAGAAAAGGGACATGCCTACGATTGAAAGACAGGAGCTGAGTCTTAACTGGATTAAATGAAACAAGCCATTTCAAACCCCAATCATTCAATATGTTTATATATTATACTAAATATGAGTTAATCAACGTTTGTTTCTCCCTAAGCTCCCCCTCCACCATTTACTTTAATAACACAAAATACATGATAAAATATAACTTAGTTCTGGGATTGAGTTATGCTTGAAATAAAAAGAAAATCTGTTTTAATAGTTTTTTCACTGTGGCCACCTAATTTAAACACTACAAACACTTATATAAATTAGATGGCAAAATAAGTCTATTTAGTTCGAGATAATGATGATGATGGTAATGCCGGCTGTTACGATAACGCAGAATGATCTGCAGGAGTTATATAACACCACTGTTTATTGACAATAAACAATCGCTGAACACGACCCGCGCGACAATCGCTGAACACGACCCGCGCGACAATCGCTGAACACGACCCGCGCGACAATCGCTGAACACGACCCGCGCGACAATCGCTGAACACGACCCGCGCGACAATCGCTGAACACGACCCGCGCGACAATCGCTGAACACGACCCGCGCGACAATCGCTGAACACGACCCGCGCGACAATCGCTGAACACGACTTGTGAAAACTCCTAGTGGTATATAATAAAAATAATATAAAAGAAACTGATTAATATTATTTAGTTATGTCAGAAGAATGTCTTACCGGATATGACGTCACAGTTTACGAATTTTTACATGGAATCAAAGTAGAAGAAATGGCGGTAGTGATCACGAGTATTTCTAGTGTGTGTGTGTGTATATATATGTCAGCTCCTTCAATTTCTCGTATATGGACTGCTATTTATAACTTGGAGTAATCCTCGGTCAACCCTCTGAATGTCTTTCCTGATTATGTTTTTCAATTTGTATGACTTGGATGGATTGTATAGATTCAACAAAAAAAGTATGTTTTTGGGTTGATATATTTGATGTTATGTATTTTTATGTATTTGTGTATATAATTTTTTATATATTTTCAAAACTTAATTTTATTACCTGTAGTAGTATAACTGCGGTAAATGGTCCTCTGAAGAGAAGAATTATCTTTGAAAACTCATGAGCTAAGGACTTAAGGAT
Organism: Sepiola atlantica; assembly: GCA_963556195.1. Lineage (NCBI taxonomy): Eukaryota > Metazoa > Mollusca > Cephalopoda > Sepiida > Sepiolidae > Sepiola > Sepiola atlantica. The sequence goes on along the minus strand of OY744543.1, from coordinate 69,176,578 downwards.
ATTTTGCTTGAACTTTGAATTCTAATAAAATTTGATTGACACCTTATTTTATTACTTCATTTTATATTATAATATTAATGCTCTATCCAGTATATTGAGCTTCAGTTTTATCCGGATGTTTCACTAATTAAAAGATATTAGTTGACGCTTATATCTTTTGTTGGATTGCTTCATTATATATATATATATATATATATATATATATATATATATATATATAAATATATATATATATATGTCTGTTAATTTGAAAAAAGTTTTTGTCATTGAATTAACGGATCCATTTGAGGAAAATTTTGACTGGGTACACTAGTGCAAGTTGTAAAGATATGAAGATCTACGAGAAGAATGTGCCAGAAATGGCTGGAAAACGATGGTATCTCCTATCGAAGTTAGATGCCAACTCAATCTCCGCGTTCTTAAATAATATTGGTCTTTCAGCATCGAACAAGAGGAAATACATAAAGAAGATACAAGACAAGGGTCGATCTGCATCAGCATGGATATGGCAATCCCACAGAATGGTAATGATGCTTCGGTCCCGAAACCATGCCTGAACCGAGAATCATTATCTGATTACGGTGTTGTTGGAAGCAATGCTGCTGTGCGAGCAACAAGTATTGTATAAACATTTTTTATATAGATAGATAAACATTTTTTATATAGATAGATAAACATTTTTTATATAGATAGATAAACATTTTTTATATAGATAGATAAATAATTTTTATATAGATAGATAAATATGGGACAAAGAAATGGAAACACCTTAATTATTGTATAAACATTTTTTATATAGATAGATAAATATGGGACAAAGAAATGGAAACACCTTACATTTTAATATGCCCTACAATCGCCTTTGGCAGTAATTACAACTTGAATTCAACGAGGTATAGACTCGTACAAAGTTTGAATTGTTTCAAAGGATTTTTTGTCCATTTTTGAGCTAAAAGAGTCTCCCATTCTTGGGATGATGATGGTAGAGGGTATTGATTCCTTATTTGTTTTTCTAAAATGCACCAGAAATGTTTCATAATATTGAGACCTGAAGACTGTGGTGGCCAGATAAGATGTTCAACTTCCCTAGAATTATAATATTCGTGCCATTCAGTAACAACTTAAGCTTTTATGTGAATTGGTGCATTATCATCCTGACAGACTATGTTTCCCTCGGAATTAATTTGATTAGATAAAATGCTTAGTCTTCACCATTAATTCTGTCATGAAGGAGGAACCATTTCCAAGATATAGCACCCCCCCCTCCCCCCCCTGATCATCACAGATTTTCCTCGATGCTTAACAGTTGAAAGAAGGCAATCTGGGTCAAATGCTACTCTGGCGGTCAAAAATAAAGTAAAGGATGACATTCTTCCACCACTCTAGGGACCAATTCTGTAGGTTTTTCATCACCATCCAATTGTATCAGGGATGGTTTAGTTTGTTTTACGGCATATCAACCATCTATGGGTTATTTAATGCCGAATAAAGTTGTCAAATGTAATTCTATAAGAAGGATAATTATTTCATATTACTAGAATACATTTCTCTCAGAATCGATTGCAGTATTCTTAGAAAACATTTCTAAAAAAAAAAACAAAAAAAAAAAACATTACTCTTTGGCAGTGGTAATCTTTTTTTGTTCTCAACATGATTGACCTTCAGCCACCGCCTTCAAGTATCTATTTGGGAAGAAAATAAAAAAGAAGAAATAAGGTTTTGATTTTTAGAAGAATACGATCGAATAATGCAGTTGGGTATGAACTTATAGATACTAGGATATGACATGACCAACCAATTGATCAGATCGGGCCTCTCTGATCTCCCGCCTAGCCGAAGTGGAGTGTTGCAAGTCACCTGAACAATGGACTGCTCAGCTGCCAGGATACCATCCTAAAGCATCACGGGTCGCCACTCACGGTCTACAGGTGGCCCCGTTTTCAGGGTGGGGGTTACCCCTCTGCTTGGGGTTGCAGTCGACGAATTTGTGGCTCCACAGACCTTGATTCTTGTGCTATTTCGCTCTCAGCCTCCGTCACACCAGATAGGTCTTCATCGGTGCATTGGGAGTCCTCTGCTAGTTTCTTCACATAATTCTGTATAGTCTCCTCACTCAACCGCATCCTTGTTTTGACAACCACAAAAAAAACATCGCTGATGATTTCATCCGTCAGCCCCTCCAACAGCCGAGATCCAGAGAAGGTTTTCATAGAGTCGCTCACTTGTGGAATGCTGCCTCCACGAGATATGAAACGCAGCTCTGAGCATCCCGGTGCACATACCGCAAAGTTTCTTCTTCAATCTTTTCGTAAAAGTCCAGGTCATAGTTTCATATTCGAGAACTGCTGTAACAATCGCTTCAAAGCAAGCACACGTTTCATCTTGGTCGGAAGATTTGACTTCAAGATTGCTTTCACGTTGTCCAGACTTTGCCGATTCCAACATTACATTCAGTCTGTGCAATTTTCCTTTGCAATTCTATGTTGTCGACCGATCCAGATTCACCCATAGTGACAGGATGGATTCGTCAGGTCACTATGAAGTCGACACCTTTTCCCTTACCAAGGAGAACCGCTTAGCATGTCTGCCTAGAGCCGGTAATGGCGACCAACTTATTGTAATTAAATATTCTTAATACAATTCCTATTCCTTTCAATTCCAGTCTTGGGTTTTTTATTTACTTATTGTTATTCTTACGATAGAACACTTTACTACCAAGATAGGTAAACTCATCCACATGTTCGAGACAAGTCCCATTTAAGGAGAAGAAATATTTCCATGTTGGTTCAGGTTTGTTTGTTTTGTTTTACGGCATATCAACCTTTTCCAGGTCATGTAATGCCGAATCAAGTAGTATTTTTTTTAAATACTTTGCAAAGTAAACAAAATTCTTTAGACAAAAAAATAAATAAATAAAATAGTATTTTGAAAACATTCGTTAAACATTTTTCCTTTTTTAACGGCACATCATCCTTTCTCAGTTCATTTAATGCCAAATCAAGCTGGATTTATATGTCTCTAGGTAATTATATCTTTTTATATAGATCAACAGCTTTTAAGAAGTTCAGTATTGTCTCTACTTTATTTTTCTTAAACAGTTCCTTCATTGTACCTGCTCTGTAGAAAGTTTCTCTTTTAGGGGCCAGATCAATGCATTCAATAAGAATATGCTTGATGGTGTAGGTAGTCTGGCATGCAAAGCATATTGGTTTCTCTTTGTCTTCAAGTAAGTAGGAATGTGTAATCTTTGTGTGACCTATGCGAAGTCTGGATAACACTACTTCTTCCTTTCGGCTTTTTTGTGAGCTTTTTTTCCATTTTCCTATTGTAGCTTTGATCGCTAGGAGTTTGTTGTGTGTATTGTTACTCCAACGTTGTTTCAGGAGAACGTTCTCTATTTTGATTGTGTTTACAAAAAGGCGGATGAAATTAGCTGTTTACGCCACTCTAAATGTTTTGCAACGTTTGTTTTTAAAAAATAGTGGGTTTTTGTTGTAGTTTTTGTGAAAAAAAAAGAAAAAAAAATCATTAAACACCGCAGTGATCCTGGCGCTGTACTTTCGCGATTCTTTCTAACAATTCGCATAAAAAGTCCAACAGTCTCAATCTGAAAGTTTTGGTTCTCTTTCAGAGTTTCATTTGAACAAGAAGGTTTTTTTTTTTTTACCTTCCCTCACTCAAAGACTGCCATTACTTCCGAGACAATACTTCTTGATACACCGAACATTTCGGCGGTTTGCATTGCATAAGCGGCATAGCCACCAATAATTTGACCCATTTGAAAGTCCCATAGATCGGCCATTTTAATGAAGTTTTATTACATTTCTCTGATATCTCAAAAGAAGCACAAAGCAACACTGATGATGAATCCATACACACAAAAACAAAAGCTTTTGGCCGTTTTACACATGAGGTGTTTTTGTTATTGTATCCAAATACAAATGAGAGAAATACCCTCTCTCTCTCCCTCTCTTTCTCTCTCTATATATATATTCATGTGTGTATCTCTCTATATATATATACACCCACACACATCTTTCTTTATACGCACATCTGTCTCTATATATATTTATTCAGATGTCTCTACGAACATCTGTCTCTCTCTCTCTCTATATATATATATATATACACACATGTGTGTATCTCTCTCTATATATACACACACAAATCTTTGTCTCTACGAACATCTGTCTCTCTCTCTCTCTCTCTCTCTCTCTCTCATATATATATATATATATATATATATATATATATATATATCCGAAGAGTTCCGATAAAGAGGGCTTTATAGGTCCCCTTTGTTAGGATTTGAAACCGGCGGTACCGATGTTCAGATCTTCTGTAATACAAACACACACACACTATAATATATATATATATATATATATATTAGAGAAAGAGATGCAGAATATATATATATATATATATATATATATATATATATATATAATTTAGAGAAAGAGATACAGAACACACGCACACCTCTATATATTGGCGGGCAGATCTGTGTGTGTGTGTGTGTGTGTGTTTCCTCACTATAGCAGCCCCCTTTCACTAGATACCAACTAATAGAACAACAGACTATGAAAGAAAGGGGAAAGGGGAGAGATTGCTAATCGGGAGTGGCCGAGAATGGGGCGGGGGTTGGGGGGTTGGGGGCACCGAATTTGCCCACACGTGCAGGATTCGAAAAGAGACACACGCACGCGCACACGACGCCAGGACTTACAATCACACCCACACCACTTACACAACCAAGTTGGCAACAAAATAAATGAATAAAATACTCGAAACATTCACTCACAGGACGACAAACACAAATGATTATATTTAAATCAGAAAGCAGAGAAATGGCTCGCACCCTTCTCAGGTCTTTTTAAGGGGGTAATATTTTCTAATCATTATTTTGTTAGCAATAATAATTTAGCAACGTCATTCATGAATGAAAGGAACACAATTAGAATAAAAAATACTGCTTTTAAATTCATTACAAACGCTTTTTTTACAAAGTAGTAAGTAAGTTTATTATTTTTTGGCTATAAAATTTATGGTTTCAAAATGAATTGATTAACCCTATTTTAAGTCTTTTAGGAAATGTGTTATTTGTTGTTTCATGGC
>OY744543.1:69126574-69171260 GCA_963556195.1 Sepiola atlantica | reverse complement strand
GCCAACCAGGAAGGGGGAGGAACGAGGGGCCACGAGAGGATGTTGGAAGAGGAGGGGGGGGGACAGGGTTTCTCCGGCAATGGAAGACGACGGCGAGGAAGGGGGGGGGGTGCATTTCCACGCAAATACAACAGCAGTACTACAAAAAGCGGACGACATCAGCTGCTTGTACATTGGCTCGGCCAACACCGACTGACTTGACCAGTATGAGAGGGAAAGAGAGAGGGAGAGAAAGAGAGAGGGAGAGAAAGAGAGAGGGAGAGAAAGAGAGAGGGAGAGAAAGAGAGAGGGAGAGAAAGAGAGAGGGAGAGAAAGAGAGAGGGAGAGAAAGAGAGAGGGAGAGAAAGAGAGAGAGGGAGAGAGAAAGAGGGAGAGAGAAAGAGAGGGAGGGAGGGAGAGAAAGAGAGGGGGAGAGAGAGAAAGAAAGAGAGAGAGAGAAAGAAAGAGGGAGATAGAGAAAGAGGGAGACAGAGAAAGAGGGAGACAGAGAGAAAGAGGGAGACAGAGAAAAAGAGGGAGACAGAGAAAAAGAGGGAGACAGAGAAAAAGAGGGAGACAGAGAGAAAAAGGGAGAGAGAAAAAGAGGGAGACAGAGAGAAAAAGGGAGAGAGAGAAAGAGGGAGACAGAGAGAAAGAGGGAGGGAGAGAAAAAGAGGGAAGAGAGAGAAAAAAGAGGGAGAGAGAGGGAGAGAGAGAAAGAAAGAGAGAGCACCCGACAACAGCCACGCTGATGAGGGGTCTTTAAAGAAGAAGAAATAGAAGAGGAAGAAAGAGGGGAAGAGGCAGGAGAAGAAAAGGGACAGAAATGTTAGTCAGAGAGGCTGAAATTAAGGGAGGGGAGAAATGAAACTAAATGCGTGCGCGTGCGTACACATACACGCAAGTATACATGTGCACACACCCACACTGTTCGTTTTTAAGCAGTTGAACTCACGTGGCAAACTATAGATAGACAAAAGAATTCAACAACTCCGCTTTTTACATTGATAATTAAAGCCAGCAAAGAAGGCGAAGGGGAGGGGGGATGTTGTCCGTCCATTCCTGATGTTTACTTATTACAAACGCGGGTATTTATTGCACTATATATATATATATATATATATATATATATATATATATATATATATGTATATACCAATCGCTTCTCTGTGAATAATGGTTTACTTCCCTTTTCCGTTTATATTTAAAAAAAAATTTTTTTTTTTTAAATAGGACTACCTAAGCAGGGCGAAAATAAGGTATACATGTACATCACAAGTTAATAGAAGAAAAAACACTCAAAGTGCTCAATCGTAGATTCTACAATAAGGTAATATTAATTATTTTATGAACCTATTATAGGAACATATACAGTAATGAACTTTCTCGGCCTTTTTGGCTAGAAACAAAGTGTAGTATCTGTTCTTATGCCATACTTAGTCAATTCTGCCCTCGATCAGTGAAGGTGAACTGAATGAGAAGTCCTTCTAGAGTGAGGCAATTTTTATTATGTTCCAATCCAGAATGCCCCTTTAGGGGAGCTAGATTTTCACCACGTTATAAAAAAAAAAATCGACCTTGTGTCTAACTTTGCACTGGGGGGGGGGGGGGGCAAGTAAATAGGAACAGATACAGTAATATATTAGTAGTTAACTAAAATAATATGTAATTAAAAATTAAATTAATATAGACAAAATCTAAACGATTCAGATTTCTGTATACTAGATTTATAAAAATAAAAATAAAGTTATTTGTTTATTTTTTTTAATAATAATTTGTTATTGTCATCTTCGTCAACTGTCTAATAAATCCTTAGATTATGACAAATCTATTTTTACGTGATGTTCAACTTGAATAAACAATAACAATACAATCACTACCGCCATTGTCATTACTGTTGTTATTCTATTGTCAATTATTATAATAATCATTATTATTATTATTATTTTGTTTCGTACAATTGTCAGTTTGGTTTATACCTTAGGCGGGCAATGTTTTCAAATCAAACTTTTATAGCTCTGATGTGCTGTTGCTGATGACGATGATGATGATGATCGTCGTCATCATCATCGTCGTCGTCATCAATAGTAAAGTCTACATATTTGTTTTTCTTATTTCCTTCAACGATCCTTTCCCCTCGTCACTTGAAGGCAATCTTGAGCTTAAACGAAGAGATGGATCTTTGACATTTTGATAAAGCAGAAATAAATCCCCACTCTTCCTCGGCGATCCCAAATAAAATCCGATTTAAAATAAAAAGCTTCCGCAGAGAACAGGAGGGAGAGATTGGGTTAAAATGGAATCAATGAAATGAGAGAAACATAAAGAAAATTATTTCAAATAAGCAATAAATAAATAGACTTTCATTTTTATTTAAAAAAATAAATCAATCGGTCTCGTGCTTAATAAATTCATAAACGGAGATTTTTTTTATTTTAATTTTTTTTTCTAACGCAAAGCAAGCTATTATCATTTGTAAACTTTTAGAAAGAAATGTATGATACATACATACATACATACATATGGAGAATTTGAATGGCGGCTAGGTGAGAATTTGAATGCCTACTTGACACCATCTTCGAGTGCCTTCGGCTTCTCTGTCCACGGGTTTGTCAGGACAACCTGGCATGGGGATACTTCACCCTACAACTTAACCTTGACTAAATATTCAAAATAAAATAGTATTCGAAGTTCAAATATGATCCCCTCGTCATGGCTACACACTGGCCTATACGATGCTACTTCAAGTAACAGCACTTAGCTGGATACTCCACCAGACTAGATGAATTCTTGTCCCCGAATCTGTCAAGACCAAGAGACCACAAGAAAGATATACTATAACATAGTAAGCTGATCAATTGGGGAGAGGAAAATTAATGTTCTTCACTCAGCGTTTGACAGGTAAAAGAGAACTTTAATTGAACACTCTGATATCTATGTATCTTATATAGAGATCAAGTGTTAGCCCCAGGAAGGGGCCCCCTTGATTTCTGAGAACTTCGATTAAAGTAAAATAAAAACAGAAAGGGAGAAACATGGAAGCAGCAATTTTTCATTCAAACATGTATTGTTCAAACGAATGAACAACCTTGTGTATGTTTGATCCTGTTTTATTTAATTTAAACAGTTTCCATGCTAATCCCTAGTTACTTGCCTCCCCTGGAGGTCGAAGGTTCAATCCTCAGTGAGAGCGATACCAAGACTACAATTAGGAATTATTTAAAACGTCTACCCGGTCATGGCTGACAGAACGAGAAGAAGCTACCCCGTGGATTAAAAAAATTCCATAAAGATTCCCCGAGTTCGACAGAAAGATTCCCCCCCCCCCCCCGAGTTCGACAGAAAGATTCCCCGAGTTCGACAGAAAGATTCCCCCCAGAGTTCGACAGAAAGATTCCCCCCAGAGTTCGACAGAAAGATTCCCCCCCAGAGTTCGACAGAAAGATTCCCCCAGAGTTCGACAGAAAGATTCTCCCCAGAGTCCGACAGAAAGATTCTCCCCAGAGTCCGACAGAAAGATTCCCCCCAGAGTTCGACAGAAAGATTCCCCGAGTTCGACAGAAAGATTCCCCGAGTTCGACAGAAAGATTCCCCGAGTTCGACAGAAAGATTCCCCCCAGAATTCGACAGAAAGATTCCCCCCAGAATTCGACAGAAAGATTCCCCCAGAGTTCGACAGAAAGATTCCCCCAGAGTTCGACAGAAAGATTCCCCCAGAGTTCGACAGAAAGATTCTCCCCAGAGTCCGACAGAAAGATTCTCCCCAGAGTCCGACAGAAAGATTCCCCCAGAGTTAGACAGAAAGATTCCCCCAGAGTTCGACAGAAAGATTCCCCCAGAGTTAGACAGAAAGATTCCCCCAGAGTTCGACAGAAAGATTCTTCCCAGAGTCCGACAGAAAGATTCTCCCCAGAGTCCGACAGAAAGATTCCCAGAATTCGACAGAAAGATTCTCCCCAGAGTTCGACAGAAAGATTCCCCCCCAGAGTTCGACAGAAAGATTCCCCCCAGAGTTCGACAGAAAGATTCCCCGAGTTCGACAGAAAGATTCCCCGAGTTCGACAGAAAGATTCCCAGAATTCGACAGAAAGATTCCCCCCAGAGTTCGACAGAAAGATTCCCCCCAGAGTTCGACAGAAAGATTCCCCCAGAGTTCGACAGAAAGATTCCCCCCAGATTTCGACAGAAAGATTCCCCCCAGATTTCGACAGAAAGATTCCCCCCAGAGTTCGACAGAAAGATTCCCCCCAGAGTTCGACAGAAAGATTCCCCCCAGAGTTCGACAGAAAGATTCCCCCCAGAGTTCGACAGAAAGATTCCCCCCAGAGTTCGACAGAAAGATTCCCCCCAGAGTTCGACAGAAAGATTCCCCCCAGAGTTCGACAGAAAGATTCCCCCAGAGTTTGACAAGAAAGATTCCCCCAGAGTTCGACAAGAAAGATTCCCCCAGAGTTCGACAGAAAGATTCCCCCCAGAGTTTGACAGAAAGATTCCAGAGTTCGACAAGATGCACCTGAAGAAGGTCGGAAGTTACATTGGCTGAAACGTTGTGAGAATAACATCCAAGATGAGTAGTCTAAATAATACATACCAAGTATGCTTTGTTGGATTGCAGAAAGTATTTTTAATTTTCTTAACGATTTCATGGGTGACATTTAGAGGGGGAGGGGGTTGAGAGGGGGAAGGGCTTGAGAGAGAGGGGGGGATTGAGAGAGGGGGTGGGGTGAGAGAGGAGGGTTACCCTACATTTAACAGAATTTTATATATAAATTGATATTGTATTTATGATGTAAATGTTCGATGTATTGAATTGGGGAGGTGAGAGTTGAATTGCGAAGAAAGTTAAGGAAGATGTTCACCAAAGAAGCTTAACAAACAAATTGTAAAATACCTCATCTCAAAAATATTGCTAAAGAAAATATATGCACACTTTTGAGAAGTTTGTCAAATATAATTATGCATTATTCACAAAGTCAATCATAATAAAATGATTTTTTGTTGTTTTTGTTAACATATTGTATTCTAAAGATTTGATGTGGGGAAATACCCAACCGGTTTTTACGAAACTTGGCGAATTCTAAGACGCTATAAAATGTACGTATCAAACAAATTAAATAATTTTGTTCAAAGCGACTAAAATTTGGGGTTCTCTAATAAAAAGATCCTTACGGTTCAATCAGAGTTCACCTAAGAAACTCAACTATTTTGTTTGCAACTACATTTTGGGAAAATCCTTGCCACATTTTGTTGAGTCCAGACATTTATTTTTAAGTCTTAAAATAGAATCCTGAAATCTGCATTAAATTTTTACTATGAAAAGACATCCATTGAAATATCCACTTTTTTTTTTTTTTTTTTTTTTTAAATCGAGCAGTCATGTCTCATATTCATTATATTTCACTTTTATTTAAAGAAAATGTTATTTTAAATCTACTTTTCAAACATTTTTTAAATGTATGGATAAAATGTATTGAACATTTTTTAAATAAAATATCACTGGAGTATTATTACAATTATTGATAATGTGCCCCCCCCCCCCCCCCCGCCAACTCTAGAGTTGCCAGACTGTAATTCAACCAATTCTGAATTTGGTTTTCAGAAATAGCATGAAGTGTTTTTGTCATAATGTACATCAATCATGGACAAACTAGGCCCATAGAGGTTTTTTTGAATGGCAAGTCTAGTTTTAGAGAGAAAAGAAAATTTATTAAAATTTTGTTTTTTCGTTTCATTTTTTTTTTTTCTTCTGTAAATTTATTTTTGTATTGTCAAATAAATAAATACGAAAACAAACTACTTATATATATATATTTATATATTAACTTCACCTTTCAATTTAAAAGTGACAAATAAATTGTCAAATTGTTAAAAATGTATTTGTGATTTAAAGCAAATAGTTTTAATCTACGAATAATGAAAACATTCAATTTTATCTCCAACAAGTGTATCATGGCTTTTGATTGGTTGTATTTTATCTGAAAGATAAATTTATAAATGACTTTGCCGGCTCGCTATCGCTTCAAAGTTCACTACTTAAAATATTTGAAACATCATTTAAAAATAATAAATATTTCATTCATAACATTGTTGTAAACATGAAACAAAATCTTTCATTTATTTTCATATAGATAAACATTAAATTTTCGTAATTTCGATACAAATTTATTCATCTTTTAAATGTGACCGTACAAAAAGGAAAAGAAAAATCAATTTACCTTTTCATTTACAATTTAGAAATAGATCGCAACTTGTTGAAACTCAAGTCAGTTCCTCTGAAGAAAGGAACATTTGAACAGAAATGCTAAATATTTGTCCAGGAAATAAAACAACATTGGAATGTAATATTGAAACTACAGGGTGGGCCAAAATAAGGGTCCTATCTTTAAATTTGAATAACTTGAATTTGAATAACTTCCACAAAATAAAAGTTAAACTCACCAAACTTTATGTGTGTGTAGACTGACCCTTCCGAGATTTTTTGAAATAAACAAAACAAATTTTAGCCGAAAAACACTTCTTAAAACTTACAAAAACTAAAGTATTGTTTTTTACACTGTTTTGAGTTTTTTAAGCAAAAATAATGTTTTCTAAATGAGGGTACGTTCCTTAGGGCTAATACGGCTCATGCTTGCTTCGGAAGGGGTCCTTTACTTATTCTAAAAAAAAAAAATTTTTTTAAATCAATAAATAAAAAAGTTATGAATTTTTAAAAATAGGACCCTTATTTTTGCCCACCCTGTATAAGGCGTAAAAAGAAGGGTGATAAAACTAATAAGTAAAGTAAAGGAGTGCAGTTACAGGGAGAGATTGGATAAATTGGGATTGACTACTTTGCTGGAGAGAAGAATGAGAGGTGATATGATTGAAACTTTCAAGATAATTAATGGCATTTCTAACTATAGTGGACATTTTTTTAGTATTTCTCCTAGATCTGGAAGGTTATTGTCAAGGCAGTTTTCAAAATCTAGATCTGTTAACCAGTCAAGTATTTTTGCTCACAGAGTAATATGTTTTTAGAATAAGTTGCCAGATCGGATTAAGAACGGCAATAACGTGGATCAGTTTAAGATGAGGTTGGATGAATTCAGAGAACGTGGTAGGAGAGAGAAATTGAGGGGGCACTTTTGGGAGTTGTCAAATGAAATATTTAACAGAATTTGATCTGGATATCGATACTGTACTAAGAGTTTAATTATTTTTTTTTTTTTTTTTTTTTTTTTTTTTTAAACAGTTGTAGACGAAAAATGTTTTTGTTTTTAGATTTGCAAAACATGATTGAGTTTTGCAAAGGGAAAGGAAAAAAAACAATAACATCAATGTTTGGTGCATTTTAAATCAAAAAGCCGGTATCTTCAGACAGTCTGATCTGGTAGCATGTGAAAGTTGTTTGTGAAGAAGTTCATACAGAAAAATGTTAACGTTGGACAGTTCCGGTTTGGTTCATGAATCGCAATTGGAAACATTAGAGTCGAGTTGGGTCTTCTTTGAAAGCACCGTTGATTTTTGTAGATAAATATTTTCATTTCTGCAACTAACAGCTCCCCCGCTTCAACATTGTCTGGATTTCAACCAAAGACCTTAAAAAAATATATCAGCCACTACAAGAGTATATATGCTATGTAAAATACTAAAGATGTCCGACTTTCTCAGTGGTGGCATACCTCGGGAGTCTCAAGTCACATACCAAATATAAAATCATCATGATTTACAAGACACTAAAAAGATTGAAGTCCTTGAACTGTTGCCTGGTGGTTCAATTTACAATGTAAACACGGATCACTGATTTTCTGCAAATTTTACCTTGTTACTAGAAACAAAATACCTGCCCTAGTGCGTGTAATGGGGGGGGGGGGGGCTAATTTATATTTTTAAATCCAAGTCCCCCGTGCCCCTCCTCCCCCACATTTATGAGTAAATAGGTCGGTTATAAAAAGACTAATATATCTAAAACCTATGTTTCCAAATTTTTTAGATGAGGATTGATTATTTGGACTACTGTTCTCATCTTGGGTGTTATTCTCACAACGTTTCAGCCGGTGTAACCTCAGACCTTCTTCAGGTGCCTCTTCTCTAACTCGAAAATCTTTATGTCGAACTTGGGCATCCGTACGGAACCCTTTATTTAATCCACGGAGGTAGCTTGCTTTTGTTCGGTCAGTCATGACTGGGTAGAAGTCTTAAATAATTCGTAATTGTGTTCTTGGTATCACTCATACTTAGGATTGAACCTTCAACCTCTGAATAACTGTTTTTTAGGGTTTTTTTTTAATGAAAATTGCTCCAGACAAGGCATGAAGCCACTTGATGTAAGGAGCTAACAAGAATAAAAGATAATTATCGCAAAGACAGGAGATGCCTATTGACCTTAGTCTTGAAACGACCAAGATTATAAGTAGGAGGAAAACAGTCAGCAGGAAGAGAGTTCCACAAGTCTGCGGTTCTTGGAAAGAAGCTACTGGAATAGGAAGCTGTATTACAATGAGGTATCAAAACAGCGAATTGATGGAGACCACTAGACCAACGAGTCAAACGAGCTGGAACAAAAGAAGCAGGGAATAGATCACATCATTCTGAACAACACATTGATTATTACTTAGCACTTATATCCGTTGTACTACGGGTTATTGCGAATTAACATCCAAGATGAGAACAGTTGTCCGAATCCAAAATGTCTAAAACTTTTCTGAAGGTTAGGGTTAGGGTTAGGGTTATTGTAGATTAATTATTTACCTTAACTTATATTTAATTTTGTCACTTTAAGAATAATTAAAAATCAGTTCTGTATAAAATCTCATTTTTTTGGTTTAATACGGCACTTTCAAAAAGAGACATTATTCATTTGAGGGTGTTGATTGAGAAGGCAACCCTCTTTCGATTCAATCGAAATCGGCAATAAAATAGTTTCTGGAGCAGGTGTGAAGAATAGGTCCTGAGGTATATCACAAAGTCCAAAAAGACAATGTCAGCAGTATCTCCATTGTCCATTATACTCGTAATCCAGTCTTCCATCACAAGTAAATTTTTAAGACATGAACGTTTTGGAATGAAACCATGTTCAGATGGAGTGATGGTAGCAGTAGATGTAAGATTAGCCATGATATATTAAAATCAAAACAATCATTGAATTAAAAAACAATAACAAATTATAGTTAATTAATAAAATGTCCTTTTTCGAAACCAATATGCAAATTAGTTAACCTAACATATACGAGGGGCGTTCAATAAGTAATGCCCCTGACCCACTTCCAGTTGTCTGATCTAGATGAAATTTTGCATGGGTAATGATTTATATCTGTATGAGTTATGTTGCAAAAAACAGCTTGGAACTAATTGTGGTTTCTGATTTACAGGTGTTTGAACGGAGTCAGGTGTGAAATGGAGCCAGTTGAGTGTCGCGCAGTGATCCGGTTTTTGTATTTGAAAGGACGCACACCAAAGGAGACTTTTGATGAAATGAAAGAAACTTATGGTGATGATGCCCAATCATATGACCTTGTAAAACGCTGGCATTGTGAATTCAAACATGGCCGGAAGTCTGTGGAAACAGCTCCCACACCTGGTCGTTGTTCTTCTGCCATTGATGAGGCATCTGTCCGTCAAGTTGAGGCTGCCATTTTGGAAGATCGACGCATTACTATTCGTACCCCAATTACGGGAGCCTATTACGCTTCACTTTTGATGAAATTAAGAGAAGCTATCAAAATCAAGAGACGAGGCAAGATCAGCAAAGGTATCGTCCTCCTGTAGGACAACGCTCCGGTCCAGAACACGCATGTCGCCAGATCAGAAGCATAGGCATGTGGCTATGAAATCCTCCCATCCCCCTTACTCTCCTGACCTTGCACCCTTCTGACTTTCAGCTCTTCTCAGCCATGAAGTTGTTTTTGAAAGGAAAGCATTTCCCAGATGATGCAGCCTTGATTTCTGAAGTTACGACGTGGTTGGAGGACCCACTTGGGGTGTTCTACAAAAACGGTGTCCAGAGCTGCATCAAACGATGGGAGAAATACATAACTCTGGGTGGTTCCTATGTAGAGAAAGACTAAAAACTGTGCCAAGTTTCATTAATCTACTGCTATGGGAAATGGGTCAGGGGCATTACTTATTGAACGCCCCTCGTACTAAAGCAGTATATAATTTTTTTTTTTTTTTTCTTTTTTAAAATGGTGCTTCTATTGTGTGAAGTTGAATTAACTACAAATAGGGTTTTTGATTTTCCCTTTAGTGCGAGAAATGGCCATAACTTTTGTATTAATTTATATTATGTGTACACACTCTCCGTTAAAAAATGAAGAGAAACAAATACTCCACCAGTGTTTGCACTAATATACATAAAATCATAGAATTACGGCAGTTATTCAATTTTTCATACATAAATAATAATTATTATCACTTCTGATGACCTAAAGAAAAAAAAAGAAAAACACCTACCATTGACTTTCTATTTAGAGTGGAGGATTTCTTTATAAATTCATTTCAAACGATGAGGGTTGTCTGACTTGCTATTTGCTTTCGCGCTTCTCCTCACCACTTGAAATGGTTTCGTTTGGAGGCTAGAAACATGCGCGCGTTTTTACTCACTAACTTTTGTGTGACAGGACGGATAAATTATATTTATTTATACATACAAATAAATACACATTGGACTTCATTATAGAGTGGAGGGTCTATAAGAAAGATCAATTCATATCTAGGTTGAATAAAAGCATACAAGCTATTTTTGTATGCTTTTATTCTTTGACAAAGTTCCCCACCCCCTCTGTTTGGATTTTCCCCCCAGACAAATATCTCTTATTTCGATTGTATTTTTTATTTTATTTATTTATTTTTTGAAAAAGGCAAGATAGGGAGAGGGGGAGGGTACTCATGTTGAAAAATGGACTTGTTACAAATGAACTTGATATCTCATGTTTTTTCTAGTTTTCTCTATCATTTTGACTGACTTATACACACATATGCACAATAGTTGCCTTGAGAATTTTATAGTTCTGATAGCGAAGTCTGACAGGATTTTTTTCTCTGTTTCTTTTGTCATTTTTTTTTTGGTCAAGATCAAAGTGTAGTATCTGTTCCGATGGATACTGCACCCCATAGACTGGTATTGTCTTGGCCTTCGGGGCTTGATTTACGCCGGTCTATGGGTCTGTCCTGTGCAGTTCTAGGAGGCCCAGGCTTCGCCTCCCCTCTTTGGGGAGGAGTAAGTTTATTGCTTACTGCCTGAGGCGCCCCTACCGGGGAATGCCGACGGGGCTGCCCAGGCAATTTTTAAACCCCACTTTCCCGACCCGACCTTGGGTCACATCTTACTTGTGGGAGTAAGATAAAAACTGGCCTTGTGCCTGACTCCTGGAGAGGAGTAAATCAATACTCAAAGATTTTCACTTGAATCGAACAAAGAATTTAAATCAAAATGAAACATGTTTTTTTACTTAGATATAATTCGCCTGGGAATTGGTTAATAAGAATTTTAAAAATGAAACAAAAGTAAAAAATAAAAAGATTTCATTGGCAACAAAATTCGAACCCAAAATCTGAGTTGTTTAAAGCTCAGATTTTAGGTTCAAATCTTGTTGGTTCTCTTTTTCAGAAAAAATAAAAAGTGGATGAAGAAATTGAATTGTTTGGCTCGGAGCAAAGTATAGTATCTGTTCTTATACTAAAGTTTATCTTTTCTGCCCTCAGTCAGTGAAGAAGAACTCCTTCTAGAATGAGGTAATTTTTATATTTTTGTCACAATCCAGAATGATCTAAGGGGGGGGAGGGGGGCTGGATTTTCCCAACAGTAAAAACCGACCTTAACGGCATATCAACTCTTTTTGGGTCATTTCATGCCCAAAACAATACCTATTGTAAACAATTTGTTGTATATGATTAATTGAACACAAGTTGATATTTTGCCCATAGCTGGAGGATAACTATTTCAGTCTTAATGAAAATCTTTATGCCTTGATAACGGTTACTCTTGGTATTTTTTTTATTTAGCGATAGAATGAATCGATGAGAAAAATTATTATGCAACAATCACAATAATTAAACACAAACGATTTGAAAGAAAAGAGAAAAGAAAGAAAAGGAAAGAAAAAGGGAAAGAGAAAAGGAAAACGGAAAAGATAGAGAGAAAAAAAGTAGAAAAAGGAAAGGAAAAAGAAAAAGGGAAAAAGGAAAAGGAAATAAAAGAAAAAAGAAAAGGGAAAAGGAAAGAAAATAGAAAAAGAAAAAGGAAAGAAAAAGGAAAGAAAAAGGAAAGAAAAGGAAAAAAGGGAAGAAGGGAAGAAAAAAAGAAAAAGAAAAAAAAAGGGAAAGAAAAAAAGAAAAAAGGAGAAAGAAAAAAGGAGAAAAAAAGAAAAAAGGAGAAAAAAAGAAAAAAGGAGAAAAAAAGAAAAGGGAAAAAAGAAAAGAAAAAGAAAACGAAAAGGAAAACGAAAAGGAAAGAAAAGGAAAAGGGAAAAAGAAAATGGACCTTTTGATAAAAGCTATTTGCATTGTTTTGTTAGTCTAACAATCAATCTTCAAGGCTCAAAGCCGATTAATTTAATTCATATGCATTACTGAAGCATGCTGTAGTCAACATTCTTTTTATCTTTCCTCATTTTAAACACTCATGTTGTAAACACAAATGACAAATTCAATTTATTAAAGCTGGAGGCTCAATTTTATGGGTCTGGGATGAGCTTGAATTATTTGGTCACTGAAAGGTCAAGGTCACAGAAGAAAGGCACGTATAGTGAAGTATAAAGAACGCATGTCCATAAAAAGGAATGGACAGATTATCAATGTAAGAATGAAATTTGAAATGAATGAATTGGATTAAGTTTATACGTTCGATTTATCTCTTTGGTAATTTAAAGCTGAAGGGCCAATGCCTATTACGATTACGTTGATATATTTTGGTCGAAAGATATGAGAAAAATCCATTTGTAGCAATGACGTTACATTGTTTTGGCCCCACTTTAATTTCAATTCAATAATAACCGAACTATGCCGTCGCTTTCCTAAAGTAAAAGCCTTTCCATTGAGTATTCTTTATCTGCTGACGTCACAATGGTTGGTGCTAACAGATAAACTAGACACTTCGAAGGGAACAGCTATACTCTACATTTAGTTTTGTGGTAGACATATGAATAGTCATTTTTGTCTGAAATTCTTTGATCTAGTAATTGTTTAGTTTTTTTTGTTTTTTTTGTAATTTCAGTGATAGTTGTTTGAAGATGAAAATATAAAACTATTAAAAAACAAAAAACTCATCTAGAGTAAAATGGATGACAGAATCTGTCTTGATACACTCATCTCGAAAATCTTAAATATAACTGATTTTCTCTAAAATTCGTTTTTCTTTTATACAATAACAAGTCTGCATAACTAAACATTTTGTTTGTTCTGATACAATATTTTAATTTATTTTTGAACGTATATAAAATTGAACCTTTATGCCGACTGAACGTATATAAAATTGAACCTTTATGCCGACTGAACGTATATAAAATTGAACCTTTATGCCTACTGAACATATATAAAATTGAACCTTTATGCCTACTGAACATATATAAAATTGAACCTTTATGCCGACTGAACGTATATAAAATTGAACCTTTATGCCTACTGAACATATATAAAATTGAACCTTTATGCCGACTGAACGTATATAAAATTGAACCTTTATGCCTACTGAACGTATATAAAATTGAACCTTTATGCCTACTGAACATATATAAAATTGAGCCTTTATGCCGACTGAACATATATAAAATTGAACCTTTATGCCTACTGAACATATATAAAATTGAACCTTTATGCCTACTGAACATATATAAAATTGAACCTTTATGCCTACTGAACATATATAAAATTGAACCTTTATGTCTACTGAACATATATAAAATTGAACCTTTATGTCTACTGAACATATATAAAATTGAACCTTTATGTCTACTGAACATATATAAAATTGAACCTTTATGCCTACTGAACATATATAAAATTGAACCTTTATGCCTACTGAACATATATAAAATTGAACCTTTATGCTTACTGAACATATATAAAATTGAACCTTTATGCCGACTGAACGTATATAAAATTGAACCTTTATGTCTACTGAACATATATAAAATTGAACCTTTATGCTTACTGAACATATATAAAATTGAACCTTTATGCCTACTGAACATATATAAAATTGAACCTTTATGCCTACTGAACATATATAAAATTGAACCTTTATGCCTACTGAACATATATAAAATTGAACCTTTATGCCTACTGAACATATATAAAATTGAACCTTTATGCCTACTGAACATATATAAAATTGAACCTTTATGCCTACTGAACATATATAAAATTGAACCTTTATGCCTACTGAACATATATAAAATTGAACCTTTATGCCAACCGTCGACACCATTTCTGTTTACTATTTCTTAGTCATAAAATAATAAAGACTAGAAACCTTTTCATTTTTGTTTCCGAATTCCATTATAAAACTAATTTCTTTTTGTATTAAAAGTATATTCAAAGTTTATATTTTGTGTCAAAAAGTTATTTGTGTGTAATAAAATTCTATAACAGTTCAAATATATTTGGTGCTAGACAAAAGAGAAATACAATGGCCGCCAGTGATTACAACATTAAATTAAAGTTACATTCTGAACATTTTTTAAAAAATTTATCTCAAGACAAGAAATACAATTTAAACCAAGTGAAATGGACAATAAAGTAACTTTGTTTGTTTCCAAATAGTTTTGAATTTTTTTGCATCAACAAATTTCATAACACTTACAAAATTCAGTTTTTAATTATCGTTTGTTTTCATTTTTAAATTACTTATTTGTTTTTGATTCATAAATGCAGTATTTAATTGTATTCTTCTTAAAAACACGCGTAATTACATAAATAACAATATTTTCTACACAACAAATAGGTTGCCTTTTGGCTAAGATCAAAGTGTAGTATCTGTTCCGATGGATACTGCACCCCATACTGGTGTTGTCTTGGCCTTCGGGTCTTGATTTACGCCGGTCAATGGGTCTGTCCTGTGCAGTTCTGGAAGGTCCACCTTCCCAGGCTTTGCCTCCCCTCTTTGGGGAGGAGTAAGTTTATTGCTTACTGCCTGAGGCGCCTCTACCAGGGAATGCCGACGAGGCTGCCC
Source organism: Sepiola atlantica (assembly GCA_963556195.1). Classification (NCBI taxonomy): domain Eukaryota; kingdom Metazoa; phylum Mollusca; class Cephalopoda; order Sepiida; family Sepiolidae; genus Sepiola; species Sepiola atlantica. The sequence goes on along the minus strand of OY744543.1, from coordinate 69,156,133 downwards.
AGGCAATTTTTAAACCCCACTTTCCCAACCCGACCTTGGGTCACATCTTACTTGTGGGAGTAAGATAAAAACTGGCCTTGTGCCTAACTCCTGGAGAGGAGTAAATCAATACACAACAAATAGGTTGATATTGTAACTTAAACAAATTATAATCGACATTGCTTGACTTTGAATGTTTTTATTTTAATAACTTCCGTAAAGAAAATGTGTTTTCAGATTGTTCACAATAAAAATAATCAACAAATTTTAGTCTTTAAAATCCATGAAACAATGCGATGTTTATTTACTTCGACGCAGAAACAAGACACAACTAAACTATTAACAATATTGAATATCGTCTTCCTTTTTCTTTATTTCAAATCAATTTTAAAAGTTTTCTAATATTTAAAAAAAAAATCTATCATTCATTAGCAACAGGCTAACTTTTTATCATGTCATGTTTGCACCAAAGTGTACGACGTCATGTTCAAGCGTACATGTCTTACTTTACGAAGGCCATGACTATGACATTGAGAGCATACATATTTGCTATTGACATTGCTGGTTTAGTACTATTAGACTGGGACAGTGTTTAGGAGAGCTGGAGCAACAACACGTCTTCTACCACAACCGTGAGAGAACTTTTCTTTCTTTCTCCGTGTGCCTAACATCAAACAGAACTTCTATGAACATAATTTCTTTCCAATAATAACCCATATGTGGAACAAATTACCACAGAACTGCTTCACTGCAGACTAAAACATTATCTTCAAATCCAATGTCAAATACCTATCATAAACGGTCCTCGTAAGTGATCAACATGGGCTCAGTGTAATAACATTAAACCTGCAGTCCAGCCCAAACCTGAAAACTACCAAAGATCTGACTGCGATAAGTTTGTCCCAGTCAGGAAGAAAAAAAATGAAGAAAAAGAAGAAAAAATATTCTTATTCTTCTGAAGATGGTATATATTACCGAAAGTACTCAAGTTCAAAAAAAAAAAAATGTTTTTAAGGTAAATAAATAATTTATTTTAAAAACAAATAATTTGCGTTGTGAAGGTTTTCTAAATATTTTATAAAAAAATATTCTCTTTATTATTGCCATTCCGCCAACGTTTCCAATGTGTGACTTTTCAAAATTTATATATATATATATATATATATATATATATAAAATTACTCAATAATGTTCAAAAGTAATTAAAAAAATTACACAAAAAGCCGGCTCATCATCATCATCATCATATTAGTTAATTCCTCATCATCGGTTTAATGTCCGTTTTACATGCTGGCATGTGTTGGACGGTACAATAATATCTTTATATTTTTCTTTTTTACTATTATATGGATGCAGTTGCCATAGCTTGTGCATGAGAGACAGAAACAGAAAGATTTATCTACCTCACCACGAGGGATGGATGTGATACAAGGTCAAGAAGTGCGTTCATGACAGATAACACATTACCTCCCCACAAAGAGAAAATTAGACATGGTCAGTTTTAAATACAGAGAAAATACAGTGGAGATGGATAGATTGACAGTTGAATAATGATGGATATTATGAGAGGATTGAGAATCTCCACATACAACCACCAACTAAAAACAACAGCAGACCCCCCCCCCCCAAAAAAAACCAGCAATTCTTCCTCCTTTGTCAGAAAAATTGCTCATGGAATGTGAGGACTAAATGACAAAATAGTAACTAGCTTCACCCCTATTATGTATTTTAGTCTTATTCCATGAATGAACAGATAGAGAGAGAGAGAGATGTAAACACAGAGATAGAGAGAGAGAGATGTAAACACAGAGATAGAGAGAGAGAGATGTAAACACAGAGATAGAGAGAGAGAGATGTAAACACAGAGATAGAGAGAGAACGATGTGAAGAGAGGGAGAGAAAGATGTGAAGAGAGAGAGAGAAAGATGTGAAGAGAGAGAGAGAGGGAGATGTGAAGAGAGAGAGAGGGAGATGTGAAGAGAGAGGCAGGGAGATGTGAAGAGAGAGGGAGATGTGAAGAGAGAGGGAGATGTGAAGAGAGAGAGAGATGTGAAGAGAGAGGGAGATGTGAAGAGAGAGGGAGATGTGAAGAGAGAGAGAGATGTGAAGAGAGAGAGAGAGGGAGATGTGAAGAGAGAGAGAGGGAGATGTGAAGAGAGAGAGAGGGAGATGTGAAGAGAGAGAGAGAGGGAGATGTGAAGAGAGAGAGGGAGGGAGATGTGAAGAGAGAGAGGGAGGGAGATGTGAAGAGAGAGAGAGAGGGAGATGTGAAGAGAGAGAGAGAGGGAGATGTGAAGAGAGAGAGAGAGGGAGATGTGAAGAGAGAGAGAGAGGGAGATGTGAAGAGAGAGAGAGAGAGAGATGTGAAGAGAGAGAGAGAGAGGGAGATGTGAAGAGAGAGAGAGAGGGAGATGTGAAGAGAGAGAGAGAGGGAGATGTGAAGAGAGAGAGAGAGGGAGATGTGAAGAGAGAGAGAGAGGGAGATGTGAAGAGAGAGAGAGAGGGAGATGTGAAGAGAGAGAGAGAGGGAGATGTGAAGAGAGAGAGAGAGGGAGATGTGAAGAGAGAGAGAGAGGGAGATGTGAAGAGAGAGAGAGAGGGAGATGTGAAGAGAGAGAGAGAGGGAGATGTGAAGAGAGAGAGAGAGGGAGATGTGAAGAGAGAGAGAGAGGGAGATGTGAAGAGAGAGAGAGAGGGAGATGTGAAGAGAGAGAGAGAGGGAGATGTGAAGAGAGAGAGAGAGGGAGATGTGAAGAGAGAGAGAGAGGGAGATGTGAAGAGAGAGAGAGAGGGAGATGTGAAGAGAGAGAGAGAGGGAGATGTGAAGAGAGAGAGAGAGGGAGATGTGAAGAGAGAGAGAGAGGGAGATGTGAAGAGAGAGAGAGAGGGAGATGTGAAGAGAGAGAGAGAGGGAGATGTGAAGAGAGAGAGAGAGGGAGATGTGAAGAGAGAGAGAGAGGGAGATGTGAAGAGAGAGAGAGAGGGAGATGTGAAGAGAGAGAGAGAGGGAGATGTGAAGAGAGAGAGAGAGGGAGATGTGAAGAGAGAGAGAGAGGGAGATGTGAAGAGAGAGAGAGAGGGAGATGTGAAGAGAGAGAGAGAGGGAGATGTGAAGAGAGAGAGAGAGGGAGATGTGAAGAGAGAGAGAGAGGGAGATGTGAAGAGAGAGAGAGAGGGAGATGTGAAGAGAGAGAGAGAGGGAGATGTGAAGAGAGAGAGAGAGGGAGATGTGAAGAGAGAGAGAGAGGGAGATGTGAAGAGAGAGAGAGAGGGAGATGTGAAGAGAGAGAGAGAGGGAGATGTGAAGAGAGAGAGAGAGGGAGATGTGAAGAGAGAGAGAGAGGGAGATGTGAAGAGAGAGAGAGAGGGAGATGTGAAGAGAGAGAGAGAGGGAGATGTGAAGAGAGAGAGAGAGGGAGATGTGAAGAGAGAGAGAGAGGGAGATGTGAAGAGAGAGAGAGAGGGAGATGTGAAGAGAGAGAGAGAGGGAGATGTGAAGAGAGAGAGAGAGGGAGATGTGAAGAGAGAGAGAGAGGGAGATGTGAAGAGAGAGAGAGAGGGAGATGTGAAGAGAGAGAGAGAGGGAGATGTGAAGAGAGAGAGAGAGGGAGATGTGAAGAGAGAGAGAGAGGGAGATGTGAAGAGAGAGAGAGAGGGAGATGTGAAGAGAGAGAGAGAGGGAGATGTGAAGAGAGAGAGAGAGGGAGATGTGAAGAGAGAGAGAGAGGGAGATGTGAAGAGAGAGAGAGAGGGAGATGTGAAGAGAGAGAGAGAGGGAGATGTGAAGAGAGAGAGAGAGGGAGATGTGAAGAGAGAGAGGGAGATGTGAAGAGAGAGAGGGAGATGTGAAGAGAGAGAGGGAGATGTGAAGAGAGAGAGGGAGATGTGAAGAGAGAGAGGGAGATGTGAAGAGAGAGAGGGAGATGTGAAGAGAGAGAGGGAGATGTGAAGAGAGAGAGGGAGATGTGAAGAGAGAGAGGGAGATGTGAAGAGAGAGAGGGAGATGTGAAGAGAGAGAGAGAGATGTGAAGAGAGAGAGAGAGATGTGAAGAGAGAGAGAGAGAGAGGGAGATGTGAAGAGAGAGAGGGAGATGTGAAGAGAGAGAGATGTAAACAGAGAGAGAGGGAGAGAGAAAGATGTGGACAGAGAGAGAGAGAGAGAGAGAAAGATGTGAACAGAGAGAGAGAAAGATGTGAACAGAGAGAGAGAGAAAGAAAGATGTGAACAGAGAGAGAGAGAGAGAAAGATGTGAACAGAGAGAGAGAGAGAGAAAGAAAGATGTGAACAGAGAGAGAGAGAAAGAAAGAAAGATGTGAACAGAGAGAGAGAAAGGTGAACAGAGAGAGAGAGAGATGTGAACAGAGAGAGAGAGAGATGTGAACAGAGAGAGAGAGAGATGTGAACAGAGAGAGAGAGAGATGTGAACAGAGAGAGAGAGAGATGTGAACAGAGAGAGAGAGAGAAAGATGTGAACAGAAAGAGGGAGAGAAAGATGTGAACAGAAAGAGGGAGAGAAAGATGTGAACAGAAAGAGGGAGAGAAAGATGTGAACAGAAAGAGGGAGAGAAAGATGTGAACAGAGAGAGAGAGAGAAAGATGTGAACAGAGAGAGAGAGAGAAAGATGTGAACAGAGAGAGAGAGAAAGATGTGAACAGAGAGAGAGAGAAAGATGTGAACAGAGAGAGAGAGAAAGATGTGAACAGAGAGAGAGAGAAAGATGTGAACAGAGAGAGAGAGAAAGATGTGAACAGAGAGAGAGAGAGAGAAAGATGTGAACAGAGAGAGAGAGAGAAAGATGTGAACAGAGAGAGAGAGAGAGAAAGATGTGAACAGAGAGAGAGAGAGAGAAAGATGTGAACAGAGAGAGAGAGAGAAAGATGTGAACAGAGAGAGAGAGAAAGATGTGAACAGAGAGAGAGAGAAAGATGTGAACAGAGAGAGAGAGAAAGATGTGAACAGAGAGAGAGAGAAAGATGTGAACAGAGAGAGAGAGAAAGATGTGAACAGAGAGAGAGAGAAAGATGTGAACAGAGAGAGAGAGAAAGATGTGAACAGAGAGAGAGAGAAAGATGTGAACAGAGAGAGAGAGAGAGAAAGATGTGAACAGAGAGAGAGAGAGAAAGATGTGAACAGAGAGAGAGAGAGAAAGATGTGAACAGAGAGAGAAAGATGTGAACAGAGAGAGAGAGAGAGAGAAAGATGTGAACAGAGAGAGAGAGAGAAAGATGTGAACAGAGAGAGAGAGAGAAAGATGTGAACAGAGAGAGAGAGAGAAAGATGTGAACAGAGAGAGAGAGAGAAAGATGTGAACAGAGAGAGAGAGAAAGATGTGAACAGAGAGAGAGAGAAAGATGTGAACAGAGAGAGAGAGAGAAAGATGTGAACAGAGAGAGAGAGAGAGAAAGATGTGAACAGAGAGAGAGAGAGAGAAAGATGTGAACAGAGAGAGAGAGAAAAAGATGTGAACAGAGAGAGAGAGAGAGATAAATGGACAAATAAAATGAAGAAAAAAACAGACACATTTGATTGAAACAAATAAAAGCAGGGAATAAATTTGGAAACATTGATTCTGGGCCTGGAGTGATGGAAGGGGAAAGATGGAGAGGTCACTTATGGACTGGTAGGCAAAAGTGGAAGAGGAAGAGACCTAAAAGTTGACAAGTGGAGGAGATGATGATAATGATGCTGGGTTTGCAAAGAGATGATGAATGATTGAATATTTTCTAATTAGAAACAACTAAAGCCTTTTCTATCCCGAGTTCTGTATTCGGAAAGAATGAAAAAAAAGAAACGAAAAATACAACGCAGCCAGCATAGCATGTCTAATTCATAAATGGAGTGCATCTCCTATTTGCTGGTTTCCACATAAGGGAAAAGTTAGACAGTAGGTCGGGTTTTTACTGCAGAACATCCTGCTCCCCAAAAGGGGGCATTCTGGTATGGTTTGGTTTGGTAGTTTTGTTTTAGCTTTTTGGGTTATTTAATGCCGAATCTGGTCATTATAGTAAAAGTTTTTATGCTTCAAGTTCTTTATATCTTCAAATGTTTAATCATCGTTTTTGGTTTGGTAGTTTTGTTTTACGGCATATCAACCCTTTTTGGGTTATTTAATGCCGAATCTGGTCATTATAGTAAAAGATTTATGCTTCAAGTTCTAAAAATAAAATAAAAAAGGGGAGGGAGAGGGGCTGTTGTTTTTGGTTTTGTAGAACATAATTAAGTTTTACAAAAAAAAAAAAAAAAAAAAAAAAAAAAACGTCAATGTAGGTGAATTTCGTCTCAGGGAGCCACAGGGCAGCCTGATCTGGTATCACCAGGGGGCATTCTGAATTGGAAACAAAAACATTTTTAACTGCTTCAGTCTCCACAGACGGAGTGCAGAACAGATATTACACTTTGATCCTAGTCAAAAGGCGGGATAAAAATACAACATGAAAGTGTCCCTATTTACTTGTCTCCTCACAAGAGCAAAGTTAGACACAAGCTCGGTTTCTTTTTTTATGTGGAGGATATCTTAAAAAAAGAAGAGGCATGACACAAAAAATTAAAACTTGGCCCAGTCAAGAAGGATCTCCCCCCCTTTTGACCGAGAATGAAACAGATACTACACTTTGAACTATTTATTTGCAGAAAATATTTTTAAAATACTTTAATCCTAGACCGAAAGGTCTGAGAAATACCATTTTTTTTGTTTTGTTCTCTCCATATTTTCTTTTTAGATGAATCCACGAATTTCTCTGTAAGATGCTCCACCCGTCGGTCATACGGGGTCTTGGGGATGGCATGGTAGTTAAGTGGTTAACGACGCGGACTGAAGACCTGGGTGTGCCGGGTTCGAATCCAGTTCGTTCCGCAGAAACACTTTAATCAAAACCCTCACCTGACCTTGTGCCTTACCTCCTGGAGAGGTTAGATAAATAAAATGTTTAAGTTTTAAATTGCATTCGCAAACTTGCATGACAACCGCCCCCCCCCCCCCTAAAAAAAAAAAAAAAAACTATTCGGCTTCATGTCTAAGCAAAATGTTATATTTTATTGTCTAAATCAGTGGTCCCCAACCGGTGGGCCGCGGACCGGTGCCGGTCCGTAGACCAATTGGTACCGGGCCGCGTAAGAAAAACAAAATATCGCAATAAACTAGACATAAGCAACACACTCCGGGTGTCATTGTCTCCTATTGCTCCCAGATGGGACCGTCTGATTGCAAAGAAACAAGCTCAAAGTTCTCATTGACTTGGTGTTCTAGTAATGTTAAAATGTTCATGCACTTTATATTCGTTTTTCTGGTGTACCTGTATTTTATTTTGAAAGGAATGTTTAAAGTAAATTTTTAATGTAAACTTTTTAATGATATATTTATTATTATTTCGAGGCTTTTATTTTCATGTTATGTTGTTGGTACGATGCTACATGTAAGTTGCAAGTAAACAATCTACCCCCGGGCCGCGGTAAAATTGTCTAACGCTTACCGGTCCGCGGCAACAAAAAGGTTGAGGACCACTGGTCTAAATCATTATAGATCTTTTGTTTATGTTAAATAAAAAATCGCTAAATGCGCACATTCAAAGAATGGATCCATTTGTGTTGCTTTCATGTGTGAAGCCAATTAACATATTCATTACTAAATGGAGATTTGGTATCTGCCTGTCTGAAGCTGAAAGTATACTATTACTTCGATTAATGTATTACATTTTAATGCTCAATTCGGGGAGAGGGGGGGGGTAGTATCTGTTCAATTGTCATTATACAATAATCCCAGACATTACCTCCTCCTCCTTCTGGAAAGAGAGTGATATATGTGCGTTCGTCATGAGACCATCCATCCAGGCATTACCGCATCCTTTTTTTTGGGGGGGGGGGGTAGTATATGTTCTGTTATGAGACCATCCTCCCAGGAATTGGGGGGGGGGGGGGGTTAGTGTACGCCAAGAAGAAATTGTAACAATCGTCTGTTCCTTAACAAACTCAGCAATCTTTCTATATGTACTAGCAAAAAATTTTTATTACTAGTTGAAATTATCTTTGTTTTAATTTCATTATGCGACGCAGTTTGCTTTATTATTTTCACATAATTATTTTGCATGTGTTTTTTTCTTTTAACCATTACATCAATATCTGTATATCAATACTTGCCCCTACCTACCTATGTACCTATTTTAAAGGAATCATATAAACAAAACAGAGTTGATAGAAAATATAATTAACCAAGAATGAAGGGGCAAGAGTAGGAATTGTATGAATGTGTGTGTGTGTGTGTGTGTATATATATATATATATATATATATATATATATATATATATTTCTTTGTAATATAGCAGGAAAAATCTCAGCAGAGTGCTCGATTAATTAAGAATTAAAATTAAAAATTAAGAGCGTGATATTTATTTATTTTAGTACAGAAAAATTAGTACACCATTCGTACCGTCGGTTTCAAGCACGGAACGACTCTTCAGCTTCTGTTACTTTTCACCCTCCCCCTTTTTTTCAAACCATATTAAACCTTCCTTACACTAAATTTAAACAAACATACACAACACTCTAAGTAAATAATGCGTCCAAACGAGAGTGACACGTGACTTCACATTCCCAAAACAGATGACAACAGAAGCTGAAGAGAGCCGGATGGCTAAGTCCTTCTGTGCTTGAAACCGACGGTACGAATGTTGTATTAATTTTTCTTTACCAAAATAAATAAATATATATATATATATATATATAATATTTATAAATAAATATTAATCATTTATCACCTACAGACATCGATGTTTCATGCTAACGCAATCTTCAGTGCAGGAAGTTAATTCCCGACGGTCCGCGGGCTCGAACTCCGATCACAAATCGCCACTGATTTTATATATATATATATATATATATATATATATATGTGAACGGGTACACAGAATTAGTGGTAACATATGAATCAAAGTGGTAAGTACTTTGCCCATCCAATAATTTTCTTTCCCCCGCCCCCCCCCCAAAAAAGATATACAAAAATGTCTGTCTACCCGCCTTATTTTCAGTTTGTAAAATGAACCGAAGAAGCTGGATTTCAAAAGACATCGCAGCTGAAACATGTATGCACATATGTAGCCAATAATGTTTGCATAAATAAAGGAATTTATACTATATACATATATATATATATACAATACCCGTCCCATGAAGGCTATAAGCAATAAATATAGCATTAGTTTTAAATTTTAATGATTTTTTTTCTTTCTTATTGGGGGGGGGGGGGGGAGTATGGTACAGTTTTGGTGTCACCCCCTCCTAAATGGTAAAGTTTACAAAAAAAAAAAAAAAAAAGTGCCCACGTTACTCACCCAGTTTCCTAGAATACATAATCCATAATAAGCAATAGTTTAAGGTTTTACCAAACACATACATATTATTAATGCTCATGTACGCACACCGATCTTTTTAAAAATGTATTACTTCATATAATGAAAAATTGTATATAGGGCAATTCTTTTCTCTATTAAATATTTTGTATCTAACTTGTTTTTAAAGTTTGTTTTTTTTTTTTGGGGGGGGGGGGGCAAATTTAGGTGGGCACACCCCGTGAGCGGTAAAGTTTACCAAAACAAAACAATGTGCCAATGTTACTTTTACCGTGTTGCCGAGAATATACATTCCAAAATCCATACTGATCAGTTCATTAGTTTAGGCGTTTTTTGGGGTTTTTTTTGTATAACGAATTATATTACCTAACTTTATACAGATGTGTTAAAAATTTAATACTAAAAATTTACAAAAAATTAATATGCCTATGTTACTTAACGTGTTGCCTAAAATATATATTCCAAAATTCATAATGATCTGTTCATTAGGTTAGATTATCTTTAATATAGAAATATGTTTACATACGTGCGTGCGCTAGAACTTTTTCACCCCAAAATGGTACACAATTGTGCACAATGCATACGATATGCATCAACAGAACTGTGCGTAATAGTTAAATGAAACCAATCATCCAATAAGAAAACAGAAAAAACAAAGTAAATTAATGAGAGTTCCTTTTTTAAAGGAATATGCAAATGAGTTCTGCTTTTTGAAGTTGCTCTCATATTCATTACTAAGTATATTAGAAAGTTGTTTTTACATTTTAAATAGAAAAATGGGCTTTTAATATCAATGTCAGTGCGATAAATAACTCAACTTAATGTGTTTTCAAATGTTGAACTTTGGCTTTTCTATTGCCAACTTATCTATCTGTAAAATTCCTCTGATAAGATTTCGATCTTTGAAAAGCCTTGGCTTAAGGAAAGAGCTATAAACGTATAAACATAATTTTATTACAGAATATACCTTGCATTGAACATTTGAAGTTTGAAATAAATTTGGACATCCGTGCATGTTTATCACTCTTCGACAATCTTTCTTTATAATTGCTCTATCTCGTATATTGAGCTTTTACCATTTCACTATAGGTTCTTTCTACTAAAAGTTTACTTTTAGTTTCTTACTTATATTATATTATATATATATATAATATAATATATATTACTAGAAGAATACCCATCCTGGGACGAGTAAAATGAATTCCCCAAACAGAACAGTTTTGCACAATGATTCCCACCTAGCATTAAGGTAAATGCTTTACCGTATAAATAATTATATACGTCCAGTTATCAGTATCGCAAATAAAATATAAATATAAATAAATAATAAAATCTACAAGCGAGATACATTTTTTTTCCACTTCTACTCGCGGGGTTCTTTTCTCAGTGGTAGAGCGTCAGGTGTCAGTCTCTTGGGTCCTGGTTTCAAATCTCGCCAGGTCTGCTAATGATAATGAGGATTTATATATACTGTCATAATCCCATATATATATATATATATATATATATATATATATATATACAGGGTGATTCATAAGTCACTTAGCTATTTATTTTTGAAATTCTAAAGTTAAAAAATACGGTAATACAAAACAGAAAGCCTATTCAACAAATTCATTTATGGGAGTTTAAAATTACAGCAAATTTTCAAAATTTCCACCTTCGTTCTGCATGCATAGCTCCATTCTTTTTTGCAAGGAATTTACGACTCTTTGTAGCATATTTGATTGATTATGAAATAAATATATATAGAAACAAATATATAAACGAACAAATTTAAAATAACAAATAGCAGTAATTAGAGAGTAAGATAACAATTATCAAAAGTTCATAGTATGTTTGTGCTTCATATAGTAATCATTTTAAATAGCTAAGTGAAGTGACTTATGAATCACCCTGTATATATGAGAAAAGAAGGATGAGGGTAATCCGACGTAATGGGAAATGAAAAAGGGAAAAACCAAAAGATGTTTTTTTATGTATTCATCAATGTTTCGTCTTTATTTGTAAGACTTCCTCAGGATGACAATTTTAAGAAAAATGTCATGCAAGTACATGATAATATTGGGTAAACATGATGGGTTAATGAGAAGAAGTAGTAGCCACTACTGGGAGCACAGGACCGAGGTCTGGGTTGAGAGAAGTCGGTGGCAGGGAATGAAATTAATGTGGATAGCTGTGAGTGACAAAGTGGAGGGTGGGGAAAGAGGAAGGGGAGGCTCTGTTTTTTTGGTGTGTAGGTAGTGTCATGGTTTTAGAAAAGATTTGGAGAAATGAAGGTGATTTGAAACATCTTTTGGTTTTTCCTTTTTCATTTCCCATATATATATATATATATATATATATATATATATATATCAAAGCAATTGTAATAGCTCAATATTGTAACGCCAGAGCTCTGTTATATTCAATATTTTTTTTTTATTTAATTTCATACCGTATCAAATGTTATGAAGGACAGATTCACACCATTTACTAAAACTTGTTTTTCATTCAGCATACAATTGTTTCGGCAAACACCAATATATTTGTAAAATGATCCTGTGCATTTATTTCTTGGTGTGGCTATACTTAGTTCTAATTATTTAAAACAAAGCACAAAAAACAATAAAAAAAAACTAGGCAATCAGTACTCATTATCAACATCATATCCTTTTTTACCCCCAAATGGAACTATGATCTAAGTATATCCGTGTCGCAACATATACGTATCTTATGCTTTTCGCTGTTTGTATTTTAATCGTTCATCATCAGCTTTAATATTGACCTAAAGTACCCCTAAATCAAGATATATATTTTCACTAACCGTATTTTGTTGTTTCGTCCAATTATTTCCCTTTTCTTCGTTTTTTTAGCCATTGATTTGTCCTTATTTTATATTCCCTTTCTTACATTATACTTTTCATATCCGTAAAAGTAGGTGACTTCCAAACAGAAAAATATATACATATATATATATATATATATATATATATATATATATATTAAAGTGAAATATTTTGAAAATCAACAATCGTGTAATTTTACATGAAAAATTCATTTAATTTTTTTTTTTTGCAAGCTTATATATTTATATATATATATATATATATATATATATATACGTAGGGTGTATAGTTCTCGGGAAAGGAAACATTAAAAAAAAGACGCTGTACCAGTTTCGTATCATTCTCCTAGTGAATACCGAGATTAAGATATTTTTTTAGTTTGTTATCAAGACGCCTTCTAAACTACATACTCAGAAATGGCCATCTTCAGTGCATTTATTTCTTGGTGGGGCTATCTTCAGTGCTAATTAAATAAAACAAAACAAAAACAATGAAAAAAACAAGGCAAGAAAAGCCTAAATTACAATCAGTACTCATTATCAGCATCGTATCCATTTTTTCCAAATGGAACTATGATCTCAGTATATCCTAGTCGCAACATATACGCATCTTATGCTTTTTGTTGTTTATATTTTAATTATTCATCATCAGCTTTAATATTGACTTAAATATTCCTGAATTAAGACATATATTTTCACTAACCGTCTTTCGTTGTTTTGCCCAATTATTATATATATATATGGGATTATGACAGGATTTTAATTTCTCTTAAATAGGAATTGTTAACATCAAATCATCCCCTGATTCCCCCATGAGCCATAGAAAAGAAAGATGGGCATAATTTCATAAAAATATTGATTTTTTTTTTTTTATCATTATTTCTAATTAGCTGTTGCCTACAACTATTGTTCAATGTATCCATTTTTTTTTTTTTCATTTTTCTTTATTTCTTTTAGCCTAAAAATAAAAATGCAGATTAATTTCTTTTTCTTTCTTCTTGTATTTGCTAATTAGGATAATTAGAAAATGATGGGTCAGCTTTGCAATTTGCAGTTTTGCTTCCAGATTTGAACCTTCTCGAATCTGTATTCAGAGCTTTTGCTGTAACTAGAAATGTATATAACTCAATATAAGTTCATATGTACACCATTTGGTGAGTTCCATGGCATACCCAGGGTAGATTCTATCTGACCCATAGATGGGTTTGGTTTTGTTGTTTGGTTTCACCGCATATCAACCTTTTTGGGGTTATTTAATGTACACTCCCAGTCATTTTGGTAAACGTTTTCATCGTTCAACTTCTTGATATTTAAAAAATATTTATTCATGGTGTAAATTTCTGTTTGATTGTTGGGTTTTACGGCATGTCAACCCTTCTTAGGTCATTTTATGGGGATCAAAGTGGAAGTGTTATGATCCATTTCAATTAATATTTACTGTAAATTCTATCAAACACTTTAAAGCATATTCGAGTAGCTTTAATAACAAGCAGTACTAATAGCTATATGCACGATCCGAACACCGTTTCGTAAGATCACTCTAGCTGCCTGGTAAATGGCGACCACGTGTCGCTATTTACAGTTAAAGTTACTCTATATTTACTAACTAATTGACGATGGCCCTTTAGTTAGGATCACCGACTACCAATCAGTGGCGATTTGTGTTCGGGGTTCGCGCCCACCGACCGTCGGGAATTAGTTCCTAGACTGAAGATTGCGTTAGCATGAAACATCGATGTCTCTAGGTATTTAAATATTTAATATTTATTAAAATATTATTGTATATATATATATATATATATATATATATATATATATATATATATATATATATAATGTGTATATTATTTAAAATCAATTAGAAAATCCACTTTGTGAACTATCCAAGTAGATTTATTATCGACTTGCAAAAATCATTCAAAGCTCGATATTTTATGATATGGCAAAATAGAGCTTAATATATATTTTTTAAGACTTAACCTCTGGAAACGGCTGTAAGTAGAGATAATAGTATATTTACTATTTATTTTGGAACATGATTTAAAGATAATTTAAGTCTTTAAAGAAATTATATAATATATATAGTATTTATCCCATTTTTAGATCGACTACCGGCCATGTTGAATCTATGCCAGTATGTCGGCTTATTTACTAATTTAAAAAGCGTTTTTTTCCCTATTTCATACGTAATACTAAATTGATTTTAACGCACATACATTCAGCATGTCATAATCTTTAACAAATACAATTTTTGAGCTACTGCATATCCCCTTTCGAATAAAGTTACATGTGTTGGGAAACGACATGATTACCATCAGTAATTATAGTACTTATGAACTCAAAAGCTGTGCTCTGTGCGGCCTTTTAAGCTGGCTCCAGCGAATGGAGGGTGACTTGAACAATTAACCGTAGCAAATTATAATAATTCAGTTTGGTATTATGTTTCGGAACTTTTTAGATAACAACTGATAATTTGTATTATTCTGCAAGGATCCGTAGTTAAACGTGCTTCGTATTAATCAGTGCTAAGTGACAGTCTTCTGGGGGTTGAAGGTTCAATCCCCAGTGCGGGCGATACTAAGAATACAATTGCGAATCACTTAAGACTTTTACCCGATCATGGCTGACAGAATGAGAGCCAGTTACGTCTGTAGATTAAATAAATGGTTTGATTCAAAATTATGTACAGATTCCAGAGTTTGACGAGATGCATCTGAAGAAGGTCGGAGGTTACATCGGCCGAAACGTTGTAAGAATAACATCCAAGATGAGAACAGTAATCCAAATAATACATAAATTTGGTAAGTAAACAATAAAAACTATAAATTATAACTATCATATAGTATAGCTCTTCCTGCTGACTGTTTTCCTCCTACCTATAGTCTTGGTCTTTTCAAGACTAAGGCCGATAGGAATCTCCTGTCTTTATGATAATCATATTTCGTTCTTGTTAGCTCCTTACATCAAGTGGCTTCATGCCTTGTCTGGAGCGATTTCCATAAAAAAAAAAAAATTAAAAAATATGGATCTCCTGTTCCACTATCGACGTGTTTTTTTTAAATACACAAGTGTCACAATTAGTGTTGGAACAATTAATCGGAATCGGGAATCGGAAAAATCCTAACTTTTTAGGTATCGGAATCAGTAGTGGAATTGGAAAAATTTGAGCAAAATTTCCGATTCCAAAAACGATTCTTTTAATTTGTTTTTTGTTTAAAACTTAATTTTATATTGCTGGTTCTGATGATAAAAGGATAAATATTTATTGATTTTAAACCAACAGTAAAACTAAAATTTATAGATTATGATAACGAATTTAGGTGAAAATGGCACCGGAAAAAAATGGCTCAGGTAAAAAATATAGATTAAAATCTCGCAATAAGTTCATCAAAATCTTGGATACAATACATAAAGGGAAACCATTAAAAAGTTTGTCAAATTAAAAGGAAAATTATATCTACATTTAAAAGTAGATGGGGATTCTCTGCTACCCCCCCCCCTCTTCAAATGCAATTCTGCCTGATTAGGAGATTTTAGAATTGGAATCGGTAAAAATATTGGAATCGTTTGATCACTAATCACAATACTACTACTATTAGGGGTGGGACGTAATGGGTGAAAATTTCAGATTTATGCGAGTAGTAATTTTTTGTGTTCATTTATACATAAATAACATTAAACAATCAAACATTTTGAAAATTTTGCAAAATTCAGAAGGTGCAGGCCAAAAATAGCCGTTAGGGCTCCACGGGACTCAAAATCCATCATTTTTCGGTGAAAAAGTGGTTTCATGTGACATTGCAGGTCCTAAAACATCCTCAAAAGCTATGAATGGATATAGATGGTTAAATCTGATATAGTACTTTAATTTAGGACCATTTTCAGGCTGTGAAAGGGTTTTCATGAATGTAAAATAGCCAAAAACTAGTGGCCTGCACCTTCTGAATTTTGCAAAATTTTTAAAATGTTTAATTGTTTAGTGTTATTTATGTATAAATGAACACAAAAAAAATACTACTCGCATGAATCTGAAATTTTCACCCATTACGTCTCACCCCTACTACTATCAAATTAACTTCCAGGTAAGACACTAGTATATATAAAAAATTTAAAAAACGATACTCGATATTACTTTATATATAGTAAGGAAAAAAATCCCTAAAATAACATCATTGGTTAATGCCCCTTGTTGCACGTGAGACCCTTAAAGCCGACAGAATGCAACCGAAGAGAAAGAACAATAACATTAATCTATTTGTCTGGAAACCCCACAGTTGTATCCTTCATCAGTTGTGTATTGCTGCCATGCTTAAAAAGGAGTCTGTGACATTTCTATTCTACGGACACCCGGCGCGAATGCAGACCCCACAATATTATTGTACTACCTTTGTTCAAATTGAAACATTTAAGCTACTCTGGTTATAAAGGTCTACCTATAAAACCCCTCGAGGAGTTTATCAACATATTGCCATTTTATGGATGTCCAGTGCAAACGCAGACGCCACGATGTTACTGTAACGTATCTGTACCCAATTTCGGACACGAGCACTCAATTTCGGACGGTACAAAATTTTTAATAATTCAAATATTTCCAAATTAATATACAATATAGACATCAAATAAAATAGTGATTTTCAGGGTTGTAAGGATATAATGTCTGT
Source organism: Sepiola atlantica (assembly GCA_963556195.1). Classification (NCBI taxonomy): domain Eukaryota; kingdom Metazoa; phylum Mollusca; class Cephalopoda; order Sepiida; family Sepiolidae; genus Sepiola; species Sepiola atlantica. Next base: position 69,139,322 of record OY744543.1, on the reverse strand, counting down.
ATTGTATCATTTGTATCATTGATCAAAGTGTAGTATCTGTTCCGATGGATACTACACCCCATAAACTGGTATCGTCTTGGCCTTCGGGGCTTGATTTACGCCGGTCTATGGGTCTGTCCTGTGCAGTTCTAGGAGGTCCACCCTCCCAGGCTTTGCCTCCCCTCTTTGGGGAGGAGTAAGTTTATTGCTTAATGCCTGAGGCGCCCCTACCGGGGAATGCCGACGGGGCTGCCCAGGCAATTTTTAATGGCCAGAGTGCTCACCTTCTCGGGCGCTGGCTTTTCAAGTCCCACTTTCCAGACCCGACCTTGGGTCACATCTTACCTTGTGGGAGTAAGATAAAACTGGCCTTGTGCCTAACCTCCTGGGGAGGTAAATAAAATGTGTGTATTGTATGTTAATTTTGAAATATTTGAAGGATTAAAAAGTTTGTACCGTCCGAAATTGGGTACAGATATATTAGCATCTTTGAACAGAACAGATGCTACAGTTTGATCCTATTTTAGTTCAACGTTCGAAAACAGCGACATCAGATGAAATTGTAAAAATTACTTTTCTGCATTGCATCTTCGGCGATGCTATCTTTTAAAGAAGGGGGTGGACGATGTAACATACGTATGAACATGAAATCGCCTTACCCTATTATTGTATAGATAATAATAATACGCCAAGGCATTTTATGTTCGTACGTATGTTATCACCTTTCACACGTCCGATCAGTGAAAATGGTGATCAATCTGATGTCGCTAAGATAAACAGTTCCAATTTTACCCATTTCAAAATGAATTGTTCCAAAAGCAACAGTACAATTTTAAATAAAAACATTTCAACAAGGATCCGCTGCGCAACGGATAAAGGTGTTAATTAACAATCAGTTATAAGTGTCAAATAATCCAAATCATCAATTTACAGCTGAAAAATTTTGAAACATGAACTGCATTTGTTGTCGTTTTACTCACAGCTGCAAAAGAATTGTGCATTCATACTTTTCCCGACACTGTAAACGACCACGATAGATCAGGATTTGAAACCGGCATAGACGATTCCATAGGCTACGATGGTATTCATTAAGCACCAATAAGCGGTAAATTTACGAAATAAATTAATTGCACAACAGAGTCACGGATTAAGGAACAAGTTGGGAATCTTAATGATTAAAAGAAAGAAAGAAAGAAAAAGAGAAAAATGAAAGTGGAGAATCAAATTCTGAGTTTAAAAGAGAAAAATGAAAGTGGAGGATCAAATTCTGAGTTAAAAACCGAAAAACCAAAGTGGAGGATCAAATTCTGAATTAAAAAGAGCAAAATCAAAGTGGAGGATCAAATTCCGAGTTAAAAAGAGAAAAACCAAAGTAGAGGATCAAATTCTGAGTTAAAAAGAGCAAAATCAAAGTGGAGGATCAAATTCCGAGTTAAAAAGAGAAAAATCAAAGTGGAGGATCAAATTCTGAGTTAAAAAGAGCAAAACCAAAGTGGAGGATCAAATTCCGAGTTAAAAAGAGAAAAATCAAAGTGGAGGATCAAATTCCGAGTTAAAAAGAGAAAAATCAAAGTGGAGGATCAAATTCCGAGTTAAAAAGAGAAAAACCAAAGTAGAGGATCAAATTCTGAGTTAAAAAGAGCAAAATCAAAGTGGAGGATCAAATTCTGAGTTAAAAAGAGAAAAATCAAAGTGGAGGATCAAATTCTGAGTTAAAAAGAGAAAAACCAAAGTAGAGGATCAAATTCTGAGTTAAAAAGAGCAAAATCAAAGTGGAGGATCAAATTCTGAGTTAAAAAGAGAAAAACCAAAGTAGAGGATCAAATTCTGAGTTAAAAAGAGCAAAATCAAAGTGGAGGATCAAATTCTGAGTTAAAAAGAGCAAAATCAAAGTGGAGGATCAAATTCCGAGTTAAAAAGAGAAAAATCAAAGTGGAGGATCAAATTCCGAGTTAAAAAGAGAAAAACCAAAGTAGAGGATCAAATTCTGAGTTAAAAAGAGCAAAATCAAAGTGGAGGATCAAATTCTGAGTTAAAAAGAGAAAAATCAAAGTGGAGGATCAAATTCTGAGTTAAAAAGAGAAAAACCAAAGTGGAGGATCAAATTCCGAGTTAAAAAGAGAAAAATGAAAGTGGAAGATCAAATTCTGAGTTAAAAAGAGAAAAATCAAAGTGGAGGATCAAATTCTGAGTTAAAAACCGAAAAACCAAAGTGGAGGATCAAATTCTGAATTAAAAAGAGCAAAATCAAAGTGGAGGATCAAATTCCGAGTTAAAAAGAGAAAAACCAAAGTGGAGGATCAAATTCTGAGTTAAAAAGAGCAAAATCAAAGTGGAGGATCAAATTCTGAGTTAAAAAGAGAAAAATCAAAGTGGAGGATCAAATTCTGAGTTAAAAAGAGAAAAACCAAAGTGGAGGATCAAATTCCGAGTTAAAAAGAGCAAAATCAAAGTGGAGGATCAAATTCTGAGTTAAAAAGAGAAAAATCAAAGTGGAGGATCAAATTCCGAGTTAAAAAGAGAAAAATCAAAGTGGAGGATCAAATTCTGAGTTAAAAAGAGAAAAACCAAAGTGGAGGATCAAATTCTAAGAGCTGAATTTAAAACAATTGTCCTTTTCATGAGAAACGCTGTAATCAATCAATTCAGACAAATTAACATTTATATTGAACTCACAAAACATGAACAAAACAAATATTGAAAAAAGAAAAAAAAAAAAAAAAGGACCCATGATTAATTGACATGACTATCCATTTGTCAGTCATTATAAATAGAAAACTGTTATAACTCCTAATTCCTTGATAATTCTAAGACTGAAAAAAGTCTTAGAATTATCAAGGAATTAAGTGCAGAAAAAGGTTAGTTAACTTCCTGAAAACGGTTTATTACACTGTCAATATCTTGCAGTCATTAATAAACACTACTAGGGCATTAGAGTCGAAGTCGACCTCATAAAAACGCTAGGAGTCAGAGTAGGTATCACAAACTAGCCTAGAGTTTAGTGTGCGAAAAATGGGTAAAAATAGTGAAATTCTCTTCAATTTCAACTTGTGATAACTCATTTATTTTTGGGGTTATTTTGATAAAATTTGGATATAAACAAAATTTAATATTTTTTTCTTTATAAATGTACAATTCTTTCTCTTGTGTCATTAAGAGTTTTTTTTTTGGGGGGGGGGGTTCATGTTACTTCATGTTAGGTTACTATTTTCGGTGACGGGCGATTTATTTTTTAATGTTGGTGTTTTTCAATTTAATGAGCATGATATTGTGTATCTCTATGGCTATAAAAACAGTTCCATCTTAAAGAAAAATGGTCGCTCATCAATATGGTGGGCTTAATATAGGGTTTTAAGTTGTCTTTAATAAAAAAAAAAATCAAATTGAAAACTTTAGTGAATTAAATTTTTACCCTTATTATCAAATTGTGTTTTCACATGGTCCAAATCTGATTTTTTTTATTTTTTATTATTTACTATTAAAAGAAAAATCTAGCTTGATCTCTACTGTGCTATGAACTATACTATGAAGATTCAATGTGTTAGCTGTCGAAATGAATCTTATATGAACAGTCAAAGTTGCACTTCCGTGTTATTTTTGTACGTTTTTATTTTCAGAGGCAATGCAATTTTGCCCAATGTTTAGGCTTATTTGATCTAATAATTATTTCTTTCCATTATGATTCATTTTCATTTACCATAAGATGACATTACATTTGTAAGGATTATATTTAACTTGGTCAAAGTCTGCATTTTTATTCATTTCACTATAAAAATAAGTCATACACCATCCACTATGACTATGCAATTCCTACAGCTACATACCTAGTAAACGGAGCTGTTAAACCTGACATAGTAATATGGGACAAGATGGAAAAAGTAGCAACCCTAGTTGAAGTCAGTGTCCCTAATGATGCTGGCTTAAACAGAGCTGAGAGGGAGGAAATAACGAAATACCAAGGTCTTATGTACGCCATGAAAAGAAACTTGAATCTTAGGAAAATCTCCATCATTCCAGTAATCATAGGAGCAACCGGGCTCATAAAAAAGAATTTCAAAAACTACCTGGCGAATATACCCAGTAAACCAAGTGCAAGAGAGATACAAACAATTGTGCTTAAAGGAACGGTTAAAATCTTAAAAAGATCTCTCGGTTGGAGTCTTTGAAATAGCGAGTAAATGTCTGGCATCCGGTAGGATGCAACATCCTCATCAAAAACAAAAAGATAAGAAAATAGAAAAAAAAAAAGTATGAATCTGTTTCTCCTACCGTTATTGGTGAAGAAATATAAGAGTAGACTCTCACGGTTTGGTATGGAAACTAATCTAAGAGAAGGAAAACTCCAAGACAACACCAGTCCCACCCCATCCCCCCGCTTATCCCAGCATTGCTTCTGATCGTCTTAGATTTCTCTGGAAATGTGGTACGTGGGTTACAAAAGAACCTGTTAAATTTTTGTGATGATCAACAATGTTTTGTTTTTTTGTTTGTTTTCTTACACCTTCAATTTTATAAAGACGCGAGCGTCTCAAAACGGCCACCATTACAATCACCTTAGGAGAATATAGCGGCACCGAATAATCTGCATAAAAGAAAAGAAAAAAAAAAGAAAAAAAAAAAAGAAAAAAAAAAAAAAAAAAAAAAAAAAAAAAAAAAATGGCACCTGTGTTATTACTCTTCTAGCATGATTTTTTTGAATGTCGGGCGTTTTGGGACGCTTTAGTCTTGATAGCAAGATTTCTCAAAGAATAATGCGTCGATCTTAATGGAAAAAAAAAAAGAAAAAAAAAGACATTTAGATCGTGATGTGTGTATGCATGTGGGTGTGCATACAGAAGGGTTAAGATTTAAGTAAAACTTTGGATCTAATGGATTTAAATATGCTTTTAAGGGGTGGGTAAAATATGACTTCATTCTGATAGAAATCCAGTAATCTTAAATTATGGTTATCTATGCGTTTTATTTTGGATCGAGATTGACTTTTTGGGCCTTAGTGGAGATACGCGCTCCCCGAGTGACATTCTAGTTCTATTATTTTTAAACCCTACACAAATACGACGACGGGATATTAAAATAATTATAATTTTTTTTTTTTTATTTCATCATTATATTATTGGCCTCTGTTCCGTCTCAAGAGACGATGGATACCCGTGTAAGGGTGCCTACACAGGGAGTCGATTGTAAAGCAATGATCGTGCAATCTCCAACCACGCCTCTCCTGAATCGGCACCGCTTGATTCCGGTGATAAGGAGAAGTCCAGGATGACCAAAAACAATCCCGGGATAAGCAGAGAGCTCTCCCACATAAAGCACCTGGTATTCTCCAAATGGTCACCCGTTTTAGGACTGACCAGGCTCAACGTTGCTCAACTTCAATGATCTAACGGGAATCGATATGTCAACGCGATTATGTTGTACATCATTATTTCATTATTTTATCGTATAAACTAATAATGCCCGTTTGGATACAACTTTATTTTCGCTTAAAGAAATCGTAAGCAATTTGCGACCAGCATTTTTCGCTTAAAGAAATCGTAAGCAATTTGCGACCAGCATTTTCGCTTAAAGAAATCGTAAGCAATTTGTGACCAGCATTTTTCGCTTAAAGAAATCGTAAGCAATTTGTGACCAGCATTTTTCACTTAAAGAAATCGTAAGCAATTTGCGACCAGCATTTTGTGTAGTTATATTTCTAACGAGTGTGCCGTGTGCACAAAGACTCTTGATACCGTGAAGGAAATGAAACTATCAGCCCGTCGTCCTTGTATATACCTATGTTTTAATGCTTTATTGCCTATTCTTATGTTTATTTGTTTTTAATTCCAGTTTATCATCACTGTTTAGCCGTTTCAGAAAAAAGACAATTACCGAGACTGATTGAATTCAAGAGATTTCAGCGCAGATCATATGTCGGTATTCATCTCAATTTGTAATAAAGCATTAAAAGTTTCACGTATTGTTTAGTAGATCATCGTCACTAATGCTGATATTTACTTTCTCCCCACCGCAGGAAGATGTGGCACAAGGCCGGAAAGTGGGGAGAGTCAAGCCAACGCTCCTAAAGAAGAAGCACTCTGACCTATTAAAAATTGCCTGGGCAGCCCCGTCGGCATTCTCCAGTCGGGACTCCTTAGGCAGTGAGTAATAAAGTTACACCACCCTAAAGAGGGGAGGCAAGACCTGGGAGGATGAACCTCCTAGAATTACCCAGAAACAGATCTCATCAGGCAGAGTTAGAATTCGATCCTTACCTCAGATCTGGGAAGAATTGGGTTCTTTCCAAATATGATCTGAGGTAAGGATCGGATTTTCATTCTGCATGATGAGTTTCTAACAGCTATTGATCGATAACATCGACATGCCAGCGTTGCAGATTTTGTACATGTCTGTACAAATAAAAATAATCACATATATATATATATATATATATATATATCTTTTTACACGCACATTCTCACTCTCAATTACTTAATATTTTTTCAAATTTTGAATTTTGCCTTTTCAACTGCCAACTTATCTATGTAATTCCTCTGATAAGATTTTAATCTTTGAAAAGCCTTGGCTTAAGGAAAGAATAATAAACATGTTTTACCGAGTACACCTTGCATTGAACAATCGAAGTTGAAATAAATTTGTCATTCATGTTTATCCCTCTTCTTTCATCTATCTTATATATATATATATATATATATCTTTGGATCTGTTTACTTGAAAACAGGAAGAAATGCGTTTTCTTAATATGGCTAATTTTGTCTGATCCCCCATCTAAGCATCAAGGACTTGGATGGAATCTTCGCCGTTGGATTTTCATGCAGATTCTTCTGGATTTAACAATTACATTTGAATCCCATACAACTTGGATCTCCGTGTTTGGCGACTTTCATTTACATTGAAACACACCCGTTTGAACTTTTAAAACCTTTTAAAAAGAACTTTTTCCAAATTTTGAATATTGACTGTTCTTATCAGTCAACTTATCAATCACTACTTCCTCTGATGATAAGATTTTAATCTTTGAAAAGCCGTGCTTAAGGAATGCAATCGAAAGAGAAGAAGAAAAAATATTTTTATTTACTAAATACTACTTGTTCTGAACAACTGAAGATATTGATCTGTTTCCATTTACAGGTCTAACTATTTTTCATTGACTCACCTTATTTTTGCTCTATCCAGTATATTGAGCTTTCCTCATCTCACAATAGGTCTAATTCTCTAAAAGTTATCTTTTAGTTATAAACCTTCATATATATATATATATATATGAGAAGAATGTTGTAGTTCGCTTGGAGCATTGTGTATAGTGTAAGAATAATATTTTTTTTTTTTTTTGAAGGCGATAACAATGCGTTGTTAAAGTGACACATACGACACGTGGAATCGTAAAAACAAAACAAAGTGACAATATTGAAAAGTCAATAATTTTCAAAATTTTTTTTTATTTACCAGTATATCGTGACCGTGGTGTTGGGTTGGAGTGTGTCCTTTTCATTATTATTTTTTTTTTTTAAATTTTCGAGGGTATCCCTCAGAATAAAATAAATACTTCCACTCGTTGGAGTGTGTTTTTTTTTGTGTTTTTTTTTGCCAAAAGCCGGGGCCGGAAATGTCGGTTTGTTTTTAGTAGCAGGTCCGCAGAAGTTTGTTTATTTATTTTTTTATAAATTATTATTTGCTATTTTAACCGTTGCTGTTTATTTTGTTAGTAAATATACTGAGTAATTTATTTTTTTTATTTATTTTTTTTTATTTTTTTTTATTTTGTTTTTATCTAAATATGCATACGTTTTCATTAGTGTAGAGAAGATTATTCATACCGGTCGCTGGATTCGAACCCCCGAAACACGAGTCATGTTTCGAATATAGTACAAAGATGATAAGTGGTTATCAAATTCTGACCAATTTGGTTATTCTAATTACTTGCTGTATAGACAACTTCCTGGAACACAAATATTTATATAAATACCTGAGCGAAAAAATAAAGTAAAATATCTAATTTTATCAAGTCCAATAGAGCAACACTCAATTAGGCGGCAGAGCCTAACAGGTTTGAGCTGTCAATGATTTTCATTTATTTGCTCATCCTTGGCCTTTTGGCTAGGATCAGAAAACAGTGGGCAGTCAAAAAGATCTTGCTTACCGATTTCTGCAGCCCCGACCCTAACTCTTCCAACGAATTTATGTATATTTATTTATTAATAATATATATATATATATATATATATATATAATTGAAATATAAGCCAAATTAGCAATACAAGATTAATTTTTTATTTTTTTTTTTCTTACATTAATTCTATCGATTACGGAATAAAATTCCTTCTTCAGGGGTGACCAGTATGGAGTCATTTTTTTTTTTTTTTTTTTTTCATCAAAAAACAAAAATAAAGAAACTTATTTCTTTGTTAATTTGATAAACGTCTTTGATGGTACGACGTCATCGCCGTGCTGTTATGAAAGGCGGGTAGAATTCAAAAACCGGTGTCGAACGAGAAATGCGTTGGCAAGCTGTCAAGTCATGTGTGTGTTTATCGTTCAAGTTTTAAAGTATTGCATGGAAAGTTAATAAAATCCTCAATGTGTTGAAAATTTTTATTTATAAAAATAAAATATATATATATATATATATATATTTTATTTTTATAAATAAAAATTTTCAATACATTGAGGATATTTTTAGTAGGACCCCCCCCCCGAAGTGTAAATGTGGTATTATTGTGACTGCAACAATTTTAATCAAGAGTAAGATATAGAAAGTAGAATAGACAGAGGATGACCATCGACCCTACTTTTACTGGCCTTGTGCCCAATTTGTTCAAAATTTAAACTGTAACTTTGATATTTTTTTGCAAATAAATAATTCAAAGTTTACTATCTGTTCTGATACTACACTTCGTCTGTTCTGTCCTCGGTCACTGGATAAGAAATCCTTCTAGACTGAGGCAATTTTTTCTCTCCCCCTAATGCAGAGTGCCCCTTTTTGGGGGAGCTGAATTTTCCCCCCAGTAAAAAAAAAAAAAAAACAACAAAAAAAAAACAGACCTTGTGTCTAACTCTGCCCTCGTGAGGCGGCTAGTAAACAGGGACAAAATGGAAATGTTCGTTTGCAAAAAAAAATATGTCTATTCAAACAGAACAGCGTTCCAATATGGGGTAGCAAACTGCACGAAAGTAATTAGAATAATTAACACATATACATTATAATATAATGGAGTTGGTTGTAGTTGTCTGTCCACTTTAAGCTTTTCTTATACACTAGAGGCACTAAGTACTAAAAAAAAAAAGATGTCAGCTTTTTTTATTATTATAATTAAGTAGCCATTAAATAATTGCAGAAAAAAAAATCATTCTTTTAGTTAATTTTCATATTTAGATTGTTTCCTTTTTTTTGTATCAAACGTTTCAGAATGTCATTTCGTTTTGTTTTTTTATTATTATTTATAAAAATATATAAAGTGAGGTTAGGGTTAGGGTCAGTTTCTGTTTCTACACCACCACCAATTTTCGACAGTTTATTGTGGCGTTCCACAAAAAAAAAAAAAAAAAAAAAAATGAACAAAAATTGCTACGCCGTCACCATGACCAATGTTACAAAAACATCAGACTAGACGGTGCTCGTGTACTATAAATGGCTATTTTGCTCTTTTCCAGTGGTGTTAATGCAAGACTGAACATTATAGATTGTATTTGAACTCAGCTTGCCGATTCCATAGTCTACATTAATAACACTATGATTATTATTAGGCCACTTGTCAATCACCATTTTTTACACCGAGTCAACCGGAAGTGCCAGACTGAATTTTTTTTTTCTCCCAAAATGGATCTGAATAACCTCAATCTGCGAGATATTGGAAGTTTAACAAGCGAGCCTCAGAAAACAATAGATTTTTTGCAGGCACAAAAAAAACAAAAAAAAAAAAAAAAAAAAAAATCAAACATCCCAAAGTTGTAAATTTTATATATATATATATATATATATATAAACAATGTTGACTGTTTGTTGGATTTTTGTTTTAAATTATAAATTTTCGTTTTAAAAGATCACTATTGATTATTTTGATAAAAAATTTAATTCATACAATAAAAAAAAACACATTTTTATTATTTTTACATTATTAAATAAAATATTTTCATATTTAATAACGATACATTGTTTGCTGTTATTATCATTTTGGGTAAAAACATCTAATTCTGTTACTTCCGGTTGGTTGCCTGCCCCTGCTTTCAAAAGTCCGAGTGACGGCTAAAATGCAGAAGTGCCAATAAAAATATATATAGTTGGGGACAAACGTTGTATATTGGGTGGCAGATGGAGGGGGGGGGGTCTTTGAATCGTTCAAGGACAACCATAGCAAATGGTTGGCTGTCGAGGTTACTTCGAAGGGGTCAGGTTTGACAAGCTGGTGAACCGAGAAAGCGGAAGTAAGAATCACAAGAGTCATGACGTTATCGACGAAGTTAGGGAAAATTTTGGGCAAAACATAAAACGGGGGTTTAAAATGGTTAACGTAAACTGCAGTTGTCTCTCTCTTTCCTCCACCACGCCATGACAACAACTAAGATCGGATAAACGTTTAAGTTGTCGTAATCATTCGTCTGCGTTAATTAATTCAAATTAACAGCAACTGGAGAGGTTTCATTTCGGCCGACAAGGAGAAGGCATAATCCAGAAGTCCAGCCTCGGGATGTTTTCAACCCCATAGCGTCGATAAATAAATAGCCACTGGACGATCAGGTCAGGTCACCAGCACCCCCCCCCCCCTCCCAGATATATAATACAAATGCAATTATCTATTGTCAGAACTTTTCATCCTGAATAATAAAATGTGCACACAGTTCTTCCTATTTCTCCCGTTAAAATTCCTGACTATATAATCTAATGGAAATAAATGTATTTATTTCAACCACAGTGCAGCTTAGCTGGTAGCAGCAGCAGCAGCAGCCGGAGAACATGTGTTGTTTTGATCTAGCCGCTTTTGTTGTTGTTGTTGTTGTTTATGATTTGCACACATGATTGTTGTTGTTGTTGTGATGCTTCCAATGGAAGTCAAGCATTTGTCTGTTTCAAAACAACAGTTTCCGATTTCGACGTTAAGCAGATAAAATACTCATCTTTTATCTTAACATTCCTACCCATGGGGATTATTTAAATGTCCAAATTAAAAGCTCTTTCTACCAAGATACCACCAGAGTTAAAGACTTGACTTTGTACTCTGATAAAAACCAGTCGCTATCAACAAAACAAAATATGGTACTGCGACAGAATACGAACCAAAACTAAACCGACTCTTACTGAGGCAGAGTTCCGGAAGCAGCCGGAAACAAACGAAGCAGTTTACGAAGCAGTTTTTTTGTTTTTTGTTTTTTAAATGATTAAAAAAAAATTATGTGAAAAGTTGTTTCATTTGGTACTAATTAACTGTTTGATGATGGCTCGGTTTCACTGTTTTTCCGGCTGTTTACATAAATCTCATTCGGCAAACGTCAGTTTAGTTTGGTTCATATTCTGTAGAAGCACCACAAAATATAAGTTGAACTTCTTCATAATTTATATTTTACTGGTAGTATTCGCCCGGCGTTGCCCTTGTGGAGACACATTGCTGATCGGAAGGTTTCTTAGGAAAAAAATAATTTCAAATATAGTCATGTTTACAATTTTTGCTTTGAAAAGTTTAAAATAACATTTGTAATATGAGGTCAAGTAATTTTTTTTTTTAAACTGTTAGCGCATTGGTGTTCTTAAAAAAATACTTATTGACGATGCGTTTCTTACAGACAGCTATAAAATGTCAAATGGATTTAACGAAAAATAGCAATAAAAATAATTATTTAAATGGTTGCACCTTTTCTTAAATAGATTCTTTGCCGAGATATTTCTTGTTTAATTTTATTTTTGTTTTATGAAACGAAGAAAAATCTATTTTTAAGAAATTAATTTCGTTTCTTTACGTTATAAATTTCAGTTATTTTATGGACCTAACCGATAATTGCCCCTAGTGACCCCCATACAGAATCAAAGAAATTTTAATTGTTTTTAGCTTCTTTGAAAAATGTAACTCTTATTGAAACTTATTTGAATGTTGTTTACATATCCATTTCTATACCACAGAAACACCGACTTATAAGATAGATTTGTTTTCTGCTGAAAGATTTTCTATGATCCTAAATATATTTTCAGTGATATTCATTTATTGACGTTTAAAAAAAAAAAAAAGAAGTTTTATGTTTTATATTTGACAGATTACTATTAGGTATTTTTAGTACACTGAAATTGATATCTAAACACACCCATCATAATGTCATTGAATTACAAGAGAAATTACTTTGATATTATTTGAAAACTCGGTCAAGAAGCTTCCTCAGCCATGTCGAACCCCAAACAACATCTCAGGAAGACCTTTGGGTGGCTGGGGGGGGGGACGGGGGGGGGGGGCTAACCAGATTTTTTTTCAAACATCGGAGAATGTCACTTTCTAACCTGACCAAAGTTACAACTTCATGCAAAATTTCAGAGAAATTCAATGGATGGTTGCGGAGAAAAATCCGGACGGAGAATGGATATGCCTCAAAACATAAGTCCCCCGATTTTATAAATCGGGGGACCAATTAAACTAAAACACTAGAATTGATAAAATAAAATATTCAATACGAAACTTTACATTTATTTGAAAACTAGCAGGAAAACCCGACGTTGCTCGGAATTGAATGAGGATCACTACTATGTACTTTTTCACTCTGCTCATAACATCATATTGCTTTCTTTGGTCTTACT
>OY744543.1:68819074-69121574 GCA_963556195.1 Sepiola atlantica | reverse complement strand
TTAAAACACACAACGGAATCTTTTATAAGAGTCCATTTTATTTTAGTCAACGTTAGAGAGTTGCGGTCGAGTTGGTGAAAACCAGCGACATGGATGGTGTCAACCTAGTGCCGACATCATAGTCCCAATTAATGTCATATCCACCGCCGTTTAACCCTTTAGCTGTGGAAAGCAGATATATTCGTTCAAAATGTGCAAAAGAACCGGAAGGAAAGGATCCCTTTGACCATGATTCATCAGAAACTTGGTATTGATGGGATGTTGGATGCCTTACGTGTTTGCCGTCTCAGGTAGTTTGGTCATGTACACCTCTTGCACCAACTTCGTAACACACCTGGATATCCCAGGCACTAGGAAGCATGGTAGACCGAAGAAGACCTGGCAGACCAAGGAAGACCTTGCTTGACTGCGTAAGAAGTGGTTTGACTGCATGCAGCACGACTAATAGCAAGATTTTAGATCGGACCACATGATGAGCAGACGTGAGACGTTGCCTCGTATTTTTTTTTTTTTTTTTTTTTTTTTTTTTTTTTTTTTTTTTTTTTACATAGTTCACCCTCAAACAAGGCAGGACACCACTGTAGACGTAAGGGGCTACTGAGAAAAAGGGTGATGTTTTTTTTTTTGGGGGGGGGGGGAACCTAAATTGGGAGCTGTGCAGCGAGATGTCTATTTACATTAGTTTTAAATTTCTGCATGTCAGTACCATCAGGAAAACAGGGAGCGGGGAGGGAGTTCCAGAGTCCCACAGCACGAGGAAAGCCGCTTTTGGTTTGGAGTAGAAAGCTCTTCGGCATCTGGGGACCTCCACAGTGAATGGATGGGATTTGGCAGATTGTCAGGTTGGTCTAGTGAATTTATATCGTGAGGGCACCAGAGCAGCAAGTTCATCAGAGTACAATCCATTGAAGTATTTGTAAAACAGACACAAGGAAGTAACATTGCGGCGATGGGACAGGGGCTGGAGCTTGGTGGATAGTGGGGGACATATTAGGTTGGCGACTCTTTTTTGGACCTTGTCTAAGAGGAAGAGACTAGTGGATGATGCCCCAGCCCAGATGTGGCAACAATACTTCATGCATGGGCAGATGGTGGCTTTGTAGAGATATAGGATAATGTCAGATGTGCGAAGTTTACTTGCATGGTAGAGAGAGCCCACCTTCTTTGCAGCAGCCCTAGCAATGTCTTCAATGTATTTATTCCAATTCATGTTATCTGTGAAAGTTAGGCCGAGGAGTTTGAATGATTAACTCTCAGGTAGGGTGTTATTTGCCATGACAATCCGTGGTTGGAGAGGTTTCTTGTAGTTATTGAAGGAAAGTAGCTTTGTCTTTGCACCATTAAAAGTTACCATCCATTTTTTACCTCACCCCAGAGCCTGAGTCATTTGCAGCACCTTAAATACCAAAGCTGAATGATGATGGTGGTGGTGGTGAACAACAACAGTGGAAAATGTATTTACTCCAAGGCTTAAAAAAAAAAAAAAAAAAAAAGGAGTTCCTTTTCCTTATGTTGCAAGAAGTGGCTACAACTTCTGCAGCTTCCAAACATTGTGCCAACTCTTGCCAACACAGTCTTTTAACTCTTCTTACTAAACACAATTTTTCAAAAAAAATTTCCAGGTATTTTATCAAATATATATATATATATATATATAAGTTTTGAAATTTTTGAGATGAAGATTGCTAATTTGTATTCGGACTACTAGTCTTATCTTGGTTCTTATTTTCACAACGTTTCAGCCGATGTAACCTCCAACTTTCTTAAGATACATCTTTTCAAACTTTGGATTGTTTATGTTGAACTCTGGGGGGGAAATTCCATATAGGTTACCCCGAGTTCAAATTCGAAATGATGCACCTGAAGAAGGTCGGAGTGACAGTCTTCTAGGGGTTGGAGGTTCAATCCTTACTACAGGCGACGATAATAACTAAGAATAAAATTAAAATTAATTTTTAAAAAAACTTTTCTACCCGATCACGGATGACGGAACGAGAACAAGCTACCCCTCATAGATTAAATAAAGGATTCCGTTCAAAATTCCGTATAGGTTCTCATGTTCAACATAAAAATTTGCCGAGTTCGAAAAGATGCACCTGAAGAAAGTCAGAGGTTACATCGGCCGAAACGTTAATAAAAAAAATAAAAAAATAACCAAGATGAGATCGGTAGTCCGAATAATACAAACAATACATCTATTACTTATAAAGATTTGATATCTGTCTGAAGCCGAAACTATACTATTATTACTTCTATCAATTGTACTATCTGTTATCAGTTTACTATACTATTTTTTACAGACTAATTTACTTTTTTTCAATGCTCAATTAAGAGGCTAGTGTAGTATATGTTCGTTTGTCATGAGACCATCCTCCCAGGCATTACCTCTTCCTTGGAGGGGGGGGGGGGTAGAGTAGGTCAACAGGAAATTGTCACAATCAACTGTTCATTAGCAAGCTCAAAACTTATATATACTAGCAAAAATATGCGACCGGAAGGCGCATATTATTGCTAGTAGTATTAATTTATCAAAACTTTAATCAAATTATCTCAATAGGGGTGGGACGTAATGGGTGAAAATTTCAGATTCATGCGAGTAGTATTTTTTTGTGTTCATTTTTACATAAATAACACTAAACAATCAAACATTTTGAAAATTTTGCAAAATTCAGAAGGTGCAGGCCAATAGTTTTTGGCTATTTTACATTCATGAAAACCCTTTCACAGCCTGAAAAATGGTCCTAAATTAAAGTACTATATCAGATTTAACCATCTATATCCATTCATAGCTTTTGAGGATGTTTTAGGACCTGCAATGTTGCATGAAACCACTTTTTCACCGAAAAATGATGGATTTTGAGTCCCATGGAGCCCTAACGACTATTTTTGGCCTGCACCTTCTGAATTTTTCAAAATTATCAAAATGTTTGATTGTTTAATGTTATTTATGTATAAATGAACACAAAAAAATACTACTCGCATGAATCTGAAATTTTCACCCATTACGTCCCACCCCTAATCTCAAACGATAGATCAGATTAATTACCAAAAATGAATACCAATCTGAAACTCCATTTGCAAAGTTATTTTATGATAAGCAAAACCAAAATTACCAGAAATAAATGTCGAAATAAAACAAAATTCATTCCAATTCCAGTCTAATGTTTTACGCAATGAGTGTGTAATGTTACCATGCATCAAAACAAAATAACGTCAAACCTAAAGTTATAAAGTTATTACCAAGATTAAAGAACATTTAGACTGGATCAATATCTAAATAGATAAAACTAGCAGATTTACCTGGCATTGCTGGGTATCAAATATGTAAGACATAACTAATGATAAGTTTTGAATCCTCACATTCTGCTCATCTATGGGTTAGGGTTAGTATTTGTCAAATAGTACGGTACTGATATCGATCCTGACCCAGTTTTCGTGAGGTTCGACTCGGAAGCGTTCGGCTGTCCTACGCAAACGCCCGAGTGTTGACGAGCCGAATAGTACCAGACGACAATTTTGATACGGTGCTGCGTCCGGTGATTGTAAAGTTATATTTTCAAAAAATTTTCTAAAAGAAACAACAACAAACAAAACAAGCAAAACATAGCGAAGTTACTGTTATCAAATAAATATTTTTTTTTATTTTGATACGTTGCTGCGTCCTATAATTTTTAGTTATAGTTGCAAGAATTTTTTAAACAAAACAAATAAAACAAGCAAAACAGAGCGAAATTACTGTTATCAAATAAATATTTTTAACCCTAACCCTAACAACAAAACATTATCATAGGACGCAGCACCATATCAAAATTGTCGTCTGGTATAAATCGGCTCGTCAACTCTCGGGCGTTTGCGTAGGATAGCCGAATGCTTCAGAATCGAACCTCACGAAAACTGGGTCAGGATCGATATCAGTACCAATAGTACAACTGCTATGTTTTGGAAGTTTCAAGATAAACATTGATAATTTAGATTATGAGAACTGTAGTCTAAATAATGCAAATTACATTTCGTTGCACAACGGATAAAGTGCTAAGTAATAATCAGTTCTAAGTGATAGTCTTCCGGAGGTTGAAGGTTCAATCCTCAGTACGGGCGATACTAAGAATATAATTAAGAATTGCTGAAGACTTCTACCAGGTTATGGCTGATGGAAAAGAGAGCAATCTACCCCCAGGGATTAAATAAAGGGTTCGGTTCGAAATTCCGTACAGATTTCAGAGTTCAACAAGATGCACCCGAAGAAGGTCGGAGGTTACATCGGCCGAAACGTTGTGATGATAACATCCAAGATGAGAACAGTAGTCCGAATAATCCAAATAGTACCAAAGATGCACCTAAAAAAGGTCGGGGGTTACATCGGCCGAAACGTTGTGAGAATAACATCCAAGATGAGAACAGTAGTCCGAATAATCCAAATAGTACCAAAGATGCACCTAAAAAAGGTCGGAGGTTACATCGGCCGAAACGTTGTGAGAATAACATCCAAGATGAGAACAGTAGTCCAAATGATTTAAATGAAACAAAGTACAGCTATAACTTCTAACAATTGTGTCTCAAAAAAAAAAAAAAATGGTTTTCAGCATTAGAGAAGTTGATGTGCTGTTAAACAAAATAATCCAACTCTTTATTATCCATTAGCTGTCCCTAACCGGCATTGTCCGGGAATTGTTTTAATTTCATTTTTGTTTTGCTCAACCACTCACCCTCTCTTTTTGTCTTAATTTCTTGTAGGAAAATGTTTACATTTTCGGAAAAGTAATCCAATGAAGGAGTGTATGTTTATGTAATAAAATCGATCAATCGGATGTCTTAGGAAATATTGGAGTTTAAATCGCATAAATACTTTCGATCTTTCTGTAACTCTTAAATTTATATAAGAGCTTTTTTTTTTACCAATTTTTCTTACAGGATTTTTAAAACTTAATTCATTAGATTTTTCTTTTTAACTTACTATCTACATAATACGCTACGGCAATTTCATGTTCGTACGTACGTTATCACCCCTCCACCCAATTTTTTAAAAGATAGGTTTGCCCGATCGCCGAAGATGCAATGAAAAAAAAGTTTCTGTTTTTTTTTTAAATTTCATCTGATGTATCTGTTGTGTCAAATGTAGAAATTAACTAAATTACACTTTCTTGGCCTTCGGGCTAGAATCAGTGTGTAGTATCTGTTCTCTCCAAAGATGGTATAATAATATTGTGGGGTCTGCGTTCGCGCCAGACCTCCATAGAATGGAAATATGTTACAAATTGCTACAAGGGATTTGGAGATGACTCTCATAACCAGATATATTCCGAAATTACATTAGGGAAGTATACAAATATGGAATTTCCACGGGTCCCCCGCTGGTTTTAGATAAAGTATTTATTAATCGATCATTATTTTTTTTTATTTTACAAATAACGCTTATTCATATTCAGACACATTTGATCAGATAATTGTATAGATAGAGGAAATTAAAGAACATTAGTTAGACTTGATCAATATCTGAATATATAAAATGTAGACAATTACAAAAAAAAAACAAAAAAAAACAAAAACAAAAAAAAAACTATTGATACAAAAAAGGCAGCCAAAGGTTAACATTTCTTCCGAATGACTTATGTTATTTCTATTTCTTGAGATATGCATTCCCCATGTATTAATTCATTCATACACTCCTAAGCATTCATCCCTACTCATGATTCAATTTAGAGTTTTTACTCAGCGAGCTAGGATTGGGATTGCCTCTTTTTTTTTTTTTTTTTTACCTGACCTCATACACCATTCAGACTCTTTTCGAGATGGTGAGAAAGAAAGAAAAAGTTATAATTTTAGCTTTTTTTTTTAGCTTTAATTATAAATAAGTTTGAAACTAATTTTTTTAATTTATTTTCTTAACTTTTGACTTGCGTTCAAAGAAGCTTCCTTTATTACTCTTTCTTATAAAATAGGTTTAAAATAATTTGGCTTTCGTAAATAAGATTTAACTTCTCAACGACAATTCTTCAGAGATAAATTCCGAAACCGAACCAAGACAGACATTTTGTATATAAAGGGCTCGATATATTTTCAGAGAAAGCTTTATAGCAATTACAATTACAAGATGTGGCACAAGGCCAAAGGAGAAGTTTGAAATAATAATGTCGGGAAAAATAAATCTTGCAATTTCACAAATATATTTATCCATTACTAATAATTCACTAATTTCACAATACTTTGACTTTTATAAATAAAAAAAAGACAAATATCTCTCTCTCTCTCTCATATATATATATATATATATATATATATATATATATATATAAATAAGTAAATAATAAAAATTGTGTAAAATACATCTATTAAATCATCAATAGTTCAAAACAAGGGAATTTATATAAGAAAACTATTTTATTATTCCTTCCTTAAACCATGGGTTTTCAAAGATGTACCTTTTCAAATGTGGATATTTGGTAAATTTATTTTACTAACTTATTTGTCGAATCTCCTCTGATGATAAGATTACATCTTTGAAAAGCCATTGTTTAAGAATTTCCTTTTTCACTAATATATATATATACATATATATATATATATATATATATATATATATATACACATACACGCACACACAGATAAGAGCATATAGAAAAACTCAAGCAACCATTGTAGTTTTAGGCAATAATTTTAATGCAGTTGAAATAATCTACCTAAAAATTACCATGTTTAATTTATTTTTTCCATATACTCCTATCAATATTGGCTCTGTATTTTATATTGAGGTCTCTACACGGATCTATCTAGCAAAGGACAAGCGGGATCATCCTATAAATCAAACTGGATCTACTGATAATATAAGATAATATATTACGTATATATATTTTTTTGTTTCAGTACTCAATACATGAATTAACCTTAATAGCACAAAAGTATACTTATGGCAAGTTAGCTACACAGAAGCGTTTGTGTTTCATTCCATCGAAAGAAATCGCCAGGCTAACTGTTAGCTTGAAGATTTCCTTAAATACGATAAAACAAATGGTCCTGTGTAGCTTACTTGCCCTAAGTATATTTTACACTAATATATACAATTACTTTTATGTACGTATAAAATTAATATATATTCGGTGGCTACTACTTCTTCTCATCAACCCATCATGTCAACCCAACATTTTCATGTATTTGCATGACATTTTTCTTAAAATTATCATCCTGAGGAAGTCTTACAAATAAAGACGAAACGTTGATGAATATATTTTAAAAAAAAACATCCTTTTTGGTTTTTCCTTTTTCATTTCCCATATATATATAATATATATATATTACATACAAAACTTTCAAATAATACTGTATAAAGTCAGTAAAACTAATTTTTTTTAAATAGTTTCAGATATATTCATCTACAACTTATATTTGCTATATTCCTTTTTAGTGTCTTCTTTTTATGATAAAAAAAATGAATACCATTCCTCCCAAATAGGTTCTCTTGTTTCCAACTACTTAAAGATCTAGAATCCAACCCACGAGTCTTCTTTGTTGCCTCATGAACCAACAACAACAACAACACGACCGAGTCGCCACAGCCCCCCCCCCCCCGGAAAGTAGTTCAAACAATGCCATTCAATTGACATTTCAAATAATAAATACAATTTTAATCCAACAAACACTTAATAATAATAAAACCGTTACCATTTAAAATTTCAGAAATCAAAAAATTATTTGTTGAAAGAACTGAATTCTAAATACAAATAAACTTAAAACAAAAAGAATACATAGTAATAATAAGTTGGGAATCTTTTACGAGACTCAGCAGAGTAAAAACGCAAAAAAAAACAAATTACAACAAATAAAAGTAACTGTAAGCTGTAAAAGTTAGTTTCAAACTTGCATGTGCTATTTGTTTGTATTTTAAACCCGTTTGAAGTGCTATTTATTAGAAATCAATAGTTTTGACACCGTATCTTCGAAAAAAAAACATGGCCGATTTGGGGGGGGATTACTAACAAATGCACTAGGAGCGCCATATTGTTTTTGTGAAAACGGTGGTAAAAAAAAAACAAGAATTTTTTTTTTTTACATCTAATGAAAACCCATTTATAATACGTAAAAATAAAAACAAATTACATAGGTAAGTAGAAAAATATCTATTCTCGTCGTAAGTCAACTTCACTTGTTGCAAATTTATGTTTTTAAACCCTTTCTCGTTCTTTTTTTGGACCCCGTTCGCGCCTCTGCTGAGTCTCGTAACATATACCCAATAAGTTATTACATACATCGTAAATAAGTTATTACTAATAACTTATTACTATGTATGTAATAACTTATTTACTAATAAGTTATTATTTTCATAAATATTTGATTGTTATTATTATTAACTAACACAGACTTTTGAAAATAATTTCATTGACTTTTTTGTTAACCACTTCATTAAGATACGTAAATTTTCATTAAATCAAAATTTAAAAAAAAAAAAAAAAGAATTTTTTATCATTTACGCTTAATTATTACATTTGTCGTTCCTATTTAGTTACTTGTCTCACCACAATGGCAGAGTTAGACACAAGGTCGTTTTTAAGATGTGGGGAACATACAGCTCACCAAAAAGGGGCACTCTGGATTGGGACAAAAATAAAAACTGCATCAGTCTAGAAGGATTTCTGACAGAAAAGATTAAGCGTAGTGTCAGAACACTATTTTACTCCTAACCAAAAGTCTTGCTTAACAAATAGAGAATTAGTTGCTTTAAAATATCAGTATATAGTTGATTGCTTAAATATATATATATACAGGGTGGGCAAAAATAAGGGTCCTATTTTTAAAAATTCATAACTTTTTTATTTATTGATTTTTTAATTTTTTTTTTTTAGAATAAGTAAAGGACCCCTTCCGAAGCAAGCATGAGCCGTATTAGCCCTAAGGAACGTACCCTCATTTAGAAAACATTATTTTTGCTTAAAAAACTCAAAACAGTGTAAAAAACAATACTTTAGTTTTTGTAAGTTTTAAGAAGTGTTTTTCGGCTAAAATTTGTTTTGTTTATTTCAAAAAATCTCAGAAGGGTCAGTCTACACACACATAAAGTTTGGTGAGTTTAACTTTTATTTTGTGGAAGTTATTCAAATTCAAGTTATTCAAATTTAAATATAGGACCCTTATTTTGGCCCACCCTGTATATATGCAATTAAATTATCCTTGATATTGATTCAATTCTAATTTTAATACGGCCCACACAAGAATTTATGTATCAAGCTTTCAACTAAAAAGCTCGATTTTTTTCAAAAAACCAATGTCATAAAAAAAAAACAATTTATTTCAGTAAATTAACAACAAATAATATATAAAGTCTTATAACATTGGAAATGCCCCTCGAAATTACAAATTAATAATAACAAATTATCTTAATTCTATATCGTTAACAGCACAGTATATAAACCATACATTC
Source organism: Sepiola atlantica (assembly GCA_963556195.1). Lineage (NCBI taxonomy): Eukaryota > Metazoa > Mollusca > Cephalopoda > Sepiida > Sepiolidae > Sepiola > Sepiola atlantica. The sequence goes on along the minus strand of OY744543.1, from coordinate 69,112,165 downwards.
CATTTATGTGCAGTTTAAAAAGTCTAAATCCACCATAAACCCGAGAAAGAATTGTTAAGATCCCTATTTTATGACGAGGCCAGAAAAGCTTTTTACAAACCAATGGAAGTTATTTTTAGCCCAACCGACAAAATATTTTGGATACAAATTGTCACAACCAGATTTCATCAGAATTGACAGCTGTTTATATTTCTTTCAGCATTGAATACAACTGTAGAAAAATGTACACACGCACAGACATGCATATACACACATACAGGTATACACACATACACAGTTATAAACATACACACATACACAGTTATAAACATACACACACACAGACAGTTATAAACATACACACACAGACAGTTATAAACATACACACACATACAGTTATAAACATACACACACATACAGTTATAAACATACACACACACAGACAGTTATAAACATACACACACAGACAGTTATAAACATACACACACATACAGTTATAAACATACACACACATACAGTTATAAACATACACACACATACACAGTTATAAACATACACACACACAGTTATAAACATACACACACACATACAGTTATAAGCATACACACACATACAGTTATAAGCATACACACACACATACAGGCACATGTTGTTCATAAAATCTGTTCACTAAAAAGAAAAAAATCTTTCATTTAAAAAAAAGTTCTGTTTGTTTTTTTCTTTTCAATACTTTTTATAGACAATCTAGCAGAAACACTTAAAAAGTTATAAATTGTTTATATTGCAAGTGAACTTTATGGACACATTGTATATTGCTGTAGGCACACTCGGTATTGCCCGGGAGTGAATGTGAATATCTGCTCCCAGCCCTAAACCCCATATTTAACCCTTTTTCTTTTAATAAAGTAAAACATTGATTTTTATGTATATCTAGTAGAAATGCAGATCCCAGAATATTGTTAAAACCCCGAGTCATATATATATATATATATATATAATACACAATAATAATAATGGAAATTAAAAAATAAAATAAAAAATAGATAAATAATAAATAAACGAATAAAGGTATATATATATATATATATATATATATATATATATATATATATATATATATATATATATATATGTAAATTAATAGATATATAACTAATAATACAACTATAAATAAGGCTCTTGGTAACAATAAGACACAGCCTCCTGAAGACGGTCGAAAGACCGAAAGCGCTGGAGGAATGGCCCACGATACAACGTTAGGTGCCATACTCCAATTAACACCAGAAAACCGACGAATCGCTCGCCAAGTCGAGAAATTAACAAGAAAGATAGCGAAGAGAGAAAACTTTGTGGTCTTTAACGACGCGTGTATAAGAAATGCCTTGCTGCCGAAATATACATATTGTATTAGTTTCTGTAGATGTAAATCCGTTGAAACTCCAGTGTTTATAAAAAGTGCTCAATAACAAGTAGAGCTGTTCTTAAGTATACATTTTTATTTATACAAACATTATTGGTTACATATGTGCATACATGTTTCGGTTGTACTTTTCACAGAGAGTCAACCTCATCAGACCAAAGAATACAGAGAAGTGAGATGAATTTGGAAACCTTTCCTTTTAAATAAATCTTTTTTTGGGGGATGAGATATTTTTTATAATTTAGTATTTTTTTATTATTTTGCAGGAAAAAGTGCGCTTTCCATCTCATCCGTCAGATTAGTTCCTGTTTTCGTTATAAACCTCAGATTGTAAGAAACCCCTTTAAGTACATTAAAGTCAAGCACTGTTGGAGAGATTAAAAGATAGGAATTCACCTAAGCTTCAGTGCGATTCTCTGACGGTCGTTGAGTTCTATCAGACCGTCTTGATGTTTACGCTCACCACTTTCAGCGTAAATATAACTTAATTTCTCGGTATCACGTGACAACCCCCCATAGCCAAGGGGATAGGGTGAATGCTTACAGATTCAAGGTGTCTCTGTGAACCAAGTTTGTGCCTCGTGACCGTCTGAGATTGTCATTCCCTACACTGATGAGAGCCGAAAGCTCGAAACGACGTCATATGTAGGTAAAATATAATTCAATATCATATATATATATATATATATATATATATATAGCCTATGACACCTGGTGTTATGAATAGAATCTGTTCTAAATTTCCAAAGAAAGTGGGATAGCTTTATTAACAGAATATAGATAAAAAAAAACAAATTTTTGTATAATTTTGGTTATTTGGACTACATTTCTCATCTTGAGTGTTATCATCACAACGTTTCGGCCACTGTAACCTCCAGCCTTCTTCAGGTGTATCTCTCTGAACTCGAATAACTGAAGACTTCTCCCGGTCATGGCTGACGGAACAAGAGTATGCTATCCTCGTGGATTAAATAAAGAGTTTCGTTCGAAATTCCGTCCAGATTCCCGAGTTCGACAGAAATATTCCCGAATTCGAAGAGATACACCTGAAGAAGGCCGGAGGTTACAGCGGCCGAAACGTTGTGATGATAACACTCAAGATGAGAAATGTAGTCCGAATAACCCAAATTATACAAATTATCAATCGTCATCTAAAAAATTCAGAAATATTAAAGCAAAATTTGTTTCGCTCGCGTTTTATGTCAATTAATCAACCAGGTTCGAACAGAAATTTTATTTTCAATCGCTGTGATCATTTGTTGGTATTCAGTCCGGTTCGATATTTTTTTATAAGTAGTCATACATACAGAAAGTCGGAGGAGTTTTCACTCTCACACTCTAATCTATTACCACTGCCAAGACATAAACAAACACAAAATGGTAATTTTATTTATTTATATATATATATATATATATATATATATATATATACATACATTGACGTTTCTTTACTTTAGATGGATTAAACTTGTTCTCTTTTTTTGAAAAGGGGAGTTTTTTCTCCAGAAATATAAAAAGATTTTCCACCATCCCGGAGGATTTTATTAATATTAACAGTAAGTCTTATATTTACTGATATTGTATGCGAAAGATCTATCAAAAAATAAGTAGATAATTGTGAGGATTGATACTTCAAATATTGTCTTCGATTGTTTGTTTTTTTCCATATTCTCTTTCACCATTCCGGTTTTCTGCATTGCTATCAGCCTTCTTAAATACCCACATAATTACCAGCAATGCTTAAAGCAAACTAGCATTCCCTTATATGCCTCTCTCTTATTTTTTTTTCTTATCTTTCTGTTTTTGCTGGAGATGGGGCATCCTGCCGGATGCCAGACATTCACCGGCTATTTCAGACACTCCAGCCTAGAGATCATTTTAAGATTCTAACCGTCCCTTTAAGTGCAGTTGTTTGTATTTCTCTTGTACTCGGTTCACCGGGTATACTCGCCAGATAGCTTTTGAAATTCTTTTTCATTAGTCCTGTTGCTCCTATAATTACTGGTATGATGGAGATTTTCCTAAGATTCCAGTTTCTTATATATGTTTGCGTGCGTGTGTGATTGTCATGATGAACATCAACAATTTTTGTGCCAAAAAAAAAAAAATAAATGTTAAAAAATAACCGGAGAAATGCAGAGAGGCTTTGGGCTAATTTTATTAAATTTGAAGTCATATGAAAGATTGGAATCATGTCAAAACCAAAGGTGAGGAATCAGATGGGAAAAAAAAAAAGTATAACTTCCAATTCTTGCAAAAATTGCTGACTTTCGACTCTGACTCCCCACCTCTGGTCAAAACTCAAAGTGAGAACATCATTTTTGAATATGTTTTAGGGATACAGAAAAGCAAGACTTAGAGACATGTGGCCAATTGCAAGGGTCAAAATAGTGTTTTCTAAATCTAGCTTATAAATTAAGAGGATTAGAATTGCAAATCTATAAAAGAATTTGTTTTTTTAGAGATTAAACAAAAGATCTCCTGAAATGTAAATTATCGTTTTATGTCAAAAATGAACAATGTATTTACTAATTTATCCACAGTTGATCCATTGAATATCTTTTAAGCCTAAACATCTTCAACTTGACATATTTTGGAAGTCAAGCAAGAAAACTTTACTAACTTTGGTTGGTTGGTTTTAAATGGAAAAGTGAATATGTCACAGATCTAGACTTAATCTTTAATTAGGATCAACTCTGTTCATACGTGTGACGAATAATTAGGGTTCTTCGAAGATATTCAAGTGGTAGCTTATTAAAAGTCATATGACTCATCAACCAATAAAAATGCACTTCTAATTCAAACTGAAGACAAGATGGTACATGTAAGGGATAGGTACCCAAAGGAATTTAGTTCTTATGGAGTCAGTTGCGAGTATTTACAGAGAATCCCGAGTCAATCGCAGAAATGACCGAAGCAGCGAAAAAAAAAAAATGTAAAAAGGCAGACGACACTAAGCATGCAAAGGGTTAGGCTATGGGTAAAAAAAAAAAAACTTTAGCCCCTCAAAAAAAAATAGGTGGCTTTCAAATCGTACATTTCAGGAACTGACTCAGGACTCTCTGTCAATATTCGAAACGGACTCCATAAGAACTGAGATCCTCTCGATGCCCATTTCTTACGAGTACTGAAAAGATAAACGCATTTAGATCGGAAAACTCGATTGAAGAAAGACTCCAACTTTTTAGTTGTGAAACATTTTACAAAAGGATTGTTATTTTAGCACGAGTTTTAACATTTTTTATTATTGTTAACAGAAAGGCATCGATGCATCGCAAAATATCATAACGCGCCGGTGAATCATTGTACCCTTATTATATAATAAAACGACAACTAGAAGAGTTGTGTACAAAAAAAGTGTAGCATATAAAATAAATGCTAGCTGGTCGGAAAATAAAATACACTTAGTCTAACTGCAGTTTCATGGTAGATAGCAATCATCAGGGTGTCTGACTGGCATGAAACTTAAATTATATTGTATATTATTTTTCTACAATCGAAATGTAGAGTTTATTTATTTATTATATATATATATATATATTTTTAATTTGGTACTTCTATAGGAGGGGACCTATCTTGACTCAAATGTTTCCGATTGCGATTTGTGGAACAGATCCGAAATGGGCAAGCAGTCGCCGAACAGTCAATTAGTACTGACATTAAATGAAACAACTTTTTCAATTCCCCCCCCCTTCCAAGTTAAGAATAGGTTCAATAATTTTCTTCAAATCATTAAGTGAATCAACTTCATTTTCTACCCCCCCCCTTTTTTTTTAGAGAGAAAGTTTTTTTCAACTCTATTTTTCTGAGGGGTTAAAAAAAGGTTGTTTTTTTTTTAATCTTAACCCCTAACCTAAAGGGTGGCTTTCTTTTTGCATTCGTTGCAATTTGGAGGGGGGGGGGGGTTACCATTGTTTGGCAGAATGCGATTGGTTCTTTGGGAGACTAAACAATTACTGTCATCGTGGTTAAGTTCATTTAGCTTTTGCAGTTTTATACTATAGTGTCATCTACCTTTTTACAGTTTTTTTTTTTTTTCACGGCTTTCAAACTGTAAACTGCTTTGGCCATTTCCGGCTTGTTCTGTAGATCGCTAACATTCGGACCAATATGGGTCTTCTACTATAGAAACACCCTTAATTCATTCATTCAAAAAAAAAAAAAAAGTTTAAATCTATTATTTACTTATATCTAAATGAAATATAAAATGTAAGTTATTTAAAACTTATCTATTATATAGTTTCCTGTCCTGCCCAGTGTCTTGCCATTGCAGTGACTCAGCTATTATGACTTTTCTAAGGGTTACTAGAGGTTGTAGTAGAGAAATGCATAAAGTGAGCACAAAGCATGAAAAAAAAAAAAAAATTGTCAAAGATTTTAATAATAGCAACTAAGCTCAAAGTTGAGCCAGGCTTCACTGATGACATCTTGATGCAAAGAGACTTGCTCTACCCAATTAAAGCTTAAAACTTCAGTGTATATAATGGGCAGTAAGGCTGGGAAAGGAATCAACAACATAATAATAATACATCACCTGATGACGTCTGTACGATGCATCTAACGTAAATAAACAGAATAGTAACAATTGGGATTAACAAGGATCTCTGAATGTACGGGGTAAGGGAGATTTCTTTGAAGATAGTCAAGTGTTAGTTTATTGGAAGTCATGTGACTTGTCAGACAATAAAAACGTACTTGACAAAAGTTCAATTCTAATTCAAACTGAAGACAATATAAACCATTGTTGGCCTGTTTCATATAATTTCTGGCTATATTGAATAAAACCTGTGTATGCAAACACAACAAATATTAAGGACACAATATGCACAAAGTTTAATATGATCCAAAAATTAGATTTTTTTTTTTTTTGCTCTTATTAATTTTGTTCTGAAATCAGGGCAAGAATGTTTCTTGGTTTTACTTAAGACCAAGTTTAAAACGAAACACAAATTGCCCAAATCATAGTTATTTTTTCCCCCATCTGGATCATGTTTTCTTTTAACAACTTAAAAAAATAATGTGTATATATTTTGGTTGTGTAGTCAACATTCAACTAATGCAGGCGTTCAAACGCTTAGCTCAAACTTTCCACTTTTAAGATCCAAGAATACCAGTAAAGTATATTGAATTATCCAATAAGTGTCTTTTCAATAAAAATAAATTATTCTACACCGTTATTGGTCTAGTCAGAATAGATATATATATATATATATATATATATATATATATGTTGTTGTTCCATAACGTCCGGGGGGGGGGGGGTCCTCGGGGAGTCAGGCAGATACTTTATCTGTCCTAATTTTTCGGTGGGCATGATAGAACCTGGTAGTGCCCATATTCTCCCCAGGCCACATACAACACCTGGTGTTCCGAAATGGTCACCCATTTAATACTGGCCAGGTTTGACGTTGTTTAACTTCGGTGATCTAATGGGAACCGGTGTCAACGTTATTAAGCCATATATAATAACACACACACACACATATATATATATATATATATATATATATATATATGTAAATTATAACTAAAAGGTAAACTTTTAGAGAGTTGGACCTATTGTGAGATAAGGAAAGCTCAATATACTGGATAGAGCAAAAATATGGTACGTCAATGAAAATTAGTAAGACCTGCAAATGGAAGCAGATCGGTATTTTCAGTTGTTCAAAACAAGGAGTAGTTTAGTTAATAATAAAGAGATGAAAAATAAATGTTTTTATTAACTAAACTACTCCTTGTTTTGAACAACTGAAAATACCGATCTGCTTCCATTTGCAGGTCTTACTAATTTTCATTGACGTACCATATATATATATATATATATATATATATATATATATATCAGGGCTGGATTAAGCGTTGTAGAGGGCCTTAGCACTTAGAAGATTATGGTGACCCTCTACATATAAAGTCTAATGATTTTGCTTTTTTTTAATTTTATTTGGCTAAGATCAAAGTGTAGTATCTGTTCCGATGGATACTACACCCCATAGACTGGTATTGTCTTGGCCTTCGGGGCTTGATTTACGCCGGTCTATGGGATTGTCCTGTGCCGTTCTAGGAGTTCCACCCTCCCAGGCTTTGCCTCCCCTCTTTGGGGAGGAGTAAGTTAATTGCTTACTGCTTGAGGCGCCCCTACCGGGGAATGCCGACGGGGCTGTCCAGGCAATTTTTAATGGTCAGAGTGCTCACCTCTCGAGCGCTGGCTTTTCAACCCGACCTTGGGTCACATCTTACTTGTGGGAGTAGGATAAAACTGGCCTTGTGCCTAACTCCTGGAGAGGAGTAAATAATAATTTTAAACAAGACATCAAATTGGGATAAAATTTATTGCATGAAAAAGAATTCCTTTACTTGAAATAATTGCCTGATAATTCAACTTAAGATGAAAACCATTGTTTAATTTCATGCATTCTTACTCCATTTTTTGAAACCGTTTTCTCCTACTTTTTTTTTTTGTAAAAGTTGCAATTTTTTTGATCAGATCCTGTAAATCGATCTTGCGCAACACATGCGTATCGATCCTGCCTCGTTATCTCATTGATCTCCCGCTCTTTCCTTGATGCTCTAAGCACGTGTTTATTTTGCTTAATCCAGCCCCGATATGTTTATGCGTCGAGACATCGAAATACGATGGTTAATGTCCTGATGTGTGGTTAGCTGACCGAGACAGATGATGGACGCCTTTGTAACCTAAGAGAAGGAAAACTGACATAACAGCCTCTTTCAATACTAATCCTGACATTTCGCATCCGCTTGGTGTTGTTGGTAAGAGTCAGTGCGGTGTTGCGCAAGCTCTATCTGGAATTCATCAGCTACCATTGATTTTGCCAGCAATGGTCATACTCGTCAAACAAGTCAACAGCTATTGTATGTATATATATATATATATATATATATATATATATAAACTATAGAAAGAAAAAATTCACACACACATTGTAGCTGTCAGCACTATAATTTATTTCGACCTCCTGGCCTCTACATATATATATAATATATATATATATATATCACTGATAGCTGTGTCAACTTTTAAAACTGGCTCAAAATTTCAGATTTACATACAGTGCTCGATGCCTTCTCAGACCGAGTGTTTAAATAATTGAATAAATTACATGTTTTTTTTTTAATCGGTCATGACCAGTGGCTGAACATGATCTTGTAGTTGCAGTTACTACAAAATCATGTTAGGGCCATCTGATGATCGCTGAATGCGTGAAACCACTGGTCATGACCGATTAAAAAAAAACAAAAAAACACACCTAATTTATTCAAGTATAGATATATATAGAGACGATTTACATCATTTTACAAATAAAGAGCATACACAAAGGTATTATAGCTGTTTACAGCTGTTTCAAGGCAGTGTTTATTTAAGTCATACAATAAATCACTGTTTTTAACCACACACGTGTGTAATATATATATTATATAATGCAAAACAGTACAAATTAGACAAGATTGATCATTTTTTCTTCTGAAACTTTAAATGATTTTATATATGCAAACAGACAATATGTAGTAGACATAATTCAAAACACAGCAAAAAAAAAAATAGAAGGGTATCTCACCTGATTGTCAGCATCATCTAAATCATCATCCCCTAGTCGCTGAATCCAGTTATATTTGCGTAGTTCAAGGCGCAGGCCAATGCGTTCAAACTCGGCATATTGCCGAAGTAGACTGCGCGAACAACCTTTACAAACTACTACATTTTCGCCGTTATCCATGACCAATGCGCCCGGCGGAACTTTGTGATCTTTCAAAAATGGAAATTTTAGGACCTGCAAAGTGCAGACTTTGGTCCTCTCGGCACTTCTGCTGCACACGTAGCACGTGAAATTCTTCATGATATACTTCCTTAGCCAGCGATTACTCGTTCCGGGGGTTTTGGAGTTCTCGTAATCTTTCCACTGAATCAACAACATGTGATAGCAGAACTGGCAAGACATCACGGTTCCTTCGTCGCTCATCGTGTCCGCTCCCGGGGAAGGGTCGCGGTTGGCCAGAAAGGGGAAGAACGGACTGGTGTGTCCGTTGGGGACTTTGGCATCATGCCTGGCAGGATATGAACACAGAACATGCATGTTGGACACAAGGCAAGATTCGCCACACAGAAAGCAAACCTTTTTGGGTAAGCTGCTGCTGATGCGCTGCAAAGGATGGGGTACTGAAGACGCGGTACTGTTTACAATGGTACTGCTACTATTAAGGCTGTTGTTCAAGGTAGCAAGGTTTGGTTTCAAGTCTATCGGCACTCTTCGAGCATCCAGTGAAGATGGAAACGTACTATTGTAGGTTGAGGACGACGAAATACTCGATCGAATACCGACCTCCCCATTGTTGTGGTTTGTGGACGAAGAACTTATCGGCGTGGCTATGGCAAGTAATCCTTGGGAACCAGTCGGTACCACAGGGACTGGACTACCACTGTTGATCTGAATGTTTAAGGGTTGGCTGACGTCACCATCCGGTGTGGAAAAATTTGACGGTTCACTGGACTGATATGTATACGTACCCCTGTTGACACTCATCGAAAGCGTGAAATGTCTTTGGTTTAGCTTAAGATTCTGACTTTCGAACATGTGCCATTGGGCAGCCAAGTGTTCGAAACAGCTCCGACAAGAGAGCACGGTGCCGTCAGGGTTTAATGGGTGAGCACCTTCAGGGCGGGGCAAGTCTCGGATGAATGGAAAATGCATAGAGTTGGAGCGGCTGTCTTTGGATGGAAGCGTGTGAAGGAGCCTGGACGAAGACATGTACTGACCACACAGGTAGCAGATTTCTTTGTTTGGGGGGCCTTGTAGACTTCTCTCGGAACTGCGGCTGGTAATGGCTTCTTTTGAATCGGAGGACCTGTCCTTATTGATGGTGTAGGTACGATTCTCGAGCGGGTTGTTAGCCATCTCATGCTCTTTCCACTGCTGGTAAAAAGACCGCCGACAGAGGTTGCAAACGACTGCGATCCCCTTCTCGGATAAGGGTGACGCCCCGGGTTTCGTTGTCAGTCGGGTGAGGAAAGGAAAATAGGGCTCATCGCTCGAAGGTTGTCGACAGGCATAGATAAACCGGTGGGTATTCCACATCTGGACAGTGCCACACGTGAAGCACACGTATTTGGATGCGCTAGATGATGATGAGGAGGAGGAGGTTGTTGACGTAGGGGGAGCTGAGGATCGACTTTTATCAACGGTTAACATGCTGCTGTTGTTGTTGTTGTGGCTTGAGGACTGCTGCTGTTGTTGATGATGATGATGCTGTTGTGCGTCACCATTGTTCATACGATAGTCCCGTCCACTGGAGCTGTGTCCATTATTTTTTTGTACAGTCAAATCCAAAGCGACTTCTGCGGCTGGATATGGTTCTGCCATGGACATCATACGAGATTTTGTCACTGTCGGACTGGCGGAATTATATACTGGCTCCACTGAACCAGGGTTATACTGCAGACCCATCACCTGAGCGATGTACTCGCCTTGTTGTCGCATCACGGCGCCCGTGAACTGACCGTTGTCTGCGCGTTTCAACCAGTACAGTCTTTTAAGACTTGGGGTCTTGTTTCTTTCGTGGGTATCCCACTGCTGAGTAAGGAAGGCGTGGCACACCCGACAGCCGTCCACGGTGCCGTCAGCGCCGACCAGTCGTGCTCCTTTGGGTGGCTCGTGATCCTCCAGGAACGGAAAGTAAGGTCCCTTATCAAGGCGAGGCTTGGTATGCAAAACACGGCCCGAGTCAGCCCCGAGATTGCCGCAAACAAAACACACGGTCCTGCTACCCATTGTGATGGTTGATAGTTATGTTGCTCGAACTGGGAGAGGGAGAGAAGAAGGGAAGAAAAAAAAGGTGGCCTACGACGACGACAACAAAACAACACAAGAGGAAACGGGAGGGGGTGAAATACACAGGGAGGAGAATGGAAACACAAAGACGAGAGGGGTTTTTTTTTTTTTTTTTTTTTTTTTTAGTAAGGATCTCCAACACTGTAGTGCTGCTGCTGCTGCTTGCTGGAGTTGCCTTTCATGACAATATTATTAATATTATTAAAGAGAAGGCCTAGGGTAGTCCGTTGTAAAAGGCATCCCAATATATTTCAGTATGCGGTCTTTCCGTATTTTAAATTCTTTGTCGCCTCCCGATATTTCGAGGGCTGCTTGTTTCTGATGTCCACACTTTTAAAAACGTATTTTTGTGTCCTTTAAACTGTGCGCCTCTCCTTAAAGTAACTTGATTTTGTGTATGTGTGTGTGTGTGTGTGTGTTGTTTGTAAGTAATACCAAACACAACGTTGTTCACACACTACACAACTTAGCTAAGGACGGTTCATTTTATACAACAAAAAAAAAAACTGCCGCCCACAGACGGGCAGTAAACGACGAAAATTCAGAGTCGGCTGGCTTGGTTTAATCGACTCGTTCCTATGTTGTTTCTTCTCTGTATCCCTTTTTGTTGTGGCTGTATTATTATATTTTTCGTAGAGAGGCAACGACATGCCACAAACAGGCGACCGCCATGTTGGAACATCTGGACTCGCTGCCGCTTCCCAGCATGCAACGCGAGACAAGGCACACCGGCCACTGAACGAGGATTCCTGATACAACAGTGTTGGGCCAGAGGCCCCAGAACGAGCATTAGTTGATGGCGGCTTTCTCAATATAACTCCCTTCCTCCTTCGTTAACATCTGTTCGGGGCGCGGTGCGATCTAGAGCCATAGCTTCTTCTTCGTCTTCTCTTTCTTTCTTTCTTTCTTTCTTCTTCTCTTTCTTTCTTTCTTTCTTTCTTCTTCTCTTTCTTTCTTCTTCTTATGCCCCCTCACATTGAAACAGGAGTCATATTACTTGGAAAAATACACACACATAAACATACATGATAAACACAGTACACGTGTGTGTGTGTGTGTTTGCGAGATATTCTAACTTCGACTCGTCTCGTGGTGAAAATCTAAAAATAAATAAAAACTATTTAATTTATTTATTTGTTTAAATTTTAAAGATAAACTTTTAAATCGTGGCTGTTTTGTTTTTGTTGTTGTTTTTTGGGGTATTAGTTCATTTCTGTGCTTTTTTTTTTTTAATTTTATTTATTTATTTATTTATTTGAGGCCTCCCTTCACAATAATCACAATAAATCTGAACCTATCGGGGGGGGGGAGGGGGATAATGTACACATGTAGCACTGGATATATTTATTTATCATTAAATTAAGTAAAATAAATAAACAGTTTGGTAATTGTAGCCTTTATTCGCCGCACGCACTCTAGAAAACCATTATTCACTCAGTTAAACTCAGAAGAAAGAAAGTATTAAAAAAATATATATTTTTAAAAGAAAAAAAAACATTTTTTTTTTTTTACCCTTTTTTATTTTGGTACTTTCACAAAAATAAAAACGAAACAGTTCAAAATGTGTTTATCAATTTAAAAATATATTATTCGTATTTAAATAAATAATTTAAAAAAAAAAACTGTTGAACTAACTATCTCATTTTTAAGATAGGTTTTAAGATTCTCTCGTATATGTTTGTATTGTTATAAGGTCCCCTACTCCCAAAAGAAAAGAGTCGGTCACCCAACCCCACGAAGCAGAGACTTCTTTCTTTCTTCTCTCCTTTTTTTTATTGTGTATTCATCTATCATTCTCTCTTTTTTTATATTAAAAAAAAAATATTATGCCCATTATTTCTTTGTGTGTTATTATACAAAGACATTTCAACGGAGATTAATCAAATTTTTATAATTTCAATATAACTAAATTAATGGTCGTGTTACTATTCCCGCTGTCATATTTTTGTATATAATTTTCTATGGATAACGGTGTATGTGTGTGCGCGCGTGTTTTTCTCTATGCATGTGTGTGTGTGTGTGTGCGTTTATGCATTGTGTGCGCGCACTTGTGTACTCTATGCGCGCACGTGCGTATATGTGAGTGTGGCAACTGCGTGCGTGCGTGCGTATCCTCATTTAAGAAAACACAAAATAATTTCTAAAAAAAATAAAATTACAATCACATCCAATAATTATATCCCTTCTTTTCCCGATTGTTAAGTTTTAAGTTAAAACATTAAAAAAAAAAAAAAAAAATTTATAAGAAAACAAAATTATAATAAATAAAAATAATTACAAAAATAAACAAATTAAATTTACTTCCAGTTAAAACAAAAATTTTAATAAATTAATTTAATTTAATTTTCTTTTATTGTTCAATATCTGTCCCTCCTTATTTACTTGCCTCCCCACGAGGGCAGAGTTAAACACAAGGTCGATTGTTAACGTGGTGAAAATCCAGTTCCCCCAAAAGGGGCACTCTGGATTGGGACAAAAAAAAAATTTAATGTCTCAGTCTAGAAGGATTTCTCCTTCACCGACCGAGGACAAATCAGATACTAGCCTTTAATTCTCCACAGCCAACCACTTCTCGACATTCAACGTGTAAAAAAGCAAGCAGGCAAGATTATCAGAGTTTTAGTATTATAATAGATGGGCCCCTATTTACTTACCTCCCCACGAGGGAAGAGTTAGACACAAGGTTAGTTTTTAATGCGGGGGGAAAAATTCAGCTTCCCTAGAAGGGTCACTCAGGATTGGGATAAAAATATAAATTGCCTCTTTTACTGACCGATGATAGAAATGATAAAATTTAGTATCAGAACTGATACGCTACTTTGATCTTAGCCAAAAGGTCAAGGATTATTGACTGTCCGTATCATCATCATCATCATCATCATCATCATCATCATCATCATGTTGTTGTACTCACTAGGATTTGTCAAAGAGGTATTATTTACTCCTCTCCAGGAGTTAGGCACAAGGCCAGTTTTATCTTACTCCCACAAGTAAGATGTGACCCAAGATCGGGTCGAGCAAGTGGGGTTAAAAGCCAGCGCTCGAGAGGTGAGCACTCTGGCTATTTAAAAATTGCCTGGGCAGCCCCGTCGGCATTCCCCGGTAGGGGCGCCTCAGACAGTAAGCAATAAACTTACTCCTCCCCAAAGAGGGGAGGCGAAGCCTGGGAGGGTGGACCTCCTAGAACTGCACAGGACAGGCGTGCAGTATCCATCGGAACAGATACTACACTTTGATCTTTGAGCCAAATTTTCAAAGAGATCATCATCAGTGATTGCTCACGGTTAATAACCGGTAGTGTTCCCTGGAGTTTAAGTGACAACAAGTCTCCCCAGATTTCCAGTACTCTCTACCTCTTTCGATAACCATTGCAAATGACTTTGCATTATCGCAAAAGCCGTTAGTAACGACCATTGGTCTTCTCTGGAGTCTAAGTGACAACAAGCCTCCCCAACGTCCTAGTACTCTCTACACCTTCTCAGTGGAGGTCTGGTTAGTGCTGTCCCTCCTCGATCTTTCGATCCTCCTTGACTTTTGTGCTGATGTCATTTGGGGGGGGGGGGGGAGCAGTTTATAGGATTTCCTGCAGTTTCAGTACCCTCGGGTTCACGTGGTGTTCCTTCCATGTTTTTGTTTTATTTCTGTTGCAACTTCCATGTAGCTGGTTAGTGTTCGTAGTTCATGAGGGTTGGTTTCCGCATTTGAGGATTTTCCTTTAAGATTTCAGCTGTTTTCATCATTGCCGTCTGTTGTATAGTCTCAGTTTTCCCTTTGATTCCAATTTCTCCTAGTCTTTTTTTCAAGGTTTTTCGGGACTGCTCCTAGTGCTCCTATGATTATTGGTATTATATTATTTGGCAGTTCTGTGTATTTGCTTCTTTTTCTATCTCCTGTGATCTGCTAGGTTGGCAAAATCTACAATTTGGCAGTTTTTTTTCTTCTTGTTAACTATTTACGACGTCTGGTCTCCTTGTTTGGATGAGTTTATTTGTTTGTACCTCGATGTCCCAGAAAATTTTGTGATTTTCGTTGTCCAATACTGTCTCCGGTCTAGGTCTGTACTACTTGTCTGTATGTTCAAAGTGAAGACGTTTGCATAGTTCCCAGTGAACTACCTTTCCCATGCAGTCATGTCGGTTTTTGTATTTTTTCTCGGCTAGTTTGCTGCATTCACTTATTATGTAATTTACCATTTCGTGTCTTTGAGTTTACATTCACTGTTTTCTTGTGTTTTTCTTTTATTTTAGATATTTTCTAGAATTAAATCAAATCATGTAATGGATTTTGATCAAAATAGCGGCAATATACACTGTCCCATGTAATAATTGCAATCAAATATATAATGGTGAAACTCAATGCAAACTTAAGAAAAGACTTAATGAACATAAAAGAGACATAAGAAATAACAATTCCAAAATGCATTCGTTTGCATAGTTCCCAGTGTACTGCTTTCGCCACAGATTCGTCTCCATTCTTGTATTCTTTTGGGGGTAGTTTGCTGCATTCACTTATTATGTGATTTACCATTTCGTCTCTTTGTCCACAGAGTCTACATGTACTGTTTTCCTGGGTTTGATCTATTGATCAAATTGTTCTGTGTAGCTGTCCAGTAGCGATTCTGTTTCTCTGTTCAAGTGTCCTTTTCTTAGCCATGTCCAGGTGTTTGCATGATTCTCTTTTCTTGTCATTCGTATGAATCGTCCATGTAGCTGTTTCTCTTCCCACTTTTCTTTTCTTGTCTTTTTGTTTCTGATTTCGCTGCTTCCTGAATTGTTCATTTTAACAGTGACTCTTGCTGCAATGATCAGCCTTTCTGTATTCTGGGTTATGTATTTTTCCATTTTTTTTTGTGTCTTCCACGCAGTATTCTATACTTACCAGTCTTCTTCCCCCTTCTTTCCTTTTCACATAATGTGTGTCACTATCATCTTTCCTGTGTAGTTTCCTAGTCTTCTGGTCAAGATGCTTTTCTTCTTTTGTCCGGCCTATGAATGGTACAGAGTATCTTATTACATGTGTTTATCACTTTTACTAGATTTCTGCTATATAATTTCGTTTCTAAGAGTTTTCTTGTTCTTCGTAAATATTCTTTTCCAATCTTCTCTTTCATTTCTGTAGATTTGATGGTGTCTGCTTCCAGAACTCTCAAATATTTATAGGTATTATGTTCACCAAGCGCCCTCATCTCCTCTTGTTTGGGCAGTTCCATGTCCTCCGCTGTAATGTCCTGGCTGAAGATTCAAGTCGTGTTTATCAGCTTTTCCAGTTGTTTTTTGCTTTTTGCAAATACCTCCGGGTCGTCCATATACATGAGGTGGTTTATTCTTTGTTCTGTGTCTGTAAACTTGTATCCGGCATCACATTCCCTGAGTATGTAGTAGTAGTAGTAGTAGTAGTAGTAGTAGTAGTATTGTTCTGTTGTTTTTTTGTTTGTTTTTTTTGTTAATGGATTGGATTAATTGGCTACATCTTCAATGCTTTTTGTAGTGGACAGGTGTCTTTTCGGGATAAATATGTAATTTTGAGTAAAAACTGATTTATATTCATAAATCCATTTTATTCACAATCTAATTAACTAATTCTTTTTTAATTAATTAGTTCTAGAAAGCTGATCTTTCAATAAATTTAAACATGGTAATAAATGTTTTGTTTGTTTTAGCCGGCAAGAGTAAAAAAAATTATGCTACACATTAACTGTAGCTTATTATCTTTCTTAGGTTGGGTTAGGGTAGGGTTAGGTTAGAGTTAAGTTAGGGTTAGGGTTAGGGTTAAGATTAGGTTATTAAAAGCTGGTGTCAAAGTTCAAATTTGATAATGAATAAAAAGGAAACTAAAGCTGTCCATAATATTTAATACAAAAATTTTTCATGAAAAAGATTTTATGCGACTTAATAACCTTTAGTATTGAGTACATGTAAAAAGGTTCAATTGAAAAAAAATTTAATTAAAATGTATTAAAATTTGCTGGAATAATTTTTTAAATAAAAATTAAAAATCAATTAAAAATAGAATTTTTAATTGATTACTGAAAACCAGCAAATAATGCGAATAAATCGTCTAAATTACACTTAAAACGTTGTTTATGACCATTGGCCACGAATTCGGAATAGGGGTGGCGGGTGAACAAGGCCAGAAATCTCTGTCTACACAGGTTGACAAGCACCCAAAGTTTAACTGATAAAAATAACCTGAAATTCTTATAAATTCGTGAAAAAAAATAAAGTGAAAATCTTTTTTTGATCCAACAGTGCCTTTTCTTTTTATTCAATTTATCCATAAATGTTGTTTTGTTTTTTTTTATCTTAATTATGTTTTTTTTTAATTTTAAAATTTTTTTAATGTTTTAATATTTTTAATTTTTTTTTAATTAGGTTTTTTTTTATCTTAACTCTTTCAGTAAAAAAATAAAAGTTTAAGACAAAACGGGAAGAAAAATGTTAATGTAATATTTGTGTTTGTGTTTTCACAATATTCAATTTATCCATAAATGTTGTTTTGTTTTTTTTTATCTTAATTATGTTTTTTTTTAATTTTAAAATTTTTTTAATGTTTTAATATTTTTAATTTTTTTTTAATTAGGTTTTTTTTTATCTTAACTCTTTCAGTAAAAAAATAAAAGTTTAAGACAAAACGGGAAGAAAAATGTTAATGTAATATTTGTGTTTGTGTTTTCACAATAGACTGATCTGAAATAATATATATATATATATATATATATATATATATATATATATATATATATACAGGGCTTTACGGAGCCCTCCAAAAAGGAGCGTGCTCCAGGAGCACGCTCCTTTTTGCTGGAGCGAAGGAGAGGAGGGCTCATTTTATATTCAGCGGGAGTTGAGCGGGAGCAACTCCATTTGGGACTAAAGAGCGGTGGTTATATCGCTCCGCGCTCCTCGCTCCAAAATTATTTGATTTTTTTTTAAACATTAGTTTTTTATTCAGCAATATAAAGGAAAAGTAAAGAAAGTCTCAGAGTTTACTCTGAATTATTTTTTTAAATGATATCTCTGGTAGAGAGAGGGAGGGGACTCAGGCGGAAGACGATTTAATTGTAATGTTTTTAACAGTCTTTTTTTAAATTGTTTTATTCGTTACCCCTCCCCCTCCCCCAACCCCGTCGACTTGCTATCAAGCGATGAGACAGATCAAAGGCGTCATTAAAGTTTTTATTGCAGTCAGTGACTTGAGCGTTCTATTTCTTTGGAAAGATTAAAGAAAGTTGAAATACATTTGAGTTAGGGGTACGAACGATTTTGACACCATCTGAGTGCAGGTCGGGAGGGGGGCGAGAGAGAGAATTCAAAATGTTTACTAGCTGACCTGAGATAATTACTAAGGCCCTTTTAAAAAGTACACTGCTATCTTTCTGTTGAATAAAAACTCCGAAAATTAGCACTCTAGATAGGGGAGGTAAGTTGCCCAATCAAGGTTTCAGATTACAGTCTACCCTACTATTTAATTCATATAACTTTGGGGAGGATATATGTGGATTGATACCGTTCCTAAGTGTATTAGTGAAAGTTATGTTGTTTTTCTTCTCTTAGACTAGATAGTCTGCTTGACTGGATAGAAGTATGTATGTATAATACACAATTTAGGAAAACTCGTCAAAGGAAAACTCGGCAACGGAAAATTCGGCACGGAAAACTCGGCAATTTGGGCCAAGTAGGAAAATTCGGCAATAATCGAATAAATATCGATTGAAAATAGATTTTAGAACCGTTTTTACAGGAGATATACTTGTAAATACGGGGCTACCCCCTCCCCAGTGAAGAATATTTTTTATATTATTATTTTGGTACTTGTGCAGTTTACGAACCGGGCTATTTTTTAGATAAGATTTTCAAGTTAAATTAATTTTTTACGATATCTTTTGTTTATTAAATTGTTAAGTGAAAGTACAGAATAGTTAACAAAGCCCCCCCCCCCCTCACTCCATGTTAAGAATGGCTTTCTAAATAATGTTATTTCAATCCGGTTCGTAATTACGTTACGAAGTTTAAGGTTTGGACCGGGTTATTTTTTACATAAAATTTTCAAGTTAAATCTAATTTTTACGATATCTTCTGTTTATTAAATTGTTACGTGAAAGTACAGAATAGTTAACAAAGCACCCCCCCCCCATTCTCCCCATGTAAAAAGTCGTTGTCTAAATAATGTTATTATTTCAAGCCGGTTCGTAATCAAGTTACGAGATTAAATCCATCATAATTCATTTAGATTTCTTCGTAAACAAGTCAGCCATTTTAATGGACAAAACATCAATTACTTCGTGTGTGTGCAAAACTTGAAAGGAATTTATAAACTATCGAGTAGAAAGTCATTTAAACTGGCTTTAAATTCTTAGAAAATTTCCATGTATTTAAAAAAGCAAAATTGTTTTCTTGTTCTTAGGAAACGAAAATTTACGTATAATCCTATACTTCGTCCGACATGTTCTCCTATAACTCTCAAAATATTAGCGAGATTTTGTCAAATATTATCTTACGGTCTAGTGACATCTCAACCCATATTGACGCGATCCTTTGAAGCCCACCCATATCCTTCGACCACTCATTGATAGAATAGAACGTTTATGAAAGAAGGTATATTTTTATTATGGAGCGCTGAAAAAGAGCCGCTCCTTTTTTATAGGAGTTAGAGCAGGAGCAGCTCCTTTTTGAAAATGGGGAGTGTGAGAGGAGCCAGCTCCAATTTTGGGCGTTGGAGCAGGAGCGGGAGCAGCTCCAAAAGTAGTGAAGCGCATAAAGCCCTGTATATATATATATATACATATATATATATATATATATACATATATATATATATATATATAGAGAGAGAGAGAGAGAGAGAGAGAGATCCAACACAGTTTATTGTTGTCGATCACTTTCGCTGCTCGTTGTAAAATACCCGCCGACTTGGTATTTACAAAGTTAAATTCCTCCTTAATTCTAAGCTAATTTGTAGTGGCCAACGGGAAAACGCTCTTGACTGCAAATCAGTAGCGATTTGTGATCGGAGTTCGCGCCCGCCGACCGTCGGAAATTAACTTCCTGCACTGAAGATTGCGTAAGCATGAAACATCGATGTCTGTACGGAATAAATAATTAAAATTTATTTATAAATATTATATATATATATATATATATATATATATATATATATATATATATTAAAATGTTGAATTAAATTAAAGATAATGGAATTATCGTTTAATAATAATCTATCGTGATAAAATAAAGCTCAATATATTAAATAGAGCAATTAATTCTAGAGATGAAAGACGAGAATAAAAAATTGTAAAGATACAATATTTATTAGAACATCAAAAGTTCAAAGCAAGGAGCTTCATATCCTTAATCCATGGATTTTCAAAGATAAACTCTTTTCATCAGAGGATAGAGAAAAACCGGTGATGTAATTGTAAATATTAGCGGCTGCATTTGACTTTGAAAATTTTACATAAAATAAAACAAAATAAAGACCAAAAGGTAAAGAGTCTCATGTTGAGATGAGAGCGTAGAGTTGTTATATTGGAAATTTCCAATATAACAGCTGTTTTATTATTGAAAAAAGCGAAACACAACCAAAACAGACGAAATTAATTTGTATTTGAAACGCGTTATTTCAACAATATTTATGTGATTAATGCTTAGTAAATGTTCATTATCGTTTGACTTTTCGATGGGATAGAACTCTGATTTTTATTTAGAAAAAAAAAATTATATATATATATATATATTATAATATAAAATGAAGTAATAAAATAAGGTGTCAATCAAATTTTATTAGAATTCAAAGTTCATGCAAAGCATCCTTAAGTCCTTAGCTCATGAGTTTTCAAAGATAATTCTTCTCTTCAGAGGACCATTACCGCAGTTATACTACTACAGGCAATAAAATTACGCTTTGAAAATATATAAAATTATATACACAAATATATAAAAGTACATAACATCAAACATATCAATCCAAAAACATACTTTTGTTGAATCCATACAGTCCATCCAGGTCATACAAGTTGAGAAGCATAATCAGGAAGGACATTACTCCAAGATACAAACAGCAGTCCAAATACGTGAAATTGAAGGGGCCGGCAAAGTTATCCAGTCGCGAAATGTGTCCATATTCAATGTTAATGATAAATAAATCAATCAAACCAATATATACCAATTATATATATATATATATATATATATATATATATATATATATATATATGGTAAAATGAAAAAAGGAAAACCAAAAAACTGGATGTTTTTTTATGTGTACATCAACGTTTCGTCTTTATTTATAAGACTTCATCAGGATGATGATATAGGGAAAAGATATCATGCAAGCACGGATACATGTAGGGTAGACATGTTGGGAAGAAAAATAAAATAAAATGAAAAAATAATAGCAGCGTCTAGCTGGACGTCCGTACTTGTTAGAGAATGAAAAATGAGTGGGAGAAAAAAGGGGAAGGGTGGAGGGAGCAAGGACTACTGTGGCTGGCGATGAGAGAAAGAGGTGGGGGATGACCCCTGCTCATCCCCCACCTCTTTCTCTCATCGCCAGCCACAGTAGTCCTTGCTCCCTCCACCCTTCCCCTTTTTTCTCCCACTCATTTTTCATTCTCTAACAAGTACGGACGTCCAGCTAGACGCTGCTATTATTTTTTCATTTTATTTTATTTTTCTTCCCAACATGTCTACCCTACATGTATCCGTGCTTGCATGATATCTTTTCCCTATATCATCATCCTGATGAAGTCTTATAAATAAAGACGAAACGTTGATGTACACATAAAAAAACATCCAGTTTTTTGGTTTTCCTTTTTTCATTTTACCATCACGTCGGATTACCTTCATCCTTCTCTTCCCATATATATATATATATATATATGTATAGTGTGTTTGGTTGTATATGAAAAGAAATCAAATAAAGTGCTCGATCATATAAGAGAACTAATATAATTTATTTAGATACTGTATATTACAAATTTCAGCAATGTACCGCGGTTTCATCCAAAAGGCCAGATTTAAACATCTTTAGTAAATCTATGTGCCCAGTGGAATCATCGGCAAGCTGAAACGATTGTAGTCACTGCCTTGGATGAAACCGCGGTACATTGCTGAAATATGTAATATACAGTATCTAAATTATATATATATATATGTATATATGTATATATATATATATATATATATATATATATATATATGGTAAAATGAAAAAGGAAAACCAAAAACTGGATGTTTTTTTATGTGTACATCAACGTTTCGTCTTTATTTATAAGACTTCATCAGGATGATGATATAGGGAAAAGATATCATGCAAGCACGGATACATGTAGGGTAGACATGTTGGGAAGAAAAATAAAATAAAATGAAAAATAATGGCAGCGTCTAGCTGGACGTCCGTACTTGTTAGAGAATGAAAAATGAGTGGGAGAAAAAAGGGGAAGGGTGGAGGGAGCAAGGACTACTGTGGCTGGCGATGAGAGAAAGAGGTGGGGGATGAGCAGGGGTTTCTTTAACCTATCACCCTTAATAAGCAAGATCATCCTCACAGAACAAAGTCTTTTGCCTGATCATGGCTAACTTTTATTTTCATCTCTAACCTTATGACACTCTTCCATTCACCCACACCCTTCCCTTTTCTCCCTGAATCTTCTCTTATTTTTCCTCATTTCTTTCCCTCACATTTTTAATACTACAGTCCAAATAAACTTTCTCATGTTCCAAATATCTCAAATATATTCCTCACCCACCCTTTCAATCACCCCCCTCCCCCACCCACTCCAATCCCTCACTCATTGCTATCATTTTCCAAATATTTCAAATATTTCACACCCTATCACGACAAATCCTCCCTCTTCCCCCTCTCATCCACTTTCTCCCATACCTCTTCTTAAATTCCCTCATTTTCTTCAAACGCTCTCTAAGACTATAACTTTCGCCCATCCACCAAAATCACAGCCCCCCCCCCTCCCTCTCTACCCATCCCCATTTCCCTGCATACACCCCACACACACAAACATTCCAACTCACTCTTCCCCTTCAATCTCGACCACAGCCATCTGGTCAAACACCCCCTCCCCCTCTTCCTCCAATCTCTCTCTGCCATCCATTTTACCCCTGCTCATCCCCCACCTCTTTCTCTCATCGCCAGCCACAGTAGTCCTTGCTCCCTCCACCCTTCCCCTTTTTTCTCCCACTCATTTTTCATTCTCTAACAAGTACGGACGTCCAGCTAGACGCTGCCATTATTTTTCATTTTATTTTATTTTTCTTCCCAACATGTCTACCCTACATGTATCCGTGCTTGCATGATATCTTTTCCCTATATCATCATCCTGATGAAGTCTTATAAATAAAGACGAAACGTTGATGTACACATAAAAAAACATCCAGTTTTTGGTTTTCCTTTTTCATTTTACCATCACGTCGGATTACCTTCATCCTTCTATTCCCATATATATATATATATATATATTTTTTTTTTATTTAATTTTTATTTTTTAATTTTTTTATTTTGATTCTTAACGGTCCCAACCACGTGACTTTCCAAATTTTAATTTTCTTTTCTTTTTTCTCCATTTCATTCTTTCCAAATATGATCTAAGGTTAAGATCGGATTCTAACTCTGCCTGATGAGATCTCAGTTTATAATAGCTGTTGATCTGTGTAAATAAAAATAATCATATATATACATATATATATATATATATATATATATATATATATATATATATATATATATATATATATAGTACATGTATTGTATTAGTTTCTGTAAATGTAAATCCGTAGAAACTCAACTGTTTATAAAAAGTGCTCAATACCAAGTAGAGCTGTTTATAAGTATAAATTTTTATTTATACAAACATTTTTTCAAAATATTCTCCATATATATATATATATATATATATATATATATATATATATATATATATATATATGGGAAATGAAAAAGGAAAAACTAAGAGATATTTTTATGTATTCATCAACGTTTCGTCTTTATTGTAAGACTTCCTCAGGATGATAATTTTAAGAAAAATTTTAAGAAAAATTTTAAGTACATCGAAATATTGGGTTGACATGATGGGTTGATAAGGAAAAGTAGTAGCCGTGGCTACTGAGAGTTTTGGACGAGGGTCCAGACTGCGAGAAGTCAGTAGTGGCAAAGAGTGAAATGAATATGGAAAGCTTTGAGTGGGTACCATTAAGGCAGCAGTGAAAAAGAGGAGGGGTGAGAGTATTAGTGAATTTGCTTTAGGGTGGGAGAGAGGAAAGGGGGGGGGCTGAGGTTTTTGTCGTGGTGAGGTGTGGCATAGGTTTTTGAGGGGCTGGGGAAAGAGGAAGGAAGGGGGAAATTTGTAAATTGACATCATGTGTTTGTTTCTTATGGAAGAAACAGCTGTAGAAATTACAGCCACTTTGTCAGTAAATTAGGGATTTATCCTGTTATATATATATATATATTCTTTTTATACACACACACACACACATATATATATATATATATATATATATATATATATATATATATATATATATATATATATATATATATATAGTCTCGGAAGTTTCTCAACCATCAAAACTATATTAAAAAAAAAAAAAAAAAAAAAAAAAATATTATAGTCCCAAGTCTTCCAGTGGAAAATTACTCATGTAAGTCAATTTATTTTTTACAGTTATTATATTAGTTTATTTCTAACACTATTTTAAGGGATCATCAGTTGTTTACCATGAAAAACTGTTTCGGGAATTTAAAAACAAGACAGTATTTAATTTCATGGCTTCCCAGCAGAGTTGATCAGACCCCACTTCCCTTAAAAGACAAAACATAAACGTTCCTTATACTAAATCTACGCTGTTCGCCTGTCTAATCAAATTTATCCGTTACTTACAAAAATGTTGCTGCATTTTAAAGTGTTTGGACGAATCCATGACACTATTATTTAAGTGATTAATGTATTATTTTTAGTTTTATATTATAAATATAAAAAACATCAATACATCAAAAAATAAAAAATAAATAAATAAATAAATAAATATGTATATATATATATATATATATATACATACATACATACATATATATACCTTTAGTTCCTCCTTCTCTCCCTCGTCCTCCTTTGTTGTCCATCTCCCCGTTGTCGTCAACCTCAAATAAATATTAATCTTCCTTGTTCACTTACAGTTTTTCTATATATATATATATATATATATGAGCTAATCTTGACAAAAACTGTAAGACCAACTCCTATAATAATCTCTAACAATAGGGTCGCCAAAGAAAGAAAAACAAGTAGTAGTAGTAGTAGTAGTAGTAGTAGTAGTGGGACTATAAGTTTTTTTGTTTTTTTAATATAGTTTTAATGGTTGAGAAACTTCCGAGACTATATATATATATATATATATATATATATATATATATATATATATATTAGCTAATCTTGACAAAAACTGTAAGACCAACTCCTATAATAATCTCAAACAATAGGGTCGCCAAAGAAAGAAAAACAAGACTCTAATACAAGCAACAAACGATAACTATTCATTTAAGTGACCTACAGCAACGGTGTAGGTTGTCACAAGTTTAAAACAGTGAAGAAAGGAATACTAATAATTAGTGATGGGACGATTCCAATATTTTTCCCGATTCCGATACAATTACCGATTCTGTTCTAAATTCCTGATTCCAATACAATTACCGATTACAATTCTAACATCGCCTAATCCCCTACAAAGGTAGAATTTCATATAGGGGTATTTAACAGAGAATCCCCATCTACTTTTAAATGTAGATATAATTTTCTTTTTAATTTGACAAACTTCTGAATGTTTTCCCTTTATGTATTGTATCCAAGATTTTGATAAACTCATTGTGAGATTTTCGTCTATATTCTTCACTTGTGCCATTTTTTTTTTCCTATTTATCTATTCGTGGCATTTTTACCTATGCTATTTTTACCGGGTCATTTTTTCTGGTGCCATTTTTACCTAAATTCGTTATTATAATCTATAAATTTTAGTTTTATTGGTAGTTTAAAATCAATAAATATTTATCTTTTTATCATCAGAACCAGCAATATAAATTTAAGTTTTAAACAAAAAACAAATTAAAAGAATCGTTTTTGGAATCGGAAATTAAGCTCAAATTTATCCGATTCCGATACCGAGTCCGATACCCCAAAAAGTTCTGATTTTTCTAATTCCCGATTCCGATTAATCGTCCCAACACTAGTAATAATACAAAAAAGTCTTTTCTCAGAGCAGTATATCTTCAAGTGAAGACAGCTTTGCTCGGTGTCAAGTTGACAGGGGCAGGAGAGAGAACGCCTTTCTTTGTGGGTATCTCAAAGCTCTCTGCCTGCTCTGCAAACCCCTAAAAGTCTGGATGTAGTCCTTCAACAGTCCGATCGAAATTAATAGGCCCAGGAGTCTTACAGGTCATCGTGTTACCAAACAACCTCACTAAGGCTGCTCTTCGCTAAAAGAAGGAAGTGTCAATGTTTACGACTACTACATTTATATATTTATATATATATATATATATATATATATATATATATATATATATATATATAATGCCGATTGAAAACGCTGTGAGTTAAAAAAGAAGAAGAAGAAGAAGAAGATAAAGAAGAAAGAGATAAAAAATTGACGGTTAGCTTATGAACGCCAATTGGAAACGCTGTGAGTTAAAAAGGAAGAAGAAAGAGAAAAAATCGGCAGTTAGCTTATGAACCAAAAATAAAACCAATATTGTATCAAAGAACCAAAAATAAAACTAATATTGTATCAAAGAACCAAAAATAAAACCAATATTGTATCAAAGAACCAAAAATAAAACCAATATTGTATCAAAGAACCAAAAATAAAACCAATATTGTATAAAAGAACCAAAAATAAAACTAATATTGTATCAAAGAACCAAAAATAAAACCAATATTGTATCAAAGAACCAAAAATAAAACCAATATTGTATCAAAGAACCAAAAATAAAACCAATATTGTATCAAAGAACCAAAAATAAAACCAATATTGTATCAAAGAACCAAAAATAAAACCAATATTGTATCAAAGAACCAAAAATAAAACCAATATTGTATCAAAAAAACTAAAATAAAACCAATATTGTATCAAAGAACCAAAAATAACACTAATATTGTATCAAAGAACCAAAAATAAAACCAATATTGTATCACGAACCAAAAATAAAACCAATATTGTATCAAAAAAACTAAAATAAAACCAATATTGTATAAAAGAAGCAAAAATAATACCAATATTGTATCAAAGAACCAAAAATAAAACCAATATTGTATAAAAGAAGCAAAAATAAAAACTATATTGTATAAAAAAAACTAAAATAAAACCAATATTGTATCAAAGAACCAAAAATAAAACCAATATTGTATCAAAGAACCAAAAATAAAACCAATATTGTATAAAAGAAGCAAAAATAAAACCAATATTGTATAAAAAAAAACTAAAATAAAACCAATATTGTATCAAAGAACCAAAAATAAAACCAATATTGTATCAAAGAACCAAAAATAAAACCAATATTGTATCAAAAAAACTAAAATAAAACCAATATTATTAATTTATGAGAGATATTTAATTTTTAGATATGTCACCTCACTTCTACAGACTAAACCTAACCCTAACCGTTTTCTTTTTCAAAAGCAAAATAAACTATCAAACAAAAAGAAATGGTGAAAACTGTTAAAAATAGAGTTTACGAAACTGAAGTTATGAATGCTGAGAAAAAAATTCCTTTTCGTTTTGAAATTAAGCGGTTTTAAATCATATAAAGTTAGTAAAGTTTTGAGAAGCAGCATAATTCGTATCTTTTGACAATGGTTAAAATCTCATTAAAATCACAGATTAAACATTTTCAGTACTGAAATGTTTCTAAATCCCATATTTTAGAATAAGAGGGACACAAACAAATAAGACATGCCTCCAAAATACAACTTGATAAATACAAACCCCGTACACAATAAAATATAACAAATCTTCTTTCTCTTTTTGATTTTGCTATTTATTGGTATTCTGCTATCGACACAGAGAAGTCCGTTGTCGCAGAGAGAGAGGCTACGCTAGTTAATTTCCTAAGTTAATCAAGTAATCACTTGCGAGGGAGGAAGAAGGGGGATATCGTTTGGCCCTAACTTTGGGGGATCCGAAATCCCTTAGCTTGTATCGCTACATGACTAAGCGTGTTCTCTCGTCGGTTTCCAGTCGAGAACTGTCGAATCTCAATCTCGTTTTTTTCCATCGGGGAAAACTGACGTCACGAAATCTCGTGATCAACACCAGGTGTGACCTAAACTTTGACCCTCCGGGTCTCGTCACTGTCACTCGAACCGTGAGAAAACCGTCGCACCAAAGTTGCACGCGGTGACTCCGCTACAATTCGCGCAAGTCAAACCCGTCTCCAACAGATGCGTCCAATTCCATCGGGCCATTATCTAACATTCCTCCCCTCCCTATACAAAAAAAAACAATCCTAAGATTTTTATTTTAACACACCTCTCCGCGGGTCTGGTCAGAACCAAGGGTTAGTACGGCTGGACCCCCAAAGTCCAACCTCTTCAACCGGCCACTCCTCGGCCCTATGACGTAATCTCCGGGATGTAAGGAAATCTCTCTTACGATCAATATCGGCTCTATGGCCATCCCCGTCACAACATTATCGGGCGACATCGCCTCATCACCCGCTCAGTTCACCGCTGAGCCTACAACGGTCTGACCTCCGACCCCGGGGTATTCACACCAACACATAGGCATACCTCAATTTACCTCACATGCACACTCCCAAGCATTGGCATACAACCGCTAGTAATTTTCTCTAACTGGCGGTATTACTGCGAATTACGAGGAACAAACAGAAACCCCTATTACAAAAACATATACCTAATATGGTCAGCACATGAATTAATTTTACGTGCCGCTCTATCATTAAACTCTATGTCCAGATCGACCCTCTGTGGAGTTCGCGTGTCTATTTCGAAGACACACACATCGGATCTCAATCTGAGACACATTTCCTGTCTATTTACTATTCCAGGACCCTAAAATACGGCACGTAGTCGACCCATCTATGGTCATAGCTGTCCCCGACCCACGCACGAAATGCCCCTTCTCACCAAAATTAACTCCAAACCCCGTTGATGCGGACTCGCTTGCATCGTTTTGCTAACTGTACCCTTCCCGTGATTCTAACTATGTCATGGGGGTGGAGAGGCGTCTCTGCGCACGGTCGGTCACATCCAAAACCTTGAACGGACCTGTCCCTAACTTAGAATTATCACCATTCATGCTTGATTGACCAATGCAAAATGCGGCAAACCCTGAGGTCCCCAACGATTATCCACAATCCGCAATTCTTTTCATAGCCACAAAATCGCTTTCTCACGTGTGTGCACCGAACAACTCTTTGTCCGTATCATCGCAAACCCCCTCTTTGGCTACCCTATGTGGGTCATGCATAGCGAACATAACTCAATTTCAGCCCTCAGCTGGAAGAGACATGGCCCCCCAGAGGCCTCTCCTGGGATGTTAGGAAATTCCCCTCACAAACGACATCGGCTCATGGCCATCCCAAATTGGGACCTCGCGAAAACTTCATCGCATCCCAAAGGTCAATCCTCTCATTCGAAATCTGTCTTTAATTGGCTGACCACAACTTAATTTGTAATTAGTTACTGTTTTTTTTTATATACTAAAATTTTAACGCACGTAAAACCAAAAACTCCTTTTTTTTTCTGGTTACGTAAGAAAACACTGGGGAAAAAAATATAACGCCTCTCTCTGAATAGATATACATAACAATTTTTTTCTTTTTTTCTCAAACAACAACTAAAAAAAAAACGAACCCTCAATTATCGACAACAACAAAAACAAAAACATATAAAGATATCTCCCTTCCTCCTCCTACAAGAACAATACGTATCAATCAAATACAGAACAAGAAAGTCAATAAAAAGTTTTTCCAAAGTTGTATCGTCTCTTTCCTTTTATAAAAAGGTTTACGTCTTGCATGTGTGTGTGTGTGTGTGTGTATATTGCCAAATTCACTGTATATATATTTTTTATATATATATATATTTTATATATATATATATATATTTTTTATATATATATATATATTTAAACACTACGTACATATATATTTTTTTTCTTTCTTTTACACATTATCATATTGTGCGTGTGTGTGTGTGTTTATATCGCTAACTTCACCATATTTTTTTATTTTTAAAAAGATTACGTACATATATATATCTTTGTTTTCTTTTACACAACTATCATATTTTGCGTGTGTGTGTGTGTGTGTGTGCCTTATTTCATTGTTCTTTTTTTTTCTCTTGCTTCTCATTAAAAAGTTCTCTCTTTCACGATCAACAATAACAAAAGTTCTACTTACAGACTCCGCGTGGACTCGTGGTAACCCCGGTTCGCATCTTTCCTCCCCATGACGGGGAGGCTGGCCGAATTTGCACCAAATCGCCAATGTTACATTTACAGAGGTTGATGATACGTTCTTAACAGAATCTTTTGTCGGCGTAGAACTCTTCGTCTGTTGATCCAGAACGAACGGCATCGCTACAAATGGGGACGATATGCCGTTTCTCTCTGCTTTTCCCAAATCGCATAAATACTATTCGTACTAACCTTGTCTCTCTCTTTCTCCATTGCCTCGCGCCGTATGCAACTATTCGTACTAACCTTGTCTCGTTGTTGTCGCCCGACACAGCAGTAGACGCGATTCTCTGTTGTCTGCAACCCGACTGCCGTCGCCATAATCCTCGTTTCTTCTCACGATCCTGGCGGTTTCTTCGTGGGCTGAAATCAATCTCCCCGTACACAATAAAATATAACAAGGCTTCTTTTTCTTTTTGATTTTGCTATTTATTGGTATTCTGCTATCGACACTGAGAAGTCCGTTGTTGCAGAGAGAGAGGCTACGCTAGTTAATTTCCTAAGTTAATCACGTAATCACTTGCGAGGAAGGAAGAGGGGGATATCGTTTGGCCCTAACTTTGGGGGATCCGAAATCCCTTAGCTTGAATCGCTACATGACTAAGCGTGTTCTCTCGTCGGTTTCCAGTCGAGAACTGTCGAATCTCAATCTCGTTTTTCCATCGGGGAAAACTGACGTCACGAAATCTCGTGATCAACACCAGGTGTGACCTAAACTTTGACCCTCCGGGTCTCGTCACTGTCACCCGAACCGTGAGAAAACCGTCGCACCAAAGTTGCACGCGGTGACTCCGCTACAATTCGCGCAAGTCAAACCCGCCTCCAACAGATGCGTCAAATTCCATTGGGCCATTATCTAACACATTGAAGACGAGCCTAATAGAAGATTGTTAGTTTTGCTTTAGCACTCAAAGGGTTAACATCATTGAACGATAGAGATCGTGTTGTTGGAGAAAAGTATACGAAATAACAAAGTTCCATTGGTGAGCACATTGTTCTCGAGTTCAATATTTAAAACGGTGTTGTCGGAGAAAAGTCTACACCATGATAAAGATCCAGTGGAAAACGTGTTGTTGCATTGAACACGGTGTTACTGGAGAAAAGTACACTAGGCAACAAAATTCCAGTAGCAGAACACATTGTTTCCATCAACAGAGAGAACATCTTTCCTTTCTTTTTTTTTCTTCCTTCATTTTCTCAGGGATTAGTTTCGTTTCAATGATTTCGAGTAGTGAATAAGAATTAAGTTGCGAAGCGACAGCAAGCAGGCGACACCAGTTGGTTTTGTGAATACATGCTGAAAATTTTTATTAAAATTGGCATCATACGAAATTTTAGCAAGATTCTTCTTCAACATCTTTCCTGCTGTCTGATTGTTGGTTCTATCTCTCTGGACCTTTGGCTATTGTCTCATCAGTCGCTGTGATTCTGAATGGGCTTTACACTCACCGGAGCTTAACCCCCCTCCCGATCTTTATCTAAAAAGTAATGTCTATCAAAACAATCGTGTTGTATCCAAGTGTTGTATCCAAGTGTTGTATCCAAGTGTTGTATCTAAGTGTTGTATCTAAGTGTTGTATCTAAGTGTTGTATCTAAGTGTTGTATCTAAGTGTTGTATCTAAGTGTTGTATCTAAGTGTTGTATCTAAGTGTTGTATCTAAGTGTTGTATCCAAGTGTTGTATCCAAGTGTTGTATCCAAGTGTTGTATCTAAGTGTTGTATCCAAGTGTTGTATCTAAGTGTTGTATCTAAGTGTTGTATCTAAGTGTTGTATCTAAGTGTTGTATCTAAGTGTTGTATCCAAGTGTTGTATCCAAGTGTTGTATCTAAGTGTTGTATCCAAGTGTTGTATCCAAGTGTTGTATCCAAGTGTTGTATCCAAGTGTTGTATCCAAGTGTTGTATCCAAGTGTTGTATTCAAGTGTTGTATCTAAGTGTTGTATCCAAGTGTTGTATCTAAGTGTTGTATCTAAGTGTTGTATCTAAGTGTTGTATCTAAGTGTTGTATCCAAGTGTTGTATCTAAGTGTTGTATCCAAGTGTTGTATCTAAGTGTTGTATCTAAATGTTGTATCCAAGTGTTGTATCCAAGTGTTGTATCTAAGTGTTGTATCCAAGTGTTGTATCTAAGTGTTGTATCTAAATGTTGTATCCAAGTGTTGTATTCAAGTGTTGTATCTAAGTGTTGTATCCAAGTGTTGTATCTAAGTGTTGTATCTAAGTGTTGTATCCAAGTGTTGTATCTAAGTGTTGTATCTAAGTGTTGTATCTAAGTGTTGTATCTAAATGTTGTATCCAAGTGTTGTATCTAAGTGTTGTATCCAAGTGTTGTATCTAAGTGTTGTATCTAAATGTTGTATCCAAGTGTTGTATCCAAGTGTTGTATCTAAGTGTTGTATCCAAGTGTTGTATCTAAGTGTTGTATCTAAATGTTGTATCCAAGTGTTGTATTCAAGTGTTGTATCTAAGTGTTGTATCCAAGTGTTGTATCTAAGTGTTGTATCTAAGTGTTGTATCTAAGTGTTGTATCTAAATGTTGTATCCAAGTGTTGTATCTAAGTGTTGTATCCAAGTGTTGTATCTAAGTGTTGTATCTAAATGTTGTATCCAAGTGTTGTATCCAAGTGTTGTATCTAAGTGTTGTATCCAAGTGTTGTATCTAAGTGTTGTATCTAAATGTTGTATCCAAGTGTTGTATTCAAGTGTTGTATCTAAGTGTTGTATCCAAGTGTTGTATCTAAGTGTTGTATCTAAATGTTGTATCCAAGTGTTGTATCCAAGTGTTGTATCCAAGTGTTGTATTCAAGTGTTGTATCCAAGTGTTGTATCCAAGTGTTGTATCCAAGTGTTGTATCCAAGTGTTGTATCCAAGTGTTGTATTCAAGTGTTGTATCCAAATGTTGTATTCAAGTGTTGTATTCAAGTGTTGTATCCAAGTGTTGTATCCAAGTGTTGTATCCAAGTGTTGTATCCAAGTGTTGTATTCAAGTGTTGTATCCAAGTGTTGTATCCAAGTGTTGTATCCAAGTGTTGTATCCAAGTGTTGTATCCAAATGTTGTATTCAAGTGTTGTATTCAAGTGTTGTATTCAAGTGTTGTATTCAAGTGTTGTATCCAAGTGTTGTATCCAAGTGTTGTATCCAAGTGTTGTATTCAAGTGTTGTATCCAAGTGTTGTATCCAAGTGTTGTATTCAAGTGTTGTATCCAAATGTTGTATTCAAGTGTTGTATTCAAGTGTTGTATCCAAGTGTTGTATCCAAGTGTTGTATCCAAGTGTTGTATCCAAGTGTTGTATTCAAGTGTTGTATCCAAGTGTTGTATCCAAGTGTTGTATCCAAGTGTTGTATTCAAGTGTTGTATCCAAGTGTTGTATCCAAGTGTTGTATTCAAGTGTTGTATCCAAGTGTTGTATCCAAGTGTTGTATCCAAGTGTTGTATCCAAGTGTTGTATCCAAGTGTTGTATCCAAGTGTTGTATTCAAGTGTTGTATCCAAATGTTGTATTCAAGTGTTGTATTCAAGTGTTGTATCCAAGTGTTGTATCCAAGTGTTGTATCCAAGTGTTGTATCCAAGTGTTGTATTCAAGTGTTGTATCCAAGTGTTGTATCCAAGTGTTGTATCCAAGTGTTGTATCCAAGTGTTGTATCCAAGTGTTGTATTCAAGTGTTGTATCCAAGTGTTGTATCCAAGTGTTGTATTCAAGTGTTGTATCCAAGTGTTGTATCCAAGTGTTGTATTCAAGTGTTGTATTCAAGTGTTGTATCCAAGTGTTGTATCCAAGTGTTGTATCCAAGTGTTGTATCCAAGTGTTGTATCCAAGTGTTGTATCCAAGTGTTGTATCCAAATGTTGCATCCAAGTGTTGTATCCAAATGTTGCATCCAAGTGTTGTATCCAAGTGTTGTATCCAAGTGTTGTATCCAAGTGTTGTATCTAAGTGTTGTATCTAAATGTTGCATCCAAGTGTTGTATCCAAATGTTGCATCCAAGTGTTGTATCCAAATGTTGCATCCAAGTGTTGTATCCAAGTGTTGTATCCAAATGTTGTATCCAAGTGTTGTATCCAAATGTTGCATCCAAGTGTTGTATCCAAATGTTGCATCCAAGTGTTGTATCCAAGTGTTGTATCCAAATGTTGCATCCAAGTGTTGTATCCAAATGTTGCATCCAAGTGTTGTATCCAAATGTTGCATCCAAGTGTTGTATCCAAGTGTTGTATCAAAATGTTGTATCCAAGTGTTGTATCCAAGTGTTGTATCCAAATGTTGTATCCAAGTGTTGTATCCAAATGTTGCATCCAAGTGTTGTATCCAAATGTTGCATCCAAGTGTTGTATCCAAATGTTGCATCCAAGTGTTGTATCCAAATGTTGCATCCAAGTGTTGTATCCAAATGTTGCATCCAAGTGTTGTATCCAAATGTTGCATCCAAGTGTTGTATCCAAATGTTGCATCCAAGTGTTGTATCCAAGTGTTGTATCCAAATGTTGTATCCAAGTGTTGTATCCAAATGTTGCATCCAAGTGTTGTATCCAAATGTTGCATCCAAGTGTTGTATCCAAGTGTTGTATCCAAATGTTGCATCCAAGTGTTGTATCCAAATGTTGCATCCAAGTGTTGTATCCAAATGTTGCATCCAAGTGTTGTATCCAAGTGTTGTATCAAAATGTTGTATCCAAGTGTTGTATCCAAGTGTTGTATCCAAATGTTGTATCCAAGTGTTGTATCCAAATGTTGCATCCAAGTGTTGTATCCAAATGTTGCATCCAAGTGTTGTATCCAAGTGTTGTATCCAAGTGTTGTATTCAAGTGTTGTATCCAAGTGTTGTATCCAAGTGTTGTATTCAAGTGTTGTATCCAAGTGTTGTATCCAAGTGTTGTATTCAAGTGTTGTATTCAAGTGTTGTATCCAAGTGTTGTATCCAAGTGTTGTATCCAAGTGTTGTATCCAAGTGTTGTATTCAAGTGTTGTATCCAAGTGTTGTATCCAAGTGTTGTATCCAAGTGTTGTATCCAAATGTTGCATCCAAGTGTTGTATCCAAATGTTGCATCCAAGTGTTGTATCCAAGTGTTGTATCCAAGTGTTGTATCCAAGTGTTGTATCTAAGTGTTGTATCTAAATGTTGCATCCAAGTGTTGTATCCAAATGTTGCATCCAAGTGTTGTATCCAAATGTTGCATCCAAGTGTTGTATCCAAGTGTTGTATCCAAATGTTGTATCCAAGTGTTGTATCCAAATGTTGCATCCAAGTGTTGTATCCAAATGTTGCATCCAAGTGTTGTATCCAAGTGTTGTATCCAAATGTTGCATCCAAGTGTTGTATCCAAATGTTGCATCCAAGTGTTGTATCCAAATGTTGCATCCAAGTGTTGTATCCAAGTGTTGTATCAAAATGTTGTATCCAAGTGTTGTATCCAAGTGTTGTATCCAAATGTTGTATCCAAGTGTTGTATCCAAATGTTGCATCCAAGTGTTGTATCCAAATGTTGCATCCAAGTGTTGTATCCAAATGTTGCATCCAAGTGTTGTATCCAAATGTTGCATCCAAGTGTTGTATCCAAATGTTGCATCCAAGTGTTGTATCCAAATGTTGCATCCAAGTGTTGTATCCAAATGTTGCATCCAAGTGTTGTATCCAAATGTTGCATCCAAGTGTTGTATCCAAGTGTTGTATCCAAATGTTGTATCCAAGTGTTGTATCCAAATGTTGCATCCAAGTGTTGTATCCAAATGTTGCATCCAAGTGTTGTATCCAAGTGTTGTATCCAAATGTTGCATCCAAGTGTTGTATCCAAATGTTGCATCCAAGTGTTGTATCCAAATGTTGCATCCAAGTGTTATATCCAAGTGTTGTATCCAAATGTTGTATCCAAGTGTTGTATCCAAATGTTGCATCCAAGTGTTGTATCCAAATGTTGCATCCAAGTGTTGTATCCAAGTGTTGTATCCAAATGTAGCATCCAAGTGTTGTATCCAAATGTTGCATCCAAGTGTTGTATCCAAATGTTGCATCCAAGTGTTGTATCCAAGTGTTGTATCTAAATGTTGTATCCAAGTGTTGTATCCAAGTGTTGTATCCAAATGTTGTATCCAAGTGTTGTATCCAAATGTTGCATCCAAGTGTTGTATCCAAATGTTGCATCCAAGTGTTGTATCCAAATGTTGCATCCAAGTGTTGTATCCAAATGTTGCATCCAAGTGTTGTATCCAAGTGTTGTATCCAAATGTTGTATCCAAATGTTGCATCCAAGTGTTGTATCCAAATGTTGCATCCAAGTGTTGTATCCAAGTGTTGTATCCAAATGTTGCATCCAAGTGTTGTATCCAAATGTTGCATCCAAGTGTTGTATCCAAATGTTGCATCCAAGTGTTGTATCCAAGTGTTGTATCAAAATGTTGTATCCAAGTGTTGTATCCAAGTGTTGTATCCAAATGTTGTATCCAAGTGTTGTATCCAAATGTTGCATCCAAGTGTTGTATCCAAATGTTGCATCCAAGTGTTGTATCCAAATGTTGCATCCAAGTGTTGTATCCAAATGTTGCATCCAAGTGTTGTATCCAAATGTTGCATCCAAATGTTGCATCCAAGTGTTGTATCCAAATGTTGCATCCAAGTGTTGTATCCAAGTGTTGTATCCAAATGTTGTATCCAAGTGTTGTATCCAAATGTTGCATCCAAGTGTTGTATCCAAATGTTGCATCCAAGTGTTGTATCCAAGTGTTGTATCCAAATGTTGCATCCAAGTGTTGTATCCAAATGTTGCATCCAAGTGTTGTATCCAAATGTTGCATCCAAGTGTTGTATCCAAGTGTTGTATCAAAATGTTGTATCCAAGTGTTGTATCCAAGTGTTGTATCCAAATGTTGTATCCAAGTGTTGTATCCAAATGTTGCATCCAAGTGTTGTATCCAAATGTTGCATCCAAGTGTTGTATCCAAATGTTGCATCCAAGTGTTGTATCCAAATGTTGCATCCAAGTGTTGTATCCAAGTGTTGTATCCAAATGTTGTATCCAAGTGTTGTATCCAAATGTTGCATCCAAGTGTTGTATCCAAATGTTGCATCCAAGTGTTGTATCCAAGTGTTGTATCCAAATGTTGCATCCAAGTGTTGTATCCAAATGTTGCATCCAAGTGTTGTATCCAAATGTTGCATCCAAGTGTTGTATCCAAGTGTTGTATCAAAATGTTGTATCCAAGTGTTGTATCCAAGTGTTGTATCCAAATGTTGTATCCAAGTGTTGTATCCAAATGTTGCATCCAAGTGTTGTATCCAAAT
Source organism: Sepiola atlantica (assembly GCA_963556195.1). Taxonomy (NCBI): domain Eukaryota; kingdom Metazoa; phylum Mollusca; class Cephalopoda; order Sepiida; family Sepiolidae; genus Sepiola; species Sepiola atlantica. The sequence continues at coordinate 69,074,166 of OY744543.1, read as the reverse complement.
GTTGCATCCAAATGTTGCATCCAAGTGTTGTATCCAAATGTTGCATCCAAGTGTTGTATCCAAATGTTGCATCCAAGTGTTGTATCCAAATGTTGCATCCAAGTGTTGTATCCAAGTGTTGTATCAAAATGTTGTATCCAAGTGTTGTATCCAAGTGTTGTATCCAAATGTTGCATCCAAGTGTTGTATCCAAATGTTGCATCCAAGTGTTGTATCCAAGTGTTGTATCCAAATGTTGCATCCAAGTGTTGTATCCAAATGTTGCATCCAAGTGTTGTATCCAAATGTTGCATCCAAGTGTTGTATCCAAGTGTTGTATCAAAATGTTGTATCCAAGTGTTGTATCCAAGTGTTGTATCCAAATGTTGTATCCAAGTGTTGTATCCAAGTGTTGTATCCAAGTGTTGTATCCAAGTGTTGTATCCAAATGTTGCATCCAAGTGTTGTATCTAAATGTTGCATCCAAGTGTTGTATCCAAATGTTGTATCTAAATGTTGCATCCAAGTGTTGTATCCAAGTGTTGTATCCAAGTGTTGTATCTAAGTGTTGTATCTAAATGTTGCATCCAAGTGTTGTATCCAAATGTTGCATCCAAGTGTTGTATCCAAGTGTTGTATCCAAGTGTTGTATCTAAGTGTTGTATCTAAGTGTTGTATCCAAGTGTTGTATCCAAGTGTTGTATCCAAGTGTTGTATTCAAGTGTTGTATCCAAGTGTTGTATCCAAGTGTTGTATCCAAGTGTTGTATCCAAGTGTTGTATCCAAGTGTTGTATCCAAGTGTTGTATCCAAATGTTGCATCCAAGTGTTGTATCCAAATGTTGCATCCAAGTGTTGTATCCAAGTGTTGTATCCAAGTGTTGTATCCAAGTGTTGTATCTAAGTGTTGTATCTAAATGTTGCATCCAAGTGTTGTATCCAAATGTTGCATCCAAGTGTTGTATCCAAATGTTGCATCCAAGTGTTGTATCCAAGTGTTGTATCCAAATGTTGTATCCAAGTGTTGTATCCAAATGTTGCATCCAAGTGTTGTATCCAAATGTTGCATCCAAGTGTTGTATCCAAGTGTTGTATCCAAATGTTGCATCCAAGTGTTGTATCCAAATGTTGCATCCAAGTGTTGTATCCAAATGTTGCATCCAAGTGTTGTATCCAAGTGTTGTATCAAAATGTTGTATCCAAGTGTTGTATCCAAGTGTTGTATCCAAATGTTGTATCCAAGTGTTGTATCCAAATGTTGCATCCAAGTGTTGTATCCAAATGTTGCATCCAAGTGTTGTATCCAAATGTTGCATCCAAGTGTTGTATCCAAATGTTGCATCCAAGTGTTGTATCCAAATGTTGCATCCAAGTGTTGTATCCAATGTTGCATCCAAGTGTTGTATCCAAATGTTGCATCCAAGTGTTGTATCCAAGTGTTGTATCCAAATGTTGTATCCAAGTGTTGTATCCAAATGTTGCATCCAAGTGTTGTATCCAAATGTTGCATCCAAGTGTTGTATCCAAATGTTGCATCCAAGTGTTGTATCCAAATGTTGCATCCAAGTGTTGTATCCAAATGTTGCATCCAAGTGTTGTATCCAAGTGTTGTATCCAAATGTTGTATCCAAGTGTTGTATCCAAATGTTGCATCCAAGTGTTGTATCCAAATGTTGCATCCAAGTGTTGTATCCAAGTGTTGTATCCAAATGTTGCATCCAAGTGTTGTATCCAAATGTTGCATCCAAGTGTTGTATCCAAATGTTGCATCCAAGTGTTGTATCCAAATGTTGCATCCAAGTGTTGTATCCAAATGTTGCATCCAAGTGTTGTATCCAAATGTTGTATCCAAGTGTTGTATCCAAATGTTGCATCCAAGTGTTGTATCCAAATGTTGCATCCAAGTGTTGTATCCAAATGTTGCATCCAAGTGTTGTATCCAAGTGTTGTATCCAAATGTTGCATCCAAGTGTTGTATCCAAATGTTGCATCCAAGTGTTGTATCTAAATGTTGTATCCAAGTGTTGTATCCAAGTGTTGTATCTAAGTGTTGTATCCAAGTGTTGTATCTAAGTGTTGTATCTAAATGTTGTATCCAAGTGTTGTATCCAAGTGTTGTATCCAAGTGTTGTATCCAAATGTTGTATTCAAGTGTTGTATTCAAGTGTTGTATTCAAGTGTTGTATTCAAGTGTTGTATCCAAGTGTTGTATCCAAGTGTTGTATCCAAGTGTTGTATTCAAGTGTTGTATCCAAGTGTTGTATCCAAGTGTTGTATTCAAGTGTTGTATCCAAATGTTGTATTCAAGTGTTGTATTCAAGTGTTGTATCCAAGTGTTGTATCCAAGTGTTGTATCCAAGTGTTGTATTCAAGTGTTGTATCCAAGTGTTGTATCCAAGTGTTGTATCCAAGTGTTGTATTCAAGTGTTGTATCCAAGTGTTGTATCCAAGTGTTGTATTCAAGTGTTGTATCCAAGTGTTGTATCCAAGTGTTGTATCCAAGTGTTGTATCCAAGTGTTGTATCCAAGTGTTGTATCCAAGTGTTGTATTCAAGTGTTGTATCCAAATGTTGTATTCAAGTGTTGTATTCAAGTGTTGTATCCAAGTGTTGTATCCAAGTGTTGTATCCAAGTGTTGTATCCAAGTGTTGTATTCAAGTGTTGTATCCAAGTGTTGTATCCAAGTGTTGTATCCAAGTGTTGTATCCAAGTGTTGTATCCAAGTGTTGTATCCAAGTGTTGTATTCAAGTGTTGTATCCAAGTGTTGTATCCAAGTGTTGTATTCAAGTGTTGTATCCAAGTGTTGTATCCAAGTGTTGTATTCAAGTGTTGTATTCAAGTGTTGTATCCAAGTGTTGTATCCAAGTGTTGTATCCAAGTGTTGTATCCAAGTGTTGTATCCAAGTGTTGTATCCAAGTGTTGTATCCAAATGTTGCATCCAAGTGTTGTATCCAAATGTTGCATCCAAGTGTTGTATCCAAGTGTTGTATCCAAGTGTTGTATCCAAGTGTTGTATCTAAGTGTTGTATCTAAATGTTGCATCCAAGTGTTGTATCCAAATGTTGCATCCAAGTGTTGTATCCAAATGTTGCATCCAAGTGTTGTATCCAAGTGTTGTATCCAAATGTTGTATCCAAGTGTTGTATCCAAATGTTGCATCCAAGTGTTGTATCCAAATGTTGCATCCAAGTGTTGTATCCAAGTGTTGTATCCAAATGTTGCATCCAAGTGTTGTATCCAAATGTTGCATCCAAGTGTTGTATCCAAATGTTGCATCCAAGTGTTGTATCCAAGTGTTGTATCAAAATGTTGTATCCAAGTGTTGTATCCAAGTGTTGTATCCAAATGTTGTATCCAAGTGTTGTATCCAAATGTTGCATCCAAGTGTTGTATCCAAATGTTGCATCCAAGTGTTGTATCCAAATGTTGCATCCAAGTGTTGTATCCAAATGTTGCATCCAAGTGTTGTATCCAAATGTTGCATCCAAGTGTTGTATCCAAATGTTGCATCCAAGTGTTGTATCCAAATGTTGCATCCAAGTGTTGTATCCAAATGTTGCATCCAAGTGTTGTATCCAAGTGTTGTATCCAAATGTTGTATCCAAGTGTTGTATCCAAATGTTGCATCCAAGTGTTGTATCCAAATGTTGCATCCAAGTGTTGTATCCAAGTGTTGTATCCAAATGTTGCATCCAAGTGTTGTATCCAAATGTTGCATCCAAGTGTTGTATCCAAATGTTGCATCCAAGTGTTGTATCCAAGTGTTGTATCAAAATGTTGTATCCAAGTGTTGTATCCAAGTGTTGTATCCAAATGTTGTATCCAAGTGTTGTATCCAAATGTTGCATCCAAGTGTTGTATCCAAATGTTGCATCCAAGTGTTGTATCCAAGTGTTGTATCCAAGTGTTGTATTCAAGTGTTGTATCCAAGTGTTGTATCCAAGTGTTGTATTCAAGTGTTGTATCCAAGTGTTGTATCCAAGTGTTGTATTCAAGTGTTGTATTCAAGTGTTGTATCCAAGTGTTGTATCCAAGTGTTGTATCCAAGTGTTGTATCCAAGTGTTGTATTCAAGTGTTGTATCCAAGTGTTGTATCCAAGTGTTGTATCCAAGTGTTGTATCCAAATGTTGCATCCAAGTGTTGTATCCAAATGTTGCATCCAAGTGTTGTATCCAAGTGTTGTATCCAAGTGTTGTATCCAAGTGTTGTATCTAAGTGTTGTATCTAAATGTTGCATCCAAGTGTTGTATCCAAATGTTGCATCCAAGTGTTGTATCCAAATGTTGCATCCAAGTGTTGTATCCAAGTGTTGTATCCAAATGTTGTATCCAAGTGTTGTATCCAAATGTTGCATCCAAGTGTTGTATCCAAATGTTGCATCCAAGTGTTGTATCCAAGTGTTGTATCCAAATGTTGCATCCAAGTGTTGTATCCAAATGTTGCATCCAAGTGTTGTATCCAAATGTTGCATCCAAGTGTTGTATCCAAGTGTTGTATCAAAATGTTGTATCCAAGTGTTGTATCCAAGTGTTGTATCCAAATGTTGTATCCAAGTGTTGTATCCAAATGTTGCATCCAAGTGTTGTATCCAAATGTTGCATCCAAGTGTTGTATCCAAATGTTGCATCCAAGTGTTGTATCCAAATGTTGCATCCAAGTGTTGTATCCAAATGTTGCATCCAAGTGTTGTATCCAAGTGTTGTATCCAAATGTTGCATCCAAGTGTTGTATCCAAATGTTGCATCCAAGTGTTGTATCCAAATGTTGCATCCAAGTGTTGTATCCAAGTGTTGTATCAAAATGTTGTATCCAAGTGTTGTATCCAAGTGTTGTATCCAAATGTTGTATCCAAGTGTTGTATCCAAATGTTGCATCCAAGTGTTGTATCCAAATGTTGCATCCAAGTGTTGTATCCAAATGTTGCATCCAAGTGTTGTATCCAAATGTTGCATCCAAGTGTTGTATCCAAATGTTGCATCCAAGTGTTGTATCCAAGTGTTGTATCCAAATGTTGTATCCAAGTGTTGTATCCAAATGTTGCATCCAAGTGTTGTATCCAAATGTTGCATCCAAGTGTTGTATCCAAGTGTTGTATCCAAATGTTGCATCCAAGTGTTGTATCCAAATGTTGCATCCAAGTGTTGTATCCAAATGTTGCATCCAAGTGTTGTATCCAAGTGTTGTATCCAAATGTTGTATCCAAGTGTTGTATCCAAATGTTGCATCCAAGTGTTGTATCCAAATGTTGCATCCAAGTGTTGTATCCAAGTGTTGTATCCAAATGTAGCATCCAAGTGTTGTATCCAAATGTTGCATCCAAGTGTTGTATCCAAATGTTGCATCCAAGTGTTGTATCCAAGTGTTGTATCAAAATGTTGTATCCAAGTGTTGTATCCAAGTGTTGTATCCAAATGTTGTATCCAAGTGTTGTATCCAAATGTTGCATCCAAGTGTTGTATCCAAATGTTGCATCCAAGTGTTGTATCCAAATGTTGCATCCAAGTGTTGTATCCAAATGTTGCATCCAAGTGTTGTATCCAAGTGTTGTATCCAAATGTTGTATCCAAATGTTGCATCCAAGTGTTGTATCCAAATGTTGCATCCAAGTGTTGTATCCAAGTGTTGTATCCAAATGTTGCATCCAAGTGTTGTATCCAAATGTTGCATCCAAGTGTTGTATCCAAATGTTGCATCCAAGTGTTGTATCCAAGTGTTGTATCAAAATGTTGTATCCAAGTGTTGTATCCAAGTGTTGTATCCAAATGTTGTATCCAAGTGTTGTATCCAAATGTTGCATCCAAGTGTTGTATCCAAATGTTGCATCCAAGTGTTGTATCCAAATGTTGCATCCAAGTGTTGTATCCAAATGTTGCATCCAAGTGTTGTATCCAAATGTTGCATCCAAATGTTGCATCCAAGTGTTGTATCCAAATGTTGCATCCAAGTGTTGTATCCAAGTGTTGTATCCAAATGTTGTATCCAAGTGTTGTATCCAAATGTTGCATCCAAGTGTTGTATCCAAATGTTGCATCCAAGTGTTGTATCCAAGTGTTGTATCCAAATGTTGCATCCAAGTGTTGTATCCAAATGTTGCATCCAAGTGTTGTATCCAAATGTTGCATCCAAGTGTTGTATCCAAGTGTTGTATCAAAATGTTGTATCCAAGTGTTGTATCCAAGTGTTGTATCCAAATGTTGTATCCAAGTGTTGTATCCAAATGTTGCATCCAAGTGTTGTATCCAAATGTTGCATCCAAGTGTTGTATCCAAATGTTGCATCCAAGTGTTGTATCCAAATGTTGCATCCAAGTGTTGTATCCAAGTGTTGTATCCAAATGTTGTATCTAAGTGTTGTATCCAAATGTTGCATCCAAGTGTTGTATCCAAATGTTGCATCCAAGTGTTGTATCCAAGTGTTGTATCCAAATGTTGCATCCAAGTGTTGTATCCAAATGTTGCATCCAAGTGTTGTATCCAAATGTTGCATCCAAGTGTTGTATCCAAGTGTTGTATCAAAATGTTGTATCCAAGTGTTGTATCCAAGTGTTGTATCCAAATGTTGTATCCAAGTGTTGTATCCAAATGTTGCATCCAAGTGTTGTATCCAAATGTTGCATCCAAATGTTGCATCCAAGTGTTGTATCCAAATGTTGCATCCAAGTGTTGTATCCAAATGTTGCATCCAAGTGTTGTATCCAAATGTTGCATCCAAGTGTTGTATCCAAGTGTTGTATCAAAATGTTGTATCCAAGTGTTGTATCCAAGTGTTGTATCCAAATGTTGCATCCAAGTGTTGTATCCAAATGTTGCATCCAAGTGTTGTATCCAAGTGTTGTATCCAAATGTTGCATCCAAGTGTTGTATCCAAATGTTGCATCCAAGTGTTGTATCCAAATGTTGCATCCAAGTGTTGTATCCAAGTGTTGTATCAAAATGTTGTATCCAAGTGTTGTATCCAAGTGTTGTATCCAAATGTTGTATCCAAGTGTTGTATCCAAGTGTTGTATCCAAGTGTTGTATCCAAGTGTTGTATCCAAATGTTGCATCCAAGTGTTGTATCTAAATGTTGCATCCAAGTGTTGTATCCAAATGTTGTATCTAAATGTTGCATCCAAGTGTTGTATCCAAGTGTTGTATCCAAGTGTTGTATCTAAGTGTTGTATCTAAATGTTGCATCCAAGTGTTGTATCCAAATGTTGCATCCAAGTGTTGTATCCAAGTGTTGTATCCAAGTGTTGTATCTAAGTGTTGTATCTAAGTGTTGTATCCAAGTGTTGTATCCAAGTGTTGTATCCAAGTGTTGTATCCAAGTGTTGTATCCAAGTGTTGTATCCAAGTGTTGTATCCAAGTGTTGTATCCAAGTGTTGTATCCAAGTGTTGTATCCAAGTGTTGTATCCAAATGTTGCATCCAAGTGTTGTATCCAAATGTTGCATCCAAGTGTTGTATCCAAGTGTTGTATCCAAGTGTTGTATCCAAGTGTTGTATCTAAGTGTTGTATCTAAATGTTGCATCCAAGTGTTGTATCCAAATGTTGCATCCAAGTGTTGTATCCAAATGTTGCATCCAAGTGTTGTATCCAAGTGTTGTATCCAAATGTTGTATCCAAGTGTTGTATCCAAATGTTGCATCCAAGTGTTGTATCCAAATGTTGCATCCAAGTGTTGTATCCAAGTGTTGTATCCAAATGTTGCATCCAAGTGTTGTATCCAAATGTTGCATCCAAGTGTTGTATCCAAATGTTGCATCCAAGTGTTGTATCCAAGTGTTGTATCAAAATGTTGTATCCAAGTGTTGTATCCAAGTGTTGTATCCAAATGTTGTATCCAAGTGTTGTATCCAAATGTTGCATCCAAGTGTTGTATCCAAATGTTGCATCCAAGTGTTGTATCCAAATGTTGCATCCAAGTGTTGTATCCAAATGTTGCATCCAAGTGTTGTATCCAAATGTTGCATCCAAGTGTTGTATCCAAATGTTGCATCCAAGTGTTGTATCCAAATGTTGCATCCAAGTGTTGTATCCAAGTGTTGTATCCAAATGTTGCATCCAAGTGTTGTATCCAAATGTTGCATCCAAGTGTTGTATCCAAATGTTGCATCCAAGTGTTGTATCCAAATGTTGCATCCAAGTGTTGTATCCAAATGTTGCATCCAAGTGTTGTATCCAAATGTTGCATCCAAGTGTTGTATCCAAGTGTTGTATCCAAATGTTGTATCCAAGTGTTGTATCCAAATGTTGCATCCAAGTGTTGTATCCAAATGTTGCATCCAAGTGTTGTATCCAAGTGTTGTATCCAAATGTTGCATCCAAGTGTTGTATCCAAATGTTGCATCCAAGTGTTGTATCCAAATGTTGCATCCAAGTGTTGTATCCAAATGTTGCATCCAAGTGTTGTATCCAAATGTTGCATCCAAGTGTTGTATCCAAATGTTGTATCCAAGTGTTGTATCCAAATGTTGCATCCAAGTGTTGTATCCAAATGTTGCATCCAAGTGTTGTATCCAAATGTTGCATCCAAGTGTTGTATCCAAGTGTTGTATCCAAATGTTGCATCCAAGTGTTGTATCCAAATGTTGCATCCAAGTGTTGTATCCAAATGTTGCATCCAAGTGTTGTATCCAAGTGTTGTATCAAAATGTTGTATCCAAGTGTTGTATCCAAGTGTTGTATCCAAATGTTGTATCCAAGTGTTGTATCCAAATGTTGCATCCAAGTGTTGTATCCAAATGTTGCATCCAAGTGTTGTATCCAAATGTTGCATCCAAGTGTTGTATCCAAATGTTGCATCCAAGTGTTGTATCCAAGTGTTGTATCCAAATGTTGTATCCAAGTGTTGTATCCAAATGTTGCATCCAAGTGTTGTATCCAAATGTTGCATCCAAGTGTTGTATCCAAGTGTTGTATCCAAATGTTGCATCCAAGTGTTGTATCCAAATGTTGCATCCAAGTGTTGTATCCAAATATTGCATCCAAGTGTTGTATCCAAATGTTGCATCCAAGTGTTGTATCCAAATGTTGCATCCAAGTGTTGTATCCAAATGTTGTATCCAAGTGTTGTATCCAAATGTTGCATCCAAGTGTTGTATCCAAATGTTGCATCCAAGTGTTGTATCCAAGTGTTGCATCCAAGTGTTGTATCCAAGTGTTGTATCCAAATGTTGTATCCAAATGTTGCATCCAAGTGTTGTATCCAAATGTTGCATCCAAGTGTTGTATCCAAGTGTTGTATCCAAATGTTGCATCCAAGTGTTGTATCCAAATGTTGCATCCAAGTGTTGTATCCAAATGTTGCATCCAAGTGTTGTATCCAAGTGTTGTATCAAAATGTTGTATCCAAGTGTTGTATCCAAGTGTTGTATCCAAATGTTGTATCCAAGTGTTGTATCCAAATGTTGCATCCAAGTGTTGTATCCAAATGTTGCATCCAAGTGTTGTATCCAAATGTTGCATCCAAGTGTTGTATCCAAATGTTGCATCCAAGTGTTGTATCCAAATGTTGCATCCAAGTGTTGTATCCAAATGTTGCATCCAAATGTTGCATCCAAGTGTTGTATCCAAATGTTGCATCCAAGTGTTGTATCCAAGTGTTGTATCCAAATGTTGTATCCAAGTGTTGTATCCAAATGTTGCATCCAAGTGTTGTATCCAAATGTTGCATCCAAGTGTTGTATCCAAGTGTTGTATCCAAATGTTGCATCCAAGTGTTGTATCCAAATGTTGCATCCAAGTGTTGTATCCAAATGTTGCATCCAAGTGTTGTATCCAAGTGTTGTATCAAAATGTTGTATCCAAGTGTTGTATCCAAGTGTTGTATCCAAATGTTGTATCCAAGTGTTGTATCCAAATGTTGTATCCAAGTGTTGTATCCAAATGTTGCATCCAAGTGTTGTATCCAAATGTTGCATCCAAGTGTTGTATCCAAATGTTGCATCCAAGTGTTGTATCCAAGTGTTGTATCCAAATGTTGTATCCAAGTGTTGTATCCAAATGTTGCATCCAAGTGTTGTATCCAAATGTTGCATCCAAGTGTTGTATCCAAGTGTTGTATCCAAATGTTGCATCCAAGTGTTGTATCCAAATGTTGCATCCAAGTGTTGTATCCAAATGTTGCATCCAAGTGTTGTATCCAAGTGTTGTATCAAAATGTTGTATCCAAGTGTTGTATCCAAGTGTTGTATCCAAATGTTGTATCCAAGTGTTGTATCCAAATGTTGCATCCAAGTGTTGTATCCAAATGTTGCATCCAAATGTTGCATCCAAGTGTTGTATCCAAATGTTGCATCCAAGTGTTGTATCCAAATGTTGCATCCAAGTGTTGTATCCAAATGTTGCATCCAAGTGTTGTATCCAAGTGTTGTATCAAAATGTTGTATCCAAGTGTTGTATCCAAGTGTTGTATCCAAATGTTGCATCCAAGTGTTGTATCCAAATGTTGCATCCAAGTGTTGTATCCAAGTGTTGTATCCAAATGTTGCATCCAAGTGTTGTATCCAAATGTTGCATCCAAGTGTTGTATCCAAATGTTGCATCCAAGTGTTGTATCCAAGTGTTGTATCAAAATGTTGTATCCAAGTGTTGTATCCAAGTGTTGTATCCAAATGTTGTATCCAAGTGTTGTATCCAAATGTTGCATCCAAGTGTTGTATCCAAATGTTGCATCCAAGTGTTGTATCCAAATGTTGCATCCAAGTGTTGTATCCAAATGTTGCATCCAAGTGTTGTATCCAAGTGTTGTATCCAAATGTTGTATCCAAGTGTTGTATCCAAATGTTGCATCCAAGTGTTGTATCCAAATGTTGCATCCAAGTGTTGTATCCAAGTGTTGTATCCAAATGTTGCATCCAAGTGTTGTATCCAAATGTTGCATCCAAGTGTTGTATCCAAATGTTGCATCCAAGTGTTGTATCCAAATGTTGCATCCAAGTGTTGTATCCAAATGTTGCATCCAAGTGTTGTATCCAAATGTTGTATCCAAGTGTTGTATCCAAATGTTGCATCCAAGTGTTGTATCCAAATGTTGCATCCAAGTGTTGTATCCAAATGTTGCATCCAAGTGTTGTATCCAAGTGTTGTATCCAAGTGTTGTATCCAAATGTTGCATCCAAGTGTTGTATCCAAATGTTGCATCCAAGTGTTGTATCCAAGTGTTGTATCCAAATGTTGCATCCAAGTGTTGTATCCAAATGTTGCATCCAAGTGTTGTATCCAAATGTTGCATCCAAGTGTTGTATCCAAGTGTTGTATCAAAATGTTGTATCCAAGTGTTGTATCCAAGTGTTGTATCCAAATGTTGTATCCAAGTGTTGTATCCAAATGTTGCATCCAAGTGTTGTATCCAAATGTTGCATCCAAGTGTTGTATCCAAATGTTGCATCCAAGTGTTGTATCCAAATGTTGCATCCAAGTGTTGTATCCAAATGTTGCATCCAAGTGTTGTATCCAAATGTTGCATCCAAATGTTGCATCCAAGTGTTGTATCCAAATGTTGCATCCAAGTGTTGTATCCAAGTGTCGTATCCAAATGTTGTATCCAAGTGTTGTATCCAAATGTTGCATCCAAGTGTTGTATCCAAATGTTGCATCCAAGTGTTGTATCCAAGTGTTGTATCCAAATGTTGCATCCAAGTGTTGTATCCAAATGTTGCATCCAAGTGTTGTATCCAAATGTTGCATCCAAGTGTTGTATCCAAGTGTTGTATCAAAATGTTGTATCCAAGTGTTGTATCCAAGTGTTGTATCCAAATGTTGTATCCAAGTGTTGTATCCAAATGTTGCATCCAAGTGTTGTATCCAAATGTTGCATCCAAGTGTTGTATCCAAATGTTGCATCCAAGTGTTGTATCCAAATGTTGCATCCAAGTGTTGTATCCAAGTGTTGTATCCAAATGTTGTATCCAAGTGTTGTATCCAAATGTTGCATCCAAGTGTTGTATCCAAATGTTGCATCCAAGTGTTGTATCCAAGTGTTGTATCCAAATGTTGCATCCAAGTGTTGTATCCAAATGTTGCATCCAAGTGTTGTATCCAAGTGTTGTATCAAAATGTTGTATCCAAGTGTTGTATCCAAGTGTTGTATCCAAATGTTGTATCCAAGTGTTGTATCCAAATGTTGCATCCAAGTGTTGTATCCAAATGTTGCATCCAAGTGTTGTATCCAAGTGTTGTATCCAAATGTTGCATCCAAGTGTTGTATCCAAATGTTGCATCCAAGTGTTGTATCCAAATGTTGCATCCAAGTGTTGTATCCAAGTGTTGTATCCAAATGTTGTATCCAAGTGTTGTATCCAAATGTTGCATCCAAGTGTTGTATCCAAGTGTTGTATCCAAGTGTGCTTATCATTTAACAGCGATGTCTCACATACTGAGAATTTCATAGAAATAGGATTTTTTTTTTTGGTCAAATCTTGCAATGAAACTTTTCATTTAAGAGATACATAGTTCCCCTTCTTTAACAAGATATCAAATTACCCCATAATACCAACCCTTCTGTTTACAAAAGAAAGGGGATACACATTTTTTCTATCCCCAAAGATTCAAGCTGTTATCTTCCTTGTATTGAGATATAAGAGTTCTATTCCTTTGTGATAAGTTCTTAGAGTGACCTCACTTGTTTGTTGTTGTTGTGCTGGTTATTGACTGGGAAAACAAAGATGGCGGTTTGGACCAACGGACTTGTGTACATGACTGGATTTATGTAACGAGTAAACTAACAAAAATAACTTCATAATAATTAACATTTTTGTTAAAGTTGTTGAGGAAACAGATTTTATTTCTTTTGAACCATAATTTTATTTTATTCAAAGTCGACCAAGGAATGTGTGCACAGTGTAATAATGTATGGAAGTGGAACCTGACCAGAAATGGTTGAAGATATGTGTTACATGGAGACCCCTCCCTGATCTCTGATCTAACAGGTGCATGGGGGCAAGCTGAGTGTCCCCCTTTGAAGCAATTACGTCACAATCGTGAGAACAAGAAAAGAAAGAAGCTTTTTAGTCAGTCCGTCTTTTGGGAGCGTGGTGAATGAATGCAAAATCGAGATGTAATTCAGAAAAAAGAAAATGACATAGCTAGTCGATAAAATTTGGTAGTTTTTCTGGGGAGCAAACTGCTTCACTATAACGGAAAAATTAAAATTATTTCAAAGTTAATTTTTCATCATTTCGTCTGTTGGCCAAAATGTCCGCCTACCGAATTTAATAGGACTCAACCAAATAAAAAAATTAAAATAAAAAAATAATAAATAAATAATAAAGAATAAATAAATAAAAATAAATTAATTTGCAAAAAAAATAAATAAATAACTAAATAAATAAAAAATAAAATAAATAAATAAATAAATAAAAAATAAATAAATAAAAATAAATAAAAAATAAAAATAAATAAATAAATATTCATCATTTCGTCTGTTGGCCAAAATGTCCGCCTACCGAATTTAATAGGGACTTAACCAAATAAATAAAAAATAAAAAAAATAAAAAAATAAAAAATAAATAATAAAAAATGAATAAATAATAAATAAATAAAAAATAAATAAATAAAAATTAATTAATTTTAAAAAATAAAAAAAATAAAAAATAAATAAATAAAAATAAATAAATAAATAAAAAATAAATAAATGAATACAAATAAATAAATAAAACAAAAAAAATAATTTAAAAAATAAATAAATAAATAAATAAATAAAAAATGAATAAAAATAAATAAATAAAAATAAAGCATCCACTAACAACAAGAATGCTGTATCCAATCACAGCGTTACATGCTTAAACTTAAAACTGAAACCATAGAAAACCGCTGTTTCTTCTAGTGACATCGTCAATATTCATTTACACTTTAAAAACCAGACTACTTCATGTGAACGAAATGTTGAATAGGTCCCTATTTTCTGTTACTCATTTCTGTCTACGATCTGAGTGTAGTGAGTGTACCGTTATTGCTCAGTACTCAGGAGCCTCCTCTCCCGGGCATTACCCTCTGCTTTTTTGGGGTCCCTATTTAATTGCCTCTCCACGAGGGCAAAGTTAGACACAACGTCGTTTTTTTTTAAATTTTAATATGGGTCATATCCAGCTCCCCCAAAAAGGGTCACTCTGAATGGGACAAAAATTAAAATTGCCGGTAAAAAGGCATAATAAGGGCCGGCTGACTGGCTAGTGTGCCGTGCGCAAAACCAGTTTGGCCAAATGTCACGAATTTGGTGTGTTTTGGCCATCGAAAATTCCGTTTGGCCTTTTTTGTGTTTTATTTACTCCTCCCCAGGAGTTAGGCACAAGGCCAGTTTTATCTTACTCCCACAAGTAAGATGTGACCCAAGATCGGGTCGAGAAAGTGGGGTTTGAAAAGCCAGCGCTCGAGAGGTGAGCACTCTGGTCATTTAAAAATTGCCTGGGCAGCCCCGTCGGCATTCCCCGGTAGGGGCGCCTCAGACAGTAAGCAATAAACTTACTCCTCCCCAAAGAGGGGAGGCAAAGCCTGGGAGGGTGGACCTCCTAGAACTGCACAGGACAGGCGTGCAGTATCCATCGGAACAGATACTACACTTTGATCTTATTGCCTCAATCAATGGAGATTGTCCTTCCTCTGACCGAGGACAGAACAGATACCACACTTTGAATTATTTATTTGCAAAAAATATAAACGGTGCATTTTAAAACTACATCTACTGCATATTGATCCTAGCCTGAAGGCAAAAAAACTCGAGTTATTAACGCCAAGAAATAAACTTAGAAAAGTTTTAAATTTGTTTTAAGTGTAAAAAAGAAAAAAATATTGTCAATAATACAACGTTTTATTTTATTTATTTCTACATCTCGTCCGTCATTGACAGACCAGAAAACACGTTTTTTTTTTCTTGAGCTTTTGGGTTTGAAAATATATTTTATATAAATAGAGATCGTGTCCGTCCCTCCGTCACTAACCATTTTTCGGTCTTAAAAACGCATTTCCAAATAAAAACTATTGTTTACAGGCAAAAATAAAAGTATCTCTACCAAAAATTAAGAAAGAATTATTGAGTAGAATTTTAATAAAAAATAAGAATCAGTTTTATCGTATTTTGTCGACCACCATTCATTTATTACTTGTTTATATGACAGCCTGATTTACGTGTTTTTCGCTCTAATTAATGGCGAGTCCGTAATATAAGATAAAACTGATTTTTATTTTTAATTAAAATTCTACTCGATAATTTTTGCTAATTTTTGGTGTAGATAGTTATTTTTGCCTGATACATAAGTATATCAAAGAGTTTTTTGCTTAATTTATATGGAACTGCGATTTTCATATGTATAAGAACCCATTTTTTTTAGCGTAATAAATCCATTGAGGAATTTGTCTCATTTGGAAATATCAAATAAATTCCCAACAAATAAAGCGGATGCCATGACTGGAACGCGAAACCGAAACCTTGAGATATCTAGTCTGAGGTTCCACCAATTGACCGATTTGGACTTTCTTTATAAATAGAGCTTAAAACAGTACCATAACAAAATAATTATAGCTTTTGCGTGACGTCATAGATTTACGATTACGTCATGTTTCAAAACATGAATTAAAAAATAAGCGATAACATTAATAAATGGGTAAACATTATCAATAGCGTCGGAAATTATTTTAATAGTCTAAAACAATTTAGTTTGTTTTAACTATGTATTTGATATATATATATATATATATATATATATATATATATATATATACATATATATATACACATATATATAGTATATATATATACATATATATATACATATATATATATACACATATATATAGTATATATATACACATATATATATATATACATAGTATATATACACACATATATATATAGTATATATACACTATATCAATACATATACTATATATACATATACTATATATATACTACATTTTATATATATATATACATATACTATATATATACTACATTTTTATATATGTATATATATATACATATACTATATATATAGTACATTTATATATATATATATATATATATATACATATACTATATATACTACATTTTTATATATATATATATATATATATACATATACTATATATATACTACATTTTTATATGTATATATATATATATATATATACATATACTATATATATACTACATTTTTATATGTATATATATATATATATATATATATACATATACTATATATATACTACATTTATATATATATATATATATACTACATTTTTATATATATATATATATATACATATACTATATATATACTACATTTATATATATATATATATATACTATATATATACTACATTATATATATATACTACATTTTATATATATATATATATATATATATATATATATATATATATATATATATATATATATATATAATTGTGATTGCTAGTATACATATACAAGTTTGACACTTCTGTTATCTTCGTTCTATTCGAATTCTTTGGTTCACATTACATTCCTCCTATTCCAGAATTCCGCAACCATGATTCATTCATCCCCGGATTCTGAACCCGACACAAGGCGACATATTAACAGCGCCCATTCTAGACTGATCTTCTAAATGTCCTTTTCCCCGTTAGAAAATAAAAGGATGGCGTTAATTTGGAGTTGACTTGAAGTTTCTTTTAGTCATAAGTAAAGATTAAGTTACGAAGAACTGACGGTTTTGGGGTCCTTTTTTTTTTAGAAATAGTTTTATATATTTCTTGTAAACTTGTCAGAAATGGGCACCCAGAGGATTTCAGTACTTACGATGTCGATTATTGACGAAGAAGAATAGAGTCAGTCCCGGAAATGACCGAAGCAGCAAAAAAAAAAACTGTAAAAAGACAGAGGACGTTAAGCATACAAAACGTTAGGGTTAGTGTTTAAAAAAAAAATTTTTGCCTTTAAATAAAAAATTTTTTTAAAAAAAGTTAAAGTTGCAAAAATTTCCTAAAATAAATAAATCAAGAAAAGAAGGTGACTTTTAAATCGTAAACTGCTTCAGTCATTTCCAGGAATGACTCGGGATTCTTCGTCAATAGTCGGAACTGACTTTGTAAGTACTGAAATTCGCCGGGTGTTCATTCATTACCAGTAAAGTATTATCTTTTTTTTTTTAGTAAGGCCAGCAAGAATGATGATATTTAGATGAAACTTTTACGATTAAAACTAATTGATGTAGATGAGGGTTCATTTTGTTTTGTAATTCGGGCAGAGATTTCATAAACTTATTTTTATGCAATAATAGCAATATATATATATATATATATATATATATATATATATATATATATATATATATATATATGAGAGAGAGAGAGAGAGAGAGAGAGAGAGAGAGAGAGCTTGAAACAAAGACTATTAAAAACTAATGGAAAATGACTAATTCCTATTTATTTCGAGTTTAACTTTTTTGGAAATACAATTTAAGACCGACAATCAATTTTATTTAAAAAAAGAAAGAAAAAGAAATGGGTGCTTCTACGAAGACGCGTGAGTATTAAAGTAATACTTTAAAAGTATCAATACCAAAAAAAATGTGTGCGAAAAACATGCCAGATATTTCAACGGGCCCTATTCTACAATTGAACCGCTAAGTTCAGTTTGAAAGAAAAGAAGAAGGAAAAGATAAAAACAAATATTTAAAAAAAAAGAAAGAAAAAAGAAAGGAAGAAAGGAAGAAAAAAAGAAAAAGGCGGGTTCTAACAAAGATTTAAACCAACAAAAAAACGATCTCTTTTCTTTCATCATTTCGCGTTCAATTCATTGTTCATAAAGAAACCCACAATTGACATTAGACGATCTGTCCAGTCTCTACCCGCTGATCATCCCATTCTCAATAAATAGTTAAAACAAACGTCACAATCGTTTTCTTTTTTTTTTTCTTTTGGGACGTATGGTGTTTTTGTTAAAACTGCTTTACTCAAACGTTCTACTGACGATATCTCATACCAGAAAAAAGATCTAATCAACGCCGAGGGACGTTTGTTTAGTCTTTGACGTGTATCCATTATTGTTTCGCAATGAATAAAGGCTTAAAAAAAAAAAAAAGTTTTAAAACTCCCCCCCCCCCTCTTGACCTCCGTTAAAAACATTCAAACGTAACGTACAATAATTAGTAATTTTTTTATAGAATTACTCCCGTCTCCAAACCGTTTTTTCTAACGTATTTTGGTCCGTTAAAAAACTAATATGTTATTTAAATCCATGGCTCCGGATTTAGGGTTAGTGTTGAGGTTAATGAAGGACATGTCCTCCTGACGTCATATGACGTAACAACTAAACTACTTATTTGCGACGGTTTACCCACCCCCACCCCTAAAAAAAAAACAAAAAACAACAACAACACCCTATTGGAGACGGGAGTGATTCTATAAAACGACCCAATAATTAAGATGATAAATCAGTAACATCATTTTTATGGCCCATGTGTATAATTATTGAATTAATTCGGGTATGAATATTAAATCGAACAAGTCCCGCCATGTTTTTTTTTTCATAAATAACTTTTTTGTTGAAACGATTTTTGTTGTGTTATCGAGTAGACATTGAAACTTTAATAAGTAATTGTGACAGTCGGTGCCCTGCTCTTAAACTCGCTTACGCTTCGTTAATCGTAATAATAACCTACTTTTATGAGATCTCTTTTCTTCACTTATTTTGGTGCTTGTACAGAGAAGCGTCCGTATTAAATTATCACTACCCCCCCCCCAAAAAAAAAAACACAAACAAAACAATATTATATACTTACGCGGCAGATTTAAATAAGTATCCTCACCAAAAAAGTAGGAAAAATGATTGGGTAGAATTTTAATTAAAAATAAAAATCAGTTTCATCGTATTTTGGTGAATGCTATTAATTTATTACTTGTTAATATGACAGGTTGAGTTATCTCACCCTTAATTTCGTGTTTTTCGCTCGAATCAATGGACGAACCCGATTAAACGGATTTTTTTAAAATCATAATTCTACTCGATAGATTTTGCTAATTTTTCGTGCACAAACCTATTTTTGCTTGATACATAAGAGTTTTTCGGTTAATTTAATTGGGACGGCAATTTTCTGAACAAGCACCGTTATTTTTAATCGTAAAAGATAATTTAAATTTAGAAATGAATTTATATAGAAAATGAAAAACAAAAATATTTGTCGACAGAATAAAATTGACAAAAATAGAAAAATGTTTTTCTCTTAGTCAATCATAAATCAAATAATCGGATTGCAAATTAACTCTTTAAGTTATAAAGTAGTAAATTATTCTTTCTTTGACTGGAACTACATTACTTTTTCAATGTTCGCAATAAATGAGATTGTTTTAAAATTCGTCATATCTTTTTGTTATATATAATTAACTCAACGATTACGTAACACACTGGGAAATAAAACTCTATGACAGCCAAGGGATTTTCCTGACATAAGTTTGTGTATGTACTTTATGTCAGTTTAATAAAGTTTAAAAGATGAACACGATGAAAAAAAAACCCTGAAAAATTAAAAAAAATAATGATAGTCATTTAATAAATCATTTTAAAAAATTTATTTGAAAGATTGCATGAAAAAGTTTTCAAAACTTTTTCATATAATAATTATTATCATCATTTGAAAGATCTGCATGTGAATAATAATGGCCCAGGGGAGATAACTTTTGAAACACGACAACTGATAAAAATCTAACTCAGAAAAATAGAGCATTTAGGACGAGTTTTCGCTTGAGATTTGAAAATAATAAAACTATTAGTTTCAAAATATATTTTCATATTCATATCTAGTACTGCAGCATCTATGTAAAATCTAAAAAACAAAAACCCACCATTACTATTAACATTAATATAGATATTTAAAAATAAATACCGACTTCAAAACTATGTGTTCCGTCTGTTAAATTCTTAATAGTACTGCTACACTTACTTATGGTAATGGTTCGATATTAAAAAAAAACATAAAGGATTCTTTTAGATGACTGAATCTGACCATGTTGATACTTTATTTTTCCTTGTAAAAAAAAAAAAAATACATAAATGAAACGGAATAAATAACAACCGGTACATAAAATAAACGGACACCGGTTGCTTAATGTAACAAATGAAAATCATTGTCTCAAGTGATATTTGTCAGTTTTAGCCAATCAAAACACTTCTTGTAAAAAAGACGGTTGAAATATTTATGTTTTTTATGGATATTTTGACTTAACGAAAGATCTGCCCGGTCTCGCACGAAACATTTGCTGAATGTTTATTAAAAAAAGCTAACTTTAAAGATAATGCTAAAGTTTGTAAGTTTTATCTCATCTGTTTCACGGACATGTCCCGCAAAAATTTCTGGTAAGTAATGATTGCCAACCAAAATGATGAAAATCTTGACCTTGACGAAAACAAAAAAAATGCAGTTGAAAATTGAATTCCATTTGCATTCACTTTCATTTGAAAATTAACATAAATTCGCCGGCTTTTAATAAATTCGATGCATCGTTCTCTTGTAAACGGATGTTATTTTCCTGAAATGTTCCGTTTTTTTTTCTGTTTTTTTAAAATTTATTAGCGATCGTACACGTAAATCAACTAAATCTCATTCATTCACTGTGGAGGTCCCCAGATGCCGAAGAGCCTTCTACTTAAATAGCTTTTTTCCTCGCGCTGCTGGCCTCTGGAACTCCCTCCCCGCCCGCTGTTTCCCCGACAGTACTGACATGCAGAAATTTAAAACTCATGTAAACAGACATCTCGTTGCGCAGATCTCAATTTAGGCTGACCCCCCCCCCCCCAACCTTCTCCCCTTTTCTTTTTTCTCAGTGGCCCCTTACGTCTACAGTGGCGGCCTGCCTTGTTTGGGTTGAACCATGTTAAAGAAAAAAAAAAGTTTTTAGAGGGGCAAAGAAAAATATTACTACGGTAAAAGTCCAGATTCGCGTCGGGGACAGATTGCGATTAAAAAAAAAAAAATGTGTATCGGCGATAATTTAAAAATTTTTTTTTTTTTTTAAAGATTATGGTGAACGTTTTGGATTTAAAATCTATTTAGTATTACGCATGAAATCTGAAGAAAACACTTTTTAAATGAACAGACTTCCTAGGATTTACAAGATGGGAGCATCCTTGATCGTTTTTGTATCGCTCATGACGCAAAAAGTGTTAAAATGTAATAGTAAATTGATTTTTAACTCCAAAACGTTCATCATATCATAATTTTTTCTTAAAAAAAAAAGAAAGATTATCGCCTATACACAATTTTCGAAGAATCTGTACCCGACGCGAATCTGGACTTTTACCAAAATGTAAATAAAAGCGCTTAAAAATAATTCAAAACACCAAAAATATGTTATTACTGGACGAATATGTAATATAATTAGATCCTTCCTATCCAAAAGAAAGATTTAGGTTGTCCTCGATGGCCGTTCATCCAAACAACATTACATAAATGCAGTGTACCCCAGGGATCGATCCTTGGACCTTTATTTTTCCTGATTTTCATAAACAACCTCCCTGATGACATTGTATCTGAGATGGGTATAATTGCTGACGACACCATGCTCTACTCTCGTCATGTAGGCAAAACGTACACGCACATATCCGAGGCAATGGCTGAATCCTTAGAAAGTGACCTCTAGTCTGTGGTGGAATGGGGTCATAAATGAATGGTAACATTTAATGCTACTAAGACAAAGCTCCTTTCCTTCAACAACTACAAAAAACCTCTTCAACCACCGATTGCCATGACAAATAACACTCTACCTGAGAATCCAACGTTCAATCTCTTCGGTCTTACATTCACAGGTAGCATAAATTGGAACAAATACATAGAAGCCAAGACTGCTGCAAAGAAAGTGGGCTCCCTCTACCGTGCTAGAAACTTTCTCACACCTGACAGTATTCTACATCTCTACAAAGTCACCATCCGCCCATGCATGGAGTATTGTTGTCTCATCTGGGCTGGTGCACCATCCATTTGTCTCTCCCTCTTAGACAAGGTCCAAAAAAGAGTCGCTAATCTAATAGGTCTCTCACTATCCACCAAGCTCCAGCCCCTTTCCCATCGTCGTCGCAATATTGCATCCTTGTGCTTGTTTTACAAGTACTTCAATGGTGTGTGTTCCGATGAACTTGTTGCACTGGTGCCTCCTCGATGTAAATGCACTCAACCAACCCGACAATCAGCTAAATCCCATCCATTAACTGTGGTGGTCCCCAGATGCCGAAAGGCCTTCTACTCCAATAGCTTCTTTCCTCGTGCTGCTGGCCTCTGGAACTCCCTCCCTGCTCCCTGTTTCCCCGATTGTACCGACGTTCAGAAATTTAAAACTAATGTGAACATTGAACAAGCATCTCGCTGCTCGCTCCCAATTTAGGATGACACCCTTAAAACTTTCACCCTAATTCTCAGTAGCTCCTTACGTCTACAGTGGCAGCTTGCCTTGTTTGGGGTGAACTAAGTTTTAAAAAAAAAATTTTTTTTAAGTAAGTAGAAAAGTAAAACTTGGTGCTGATATCGATCCTGAACCAGTTTTCGTGACGTTCGACTCGGAAGCGTTCGGCTGTTCTACGCAAACGCCCGAGAGTTGACGAGCCGATTTGTACCAGACGACAATTTTGATACGTCCTATGATAATAATGTTTTGCTTGTTTTATTTTGTTTTTTTGTTGGGTTTAGGGTAAGGAATTTTTTAAATAAACAACAAAGAAAATTAAACATATTTACATGTATTTTTTTGAAAGAAACAACAGGAAAAAAAAACATAGCAAGGTTACTGTTATAAAATGAATACTGTATTTAAAAAAAAACCAAAAAAACGTACCAAAATTACTTTTATCACGACATATTGTTTTAATTTTATTATTTATTCTTAATTGCTCGCGATGATACTGCAGTGCAAAGCTGTTCGTAATTCATTTTGGGTTTATTTTCTTCAAAAAAAACTTCCTGACAGAAAATCCGTCTTCGAAAGCACTTATTTTCATTTTGTAACAAAGTTATCGGCTGCTCGCTGCTTCGGCTCGTCAACACTCGGGCGTTTGCGTAGGATAGACGAACGATTCCGAGTCGAACGTCACGAAAGCTGGTTCAGGATCGATATCAGTACCAGTAAATTTTATTGCCTTTGGTAACAGTTATTTGTTGACTATTTGTTCTTTCACCTATTTTTTTTTTTCTGTTGGAAATTCTACACAATCGGCGAAACTTTTTTAATTCGAAATTCTATCGATTATTGAGCACAACATTTTCAGAGCATAAAAACATTCCTGTTTAGATAGTGTGGAGGGGGGGGGTCATCTGTTTGCGATGGTTATTTCAGTAATCAAATTATATCATGTTGTTTTTTTTTTTAAGTGTGGGGAGGTGGGTTATTTTTAACCCTTGTTCCCGGCAGCACTTTTTATGCCCGCCACTAATCAGAAGTAAGGATTTGTTTCACGTGATTCAAATTAACCAATCAATCGCAACCATTTGAATTGAAAGAAAATCGTCTGCTTTGAATATTTGCCGACTTTACAGTATATATTTATTTTTCGGTTTATTTTTATTTTTTTACTTTTGAAAATAGAATTAACGTTAAAGTGTAGTATCTGTTCTCATACTATACTCAATCTTTTCTGTCTTCGATCAACGAAGAAGAAATCCTTCTAAACTGCGGCAATTAAATTTTTTTAGTCCCTATCCGGAGTGCCCCTTTTCCCCACATTTAAAAATCGACCTTGTGTCTATCTTTGCCCTCGTAGGGACGGGGGGAGTAGATAGGAACATGTTGAATAAAAGTTAAAACAATGTATTTATATATATTGAAATTGTTTAAGAAATCAAAATATAATTGAAACGAACAAGTTAGCTTGTATAAGTATAAAGTAACCCATATTATTACCCGTTATGGCTAACAACTGTTTTTCTAAAATTCATAATGATCGGTTAATTAGTTTAAGAGGGAATTCTGTACATACAAATATATAAATGTCTACACATATCTGTCTTTATATAAATATTGTCTGATAATAAAATAAAATTAAATCGATACTTTGTATTCATACGTGGAATACCTAGATTACAGAAATTAATTTAAATGAATAAATGCGAAAGTTGGGCATAACCCAACCCCAACCCTTACTCTAATCCTAACCCTTACTCTAATCCTAACCCTTACTCTAACCCTAACCCTTACCCTTACTCTAATCCTAACCCTTACTCTAACCCAACCCTTACTCTAACCCTTACTCTTACTCTAACCCTTACTCTTACTCTAACCCAACCCTTACGCTAACCCTTACTCTTACTCTAACCCTTACTCTAAACCTAACCCAACCCTTACTCTAACCCTTACTCTAACCTAACCCTTACTCTAACCCAACCCTTACTCTAAACCTAACCCAACCCTTACTCTAATCCTAACACTTACTCTAACCCTTACTCTAACCCAACCCTTACTCTAACCCTAACCCTTACTCTAACCCTTACTCTAAACCTAACCCAACCCTTACTCTAACCCTTACTCTAACCTAACCCTTACTCTAACCCAACCCTTACTCTAAACCTAACCCAACCCTTACTCTAACCTAACCCTTACTCTAAACTAACCCTTACTCTAACCTAACCCTTACTCTAAACCTAACCCAACCCTTACTCTAACCCTTACTCTAACCTAACCCTTACTCTTACCCTAACCCTTACTCTAACCCTAACCCTAACCCTTACTCTAAACCTAACCTAACCCTTACTCTAAACCTAACCCAACCCTTACTCTAAACCTAACCCAACCCTTACTCTAAACCTAACCCAACCCTTACTCTAACCCTAACCCTTACTCTAACCCTTACTCTTACTCTAACCCTTACTCTAACCCAACCCTTACTCTAAACCTAACGGTAAAGTGAAAACGTCTTATTTCAAGTTAATTCAACTTTACAAAATAGACGAACCATCTTTTTTATATTTTACTTGTGTATATGCGATATCAGTCACAAGGTGAACTAATTTGCATATTGGTTTTGAAAAGGGACGTTTTATTATTTAACTATTTGTTTTTTGATTCAGTGATTGTTTTGCTATTAATATAACATAGTTCTGTTTCGCAATATTATTTTATTTCTTGAACAAATATTTAGCATTTTTGTTCAAATGTTCGATTCTTTAGAGGAACCGATTTGATTTTCAACAATCTGTTTCTGAAATGCCAGCGAACAGGCAAATTGATTTCTTTCTTTTCTTCTCTTTACGGTCACATTTAAAAGATGAATAAATTTGCATTGAAATTACAAAAATGTTGAAGGAATTTTGGGGTCGTTATCAAAATTAGTCTTTTGGGTAACAATGAACAAACAAAAAAAGGTTTACAACAAATTTATGAATAAAATGTTTATTATTTCAAATTAATGTTTCAAGTAGCAAACTTTGCGAAGTTTTAAAATAATTTGCTATTTTTTAAACTTCTAATACTTTTACCAACCATCTTTTTTTTTAATCACAGGTCAGCCGTTGGTCGGGACTTGTAGGAGACTTATGTCGGCAAACAGTCCAAATTCTTCAGCCGAGGCGCAGTCCAAGAAATGGGATCTGTACAGCGCCGTCTGCCTGGAACGATTACCCCGGATTTCTGCTGATCCGAATGAGATTGAAGAGAAATATTCAAATCTCATGAACCAGTTGGAGATTGAAAATAGTTTGTTGTCCAACCATGAACTGCGATACAAGGAAGACAAGTAAGTAAGATGAATTTCCCGTGATTATGTTTACCACCCCCCCCCCCAGGAGGTTTGACACAAGGTCAAGTGTGGTTGTGAATTTGAAAAGCCAGCACACTAGGCGAAGTGCATTGGCCTACAAAAAATGCTTGGGCTGTCTCGTCTGCATTCCCCGGTAGGGGTGCCTCAGGCGATTAGCAATAAACTCCCCTTCTCAAAGGGTGAGAAGGTAAAGCCTGGGAGGGTGCTTATTTATATGTAGGATTTGGGGACGAAAGCTCATCACTAAAGTTGAGAAATTGTCCAATGGTCTTTATTTACCCCCTCTCCAGGGGGTTAGACGCATTATGCGAAACACATCCTGGCCTACAAAAAATACGGCAAAAATGACTATCGGCATTCCCAGGTAGGGGCCCTTCAAGCGATTAGCAATAAACTTACCCTCAAAGAGATGGTAAAGCCTGGGAGCGTGGACTTCCTAGGACTGAACAAAACCATAGCTCAACCCGACAGCAACAAAGCTACCCTCTGTCGGACTAATCATTAAGGACGTATCTCTGACTGGTACGAACGCCTACGCAAACTGTGACAGGTAAGTAAGTGCATTTACCTTGATACACGGTAGATAATAATGAAAAAAAAATTTTTTTTTAATTGAAAAAAAAATAATAATAATGAAATAATTGTGTGCAGTGCTCATCTGCACACAATTATTTCATTATTATTATTTTTTTTTCAATTAAAAAAAATTTTTTTTCAATTAAAAAAAAAAATAATAATGAAATAATTGTGTGCAGTGCTCATCTGCACACAATTATTTCATTATTATTATTTTTTTTTTTTTAATTGAAAAAAATCTTTTTTAATTGAAAAAAAAATAATAATAATAATGAAATAATTGTGTGCAGATGAGCACTGCACACAATTATTTCATTATTTTTTTTTTTAATTGAAAAAAAATTTTTTTTAATTGAAAAAAAAATAATAATAATGAAATAATTGTGTGCAGATGAGCACTGCACACAATTATTTCATTATTATTTTTTTTTCAATTAAAAAAAATTTTTTTTCAATTAAAAAAAAAAAAAATAATGAAATAATTGTGTGCAGTGCTCATCTGCACTGCAAGTCACCAAAGGTGCACGCGTGTGGAGGGGGGAGAGACACCAGGTGTAGTTTCAGCAAATTTCGGGAAGCATGAAGATTTTAAACAATGCAATGTCACCGAAACCAACAACTGACGCGGACAGTTTTGTTTCATGCTTCAACGATTCTGGACGTGAGAAAAGGGTTTCCGAAAATCTCTAGGAGCTGTGCTGTTTTCTGTGACACATGGAGATCGAAAAGGTGCTCCGTGTTGTTATTGGTGAGATGATTAATAATTTTGTGGGTGTTTATTCGTTGCTCGACGTCAACGCTTAAATGAATCCCACGGAACCAAGATGTCAGAGTATGGCAAGTGTCTGACGGAGAGTATTCGCTTTGTTTCACGTCTCTGAACGGTTTCCAGGCGGTCAATGTTCTGAGCAGTTCTGATGACATGAATTCTAAGTGTGGTCACATCATAGCTGTACAGTTTTCGAAAGAAAGATAGCTGGAGAGTGCCTAACAAAGGTCTTTCTAAGTTATGCCAAGACATTCTCGGAGTTCTTGATAATTTTCGAGATGTGCTTTGGCCAACGCAAATCACAGTTGACAGTAATGCGCAGATCACGTTCACAATTGTCAAAAGACAATGAAATATTGCTGTGTTGGATCCCAAGTCATATCGGAATCAGAGGAAACGACCAGACTGATAGGGAAGCCAGGTCTGCATTAGGCATGGCCGCGGAGACCAATTTTAAGATTCCATTTACAGATTTTAAAACGAAAATCAACAAATATATCCAACAACAAAGACAACAACGTTGGAGTAACAATACACACAACAAATTCCTAGCGATCAAAGCTACAATAGGAGAAGGGAAAAAAAGCTCACGAAAAAGCCGAAAGGAAGAAGTAGTGTTATCCAGACTTCGCATAGGTCACACAAGGATTACACATTCCTACTTACTTGAAGACAAAGAGCAACCAATATGCTTTGCATGCCAGACTACCTACACCATCAAGCATATTCTTATTGAATGCATTGATCTGGCCCCTAAAAGAGAAACTTTCTACAGAGCAGGTACAATGAAGGAACTGTTTAAGAAAAATAAAGTAGAGACAATACTGAACTTCTTAAAAGCTGCTGATCTATATAAAAAGATATAATTACCTAGAGACATATAAATCCAGCTTGATTTGGCATTAAATGAACTGAGAAAGGATATGTCGTTAGAAAAGGAAAAACGTTTAACGAATGTTTTCAAAATACTATTTTTTTTTTTTTTTTTTTTTTGTCTAAAGAATTTTGTTTACTTTGCAAAGTGTTTTAAAAAATACTACTTGATTCGGCATTACATGACCTGGAAAAGGTTGATATGCCGTAAAACAAAACAAACAAACAGAAAACAAACAAAACGATTTCTTGATATTAGTTTTATGGAGGGAGTATGTGGACACTGGACATTTCCTCTCAAAATGCATGGTGCCAATCTTTAACCCTAACCCTAACCTTTTCCTCTCAAAATGCATGGTGCCAATCTTTAACCCTAACCTTAACCTTTTCCTCTCAAAATGCATGGTGCCAATCTTTAACCCTAACCGTAACCGTTTCCTCTCAAAATGCATGGTGCCAATCTTTAACCCTAACCGTAACCGTTTCCTCTCAAAATGCATGGTGCCAATCTTTAACCCTAACCCTAACCTTTTCCTCTCAAAATGCATGGTGCCAATCTTTAACCCTAACCCTAACCTTTTCCTCTCAAAATGCATGGTGCCAATCTTTAACCCTAACCTTAACCTTTTCCTCTCAAAATGCATGGTGCCAATCTTTAACCCTAACCGTAACCGTTTCCTCTCAAAATCCATGGCAATAGCTTCAGCTGGCAGTCTATAATCCATTGCTGTATTTTGCCCAGGGGTTATTGCATCATCATCATATTCGGTTTAACATCCCCTTTATATACTGGTATGCGTTTGTCGGCTTTAAGAAATTGACCTCCAAACTAACCCTAACCTCCAAACTAACCTATCTCTAGCTAATATTTATTTCAAGTTAACTTTCATCACTTTCTCCCATTTGTTTTCTTGGCCTTCCCCTATGAACCGAACCTGCTACCTTGGCTGTTCTAACCCAAGAACTCTCACCGTTTTTTTCAACGTGACCAAACCAACAAAGTCTCCTGTTCTGCACACATCTCTCTATACTTTCCAGATTTAATCTTCCTCTGAGGTCATCAGATCTAAATCTGTCTTTAAGACTCACACTACACATCCATCGTATCATTCTCTTATCATTTCTCTCCGTGCAACGGACTATTTATTTACAAAATATATGCCTACAAAACAAATTAATCTAAAATCCGTTCATATACAAAATCGGATCAAAATGTATCTCTTCAGTTTGTGGAGGCCATGATCCCAGGCATTACTTTCTTCTGGCGAAGGAAGAGATGGATTACCTGCCTGTTACTTGAGGTGGTCTCATTCGTGAAGGAGTGAGACTATACAGGTTACTTTTTTTCACCCCAGTCCAAAGTGTCCCCCTTTTTTTTCTCTCTCTCTCTAATCTGACGTCATGTTAACACCTGTAGATTTCTTGAAATAGAACTTTCTGTGCGTTCGAAATAGAACATTGTACTTAATAATCAGAGGGCGGGTAACCAAATGTTTGAATGGCCGCCGGCTGTTCCATCGTATTCCATTACAATCTAATTTAATTACGTAACTCAATTATATAGATTTAAAAAAAAAAACAATGTCTTTAATTAATTCTATTTATAATTTTTATTAAGATTATTATCGAAGAAAATATTTTAAATACATCTAAAAATCTGAAAAAAAAAACAATCATGAGTGTATATTTGCGAATATTAATTTATTAGAAGCTTTAGAACAAATTAATTATGTAAATTTGAAAGACGCGTGATGTTTGGGGAAGTTTTGGAATGGGTATATAAAGCAGCTGATAATTAGTTATAAAAAGAGAGCGATCAAAACTAATAATATAGTTTTGGCTTCAGACAGACAGACAGATACATAATCTCCATTATTAATAGATGTATTAATTATATTAATTAATTATACATTTATTAATTATATTAATTATTAAACATATATTCATTTTATTAATAAAATGTAGAATAATTAATATAATGGATATATGTTTAATAACATATATCTATTATATTAATTATTCTACATTTTATTAATTATATTAATTAATTATACATATATTTTAATTATTATACATTTCATTAATGAATTATACATATATTCATTATATTAATTAATTATTCTACATATATTCATTCATTCCAGGAAAATTGCAGCCAAGAAACTGGAAGAAATTGAATTGAAAGAGGAGGAGGCTGCACGGAAAACTACGGCAGAATTTGAAGATTCGTGGGAACTTGAATACAATGCGTTCACCCCAGCTCCTCGCATCACAGGTCTGTAATAGATGTCTGTTCTGTGTTTTGTTTTTTATCTTTTATGAAATATCGTGTCTTTAAAATATGTCTTCAGATTTCTGAGAGGCTGGATTGGTCTGTCACACTTCAATTTAAAATTGCATTTTCTTTGGTCTGTCACACTTTAGTTTATAATAGCATTTTCATCACTAAATGCACAGATTTAATGGATGTCCCTTTTAAGAATATCCATTTTATTTATTTTTTTATGTGAGAAAAAAACTAACCAATAAAAATACTTACAATTCTGTAAGCTATTCTACACCAGGCAACCTTGCTGGTACTTGTTGCAGTTACGCTACGGTTAATTAAATTTAAAAAAATGTATAAGCTAGTTTAAAATGTAAAAAAAATTAATTAAATTTGAATAATGTATAAGCTAGTTTAAAATGTAAAAAAATAAATTAAATTAAAAAAATGTCTCTTGTTTAAAATGTAAAAAAAAATAATTAAATTTTTAAAAATGTATAATCTCGTTTACAATGTAAAAAACAATAAATTAAATTAAAAAATGTATATCGTTTAAAATGTAAAAAAAAAAAAATTTAAAAATGTATAATATCGTTTGAAATGTAAAAAAAAAAAATTTAATAAAAAAAATGTATAATATCGTTTAAAATGTAAAAAAAATAAATTAAATTAAAAAATGTATAATATCGTTTAAAATGTAAAAAAAATTAATTAAATTTAAAAAAATGTATAAGCTAGTTTAAAATGTAAAAAAAATTAATTAAATTTAAATAATGTATAAGCTAGTTTAAAATGTAAAAAAAATTAATTAAATTTAAAAAATGTATAATCTCGTTTACAATGTAAAAAAAAATTAATTAAATTAAAAAATGTATAATATCGTTTAAAATGTAAAAAAAAATTAATTAAAAAATGTATAATATCGTTTGAAATGTAAAAAAAAATAAATTTAATAAAAAAAATGTATAATATCGTTTAAAATGTAAAAAAAATAAATTAAATTAAAAAATGTATAATATCGTTTAAAATGTAAAAAAAATAAATTAAATTAAAAAATGTATACTATCGTTTAAAATGTAAAAAGAAATTAATTAAAAAATGTATAATATCGTTTGAAATGTAAAAAAAAATAAATTTAATAAAAAAAATGTATAATATCGTTTAAAATGTAAAAAAATAAATTAAATTAAAAAATGTATTATATCGTTTAAAATGTAAAAAAATAATTAAATTAAAAAAATGTATGATCTCGTTTAAAATGTAAAAAAATAATTAAATTAAAAAAATGTATAATCTCGTTTAAAATGTAAAAAAATTAAATTTAAAAAAATGTATAATCTTGTTTAAAATGTAAAAAAAATTAATTAAATTTTAAATAATGTATAATCTTGTTTAAAATGTAAAAAAAAATTAATTAAATTAAAAAAATGTATAATCTCGTTTAAAATGTAAAAAAAATTAATTAAATTTAAAGAAATGTATAATCTTGTTTGAAATGTAAAAGAAATTAATTAAATTTAAAAAAATGTATAATCTTGTTTAAAATGTTAAAAAAATGTATAATCTTGTTTAAAATGTAAAAAAAATTAATTAAATTTAAAAAAATGTATAATCTTGTTTAAAATGTAAAAAAAATTAATTAAATTTAAAAAAATGTATAATCTTGTTTAAAATGTAAAAAAAAATTAATTAAATTAAAAAAATGTATAATCTTGTTTAAAATGAAAAAAAAAATTAATTAAACTTAAAAATATGTATAATCTTGTTTAAAATGTAAAAAAATTAATTAAATTTAAAAAAATGTATAATCTTGTTTAAAATGTAAAAAGAATTAATTAAATTAAAAAAAATGTATAATCTTGTTTAAAATGTAAAAAAAATTAATTAAATTTAAAAAATGTATAATCTTGTTTAAAATGTAAAAAATTAATTAAATTTAAAAAAATGTATAATCTCGTTTAAAATGTAAAAAAAATTTATTAAACTTAAAAAAATGTATAATCTTGTTTAAAATGTAAAAAATTAATTAAATTTAAAAAAATGTATAATCTCGTTTAAAATGTAAAAAAAATTAATTAAATTTAAAAAAATGTATAATCTCGTTTAAAATGTAAAAAAAAAAATTTATTAAACTTAAAAAAATGTATAATCTTGTTTAAAATGAAAAAAAAAATAAAACTAAATGTCTTTAATCTTTTTGCAGAAGCTGACAAATCAAATGATTTAAAATCTCTAGACAGACGTCTTCAGTCCAAACTGATTTTATTAGTCAAGCAAAAAATTGGAACCAAAGAAGTTTGGGCAATGCCCCAAGGCAAGCACCAACACGGAGAATCAATGCGTCAGGTTAGTCGACGGTTCTTACCGTTTTTAGTCTCATTCACTAATTTTGCTTGGGACATTTTTTTTCATTGCCCAATTTTGTATAGATTCTTTTTTGTCCCATAATTCATGTTCACATCGGACATCGTGTTTTTTTGTTTTTTTTTTTTTGTTTTTTTTTCATTAGATAGCCAGTGAGGGTTGAAGACATGTGTTGCATGGATAGAAATATGAGAATGATACAATGAATCTGTAACGTGAGTCTTAAAGACACACTTAGTTCTGGTGACCTCAGAGGAAGATTAGATCTGGGTAGAATACGGCGATGTGTGCCGAAGAGTAGACTTTGATAGAATGGCCACGTTGAAAGAACGGATGAGAGTTCTTGGGTTTATAGATGTAGAACAGTTGAGATAGCAGGTTCAGTTCACAGTGGAAGGCCGAGGAAAACATGGGAGAAAGTGTTTAAAATGGACCTACGGGATGAATAAAAACGTGGCCAGAGATAGATTACTTTGGAAATCAATTTCTTAAAGCTGTTCAACGTATGCCAGCATGTAAAACGGATATTTAACCGAATATAATGATGATGATGATGATGATCAATTTTTAACATGCATCGTTTTTCTCTGCTTACTTTCGTTAGTTTTTGTACCTCATTGTAATACAGCTTCCTATTCCAGTAGCTTCTTTCCAAGAAGCGCAGGCTTGTGGAACTCTCTTCCTGCTGACTGTTTTCAAGACTAATATCAATAGGCATCTCCTGTGTTTGTGATAATCATATTTGTTCTTGTTAGCTCTTTACATCAAGTGGCTTCACGCCTTGTCTGGAGCGATTTCCATAAAGTAAAAAAAAAAAAAAAAAATATGGATCCCCTGTTCCACTGTCGAGCAAAGAAGCTATTAAAGTAGAAGGCTCTACGGCATCTGGGGACCTCCATAGGGAGTAGAGTTCTTTAGTTAGTAGATGTAGAACAGTTGAGATAGCAGGTTCAGTTCACAGTGGAAGGCCGAGGAAAACATGGGAGAAAGTGATCAAAATGGACCTGAGCGATGAATAAAGATGTGGCCAGAGATAGATTAGTTTGGAAATCAATTTCTTAAAGCTGTCCAACGCATGCCAGCATGTAAAATGAACGATAAACCGAATATGATGATGATGATGATCAATTTTTAATATGCATCGTTCTTCTCTGCTTACTTTCGTTAGACCATTTCTATCCACTTTCATATGGATCCCCTGTGTTCCACTGTCGACGTTCGTGTGTATCAACAATTCAAAAATTCGACTTTTTTTTTTATTATCTTTCAGACAGCTGAACGTATTCTACATCAACATTGTGGAAAAGTGAAAGGTGTTTTTCTTGGGAATGCACCTTGCGGCTTCTATAAATATAAATATCCAGTACGGTCCGATTCCTTTGGAGCAAAGGTAAGCATTTTCAATTATTACTAAAGAATATAATTTGGATTATTACTCAAGTCCGCTTATCAGAACGTATTGTGCTGCAGGATCGCACTCTCCAAGTGCTTTTGTCAAAAAAAAAAAAAAACTTGCTTTTATATAATAACTAGCTAGCTTTGCCGACTCGTTATCGCTTCGAAAAGTTTGCTACTTGAAACATTAACAAACAAAAAATAATAAACATTTCATTCATTACGTTGTTGTAAACACGAAACAAAATCTTTCTCATTCATTCATATAGATAGATAAACATTAACCTTTTGCTCACTGCGATGCAAATTTATTTATCTTTTAAATGTGATTGTAAAGAAAGGAAAAGAAAGAAGAAATCAATTTACCTTTTCACTTGGAATTTAGAAATAGATCGCAACGTGTTGAACCTCAAGTGAGTTCCTCTGAAGAAAGGGACATTTGAACACAAAGGTTAAATATTTGTCTCGGAAATAAAACTTACGAAACAGACATATTTGTTATATTAAAATCGAAACAATCATTGGATTCAAAAGCAATTAAAAAAAATTATAGTTCATAAAATGTCCTTTTTGCAAAATCAATATGTAAATTAGTTAAATCAATATGCAAATTAGTTAAATCAATATGCAAATTAGTTAAATCAATATGCAAATTAGTTAAATTAACATGCAAATTAGTTAAATTAATATGTAAATTAGTTAACCTTGCGACTGATATCCCATATACATAAGCAGTATATAAAAGAGATGGTTCGTCTAAATTAACTTAAAATAACTTGAAATAGGGCGTTTTGACATTACCATTAGTGCAAGAAATGGCACCAACTTTCGCATTTATTCATTTAGACTAGCAGGACTCATATCCCGGCGTTGCCCAGGAAAATTGAGGAAACCAAGAATCGCAACCTCCTGAAGTAAATTGACTGGAAACACTCTTTTCACCCAAAATGCTAAGCATTTATCCACGATATAGAAAATATTCGTAAATAGAACGATGTATTAAAGTAAAATGAAAACAATCATCGAATAAGAAAACAATAAAAATGGATTGTTAATTAATGAGATGTCATTTTGTAAAGCAATATGCCAGACATCAATCGCATACACATAATCAGTATATTAGAAAGCTGTTGTTCTATTGTGAATATGAATTTGGCGTTTCAATATCACCGTCAGTGCAACAAATGGGCCAACTTTATAAATATACACATTACCTGACAGTAATAAATTTCTACAACTCAACCTCTCCTCGTGTCAAACACATTAAGTGTGGACTATTATTGTAAACAAGCTATATTTACCCGGTGTTGCCCACGTGGTGACATGTTGCCGAGGGGTAGGCTTAAAGAAAAATAATTAAAAATATAATCATGTTTACAATTTCTTTTAATAGGATTTGAGGAGGTTGCTATTCGTTTTAGTCAGGAAACCAAGAATCGCAACCCCCAGAAATAAATTGACCGGAAATACATTTTTCACCCAAAATGCTAAGCATTTATCCACGATATAGAAAAAAATATTCGTAAATAGAACGATGTGTTACATTAAAATTAATTTCTGTTTGTTTTATGAAATTGAATAGTTAATTAATGAGATGTCCTTTTGCAAAGCAATATGCAAATTAGTTAATGACGTCATTCGCATAAACATGATCAGCATAATAGAAAGCTGTTGGTCTTCTATTGTGAATATGAATCTGGTGTTTTAATCTCACTGTCGGTACAATAAATGGTCCAACTTTATAAATATACAGGTCATAATATCACAAAGTTTATTAAAAAAAAAAAGAAAAAAAGTTAATTTTAATCTGAAACTCTATACTAATGAGACGTGTGCATCCTATCCTGTATAAAACACAAATTTTTTTCAAATGTGATGCTATACATAGCATCAACTTAACTGGTTTGGCCATGTTGTGAAGATGGACAGGACTTGCCATTAGACAATTGTCTCAAGGATTTTAAGGAAGCAAGAGTTATTTCCCCTTTATCGTTTGCCTTTCATTTTGCCATTCTTTAATTTTCAACAAAGATTATTTGATGTTGGTCACCGGGAAGCGTTCTGTCGGTTACAAAAAAATTCAGTCGCTTGCAAACCGGATTTGAAGATGAAATCATCCTTTTCTGTCTACTAACTTGGGGTTTAATAAGAACCAGTGGAATATCGGCACATCCCTCAGCTAAATAAAGAAACCCCTCTCGTCTCTCTCTCTATATACATATCTGCACATTGGCCAACAAACTTTTTTTTCCATTTATTTTAACATTGACACCCACATCGCATAATATTTCATTTAAACAACAATGCGTCTCTCCCATCTTTCGAGGACCACATTTCTGAAATAAAACTTTCTTCAGTTTTATATCTATATATCATTGTCTGTGTTTTTCTTTCACTGTGTATTGTATTTCGTGTTTTATGCTTATCAGTTCCTGTCTGACAGACACCTCTTCTAGCCAACAAAACATTGTTAGCTAGAGTGACAAAGGTGCAAAAAGGGTCAAAAATATAAACACCTTTAGTCACGAATACGGGTCGCTATAATGAAAACGTCTTACGCAGCATTTAAAAAATGTTTAATATTTTCACATGTGAGATCCTTAATGCGCTTCACACTCATTGGATCCCCCCCCCCCAGTACTGTCTATCGAAACAATCTTCAGACTATCCCTGAACTGAAGCAGTGCCTAGAGAGGCAGAGTGTGACGTCAGAGTTATTGACAATTTTTGCATGTCGTATCCAAGTGTGCTTATCATTGAACGGCGCTAAAACAAAGATTGGACATTCTTGATGGAAAAGTTAGATTGAAGTTTATTTGCAGCAAATATGGTTGGATTGTGAATTGGTCGCTCTGTAGTTAGACAAATATAAACAGTTTAATTATGCAAATCGAAAGATTTTTTTTAAAATGGGTGCTTGTGCTGTTCAGCAGCCGTATTAAAAAAAATTTTTTTTATAAAAACAATATTATATACTTATTCAGCGTTATATTCTTACTCACTGTACAAAAAAGTAGAAAAAATTATCCACTAGAACTTTAATTACAAGTATTGTTGTACAGTAAGAATATAACGCTGAATAAGTATATAGTATTGTTTTTATAAAAAAATATTTTTTTAATACGGCCGCTGAACAGTACAACCACCCATTTTTTAAAAAAAATCTTTCGATTTGCATAATTAAGTTGTTTATATTTGTCTAACTACAGAGCGACCAATTCACAATCCAACCATATTTGCTGCAAATAATTTTTTAATATGGCCACTGAACAGCACAAGCACCAAAAAATGTCTTGTCTAAGTCTAAATGGATTTCCTGTTTTATTTTGTAGATATTTTTCTTCAAAGCTTTTCATGAAGATGGAAATGTTTCCGAAATGGGTTCAGAAATCACGGATTTTTCTTGGCTGACGAAACAAGAATTATCGCAGTATTTACCACAAGTTTATTTAGAATCTGTCGATAAATTTTTAATAGATTTGTAAATACATTTTTTTTTTTTTATTAATAAATCTTTATTTACATTGTTGATTTTTTTTTGATTTTTATTTTGGATTTACTTCATGTCACAACAAACTTTGTAAATTTGAAACGTTTATCATGACTGATATTTTTATGTAAAGATGGGGAGTTGTAGTTAGCAAACTTGGTAGAAGTCCGGTGACTTTTTTTTTTTTTTTTTTTCCAGTCTCTATACTGATGTAGGGAGTTGGAATCTCCAATTTCTTTTAAAATCTCCTGACATTTTTATCAGAATTAAATATTAACTTTGTCAAAAAAAAGAAAGAAGAAGCCTAATAATATGAAAAAGTTTTGACAATTTATTTTTATTATCGCTTATGTTTGAATTCATGTTTTGAAACATGACATAAATCATAAATCTATGACGTCACGTCAGAGCTATAATTATTTTGTTTAGGTAATGTTTTAAGATCTTTTTATAAGAAAATCTAAATAGCTCAGTTGGTAGAACATCAGACTGAAGATCTCAAGGTTTCGGTTTCGATTTCCGGTCATGGCATCCGATTTATTTATTGGGAATTTATTATTTAGTATTAATGCAATATTTTTAATTTCTAAATGAAGTTAGGATATTCGTTCAAAAAAAATTCTGACTGACGGACAGTCGTCACACACATCCAGAGAAAGTGGCCATTATATCATAAGTGGATTACTTTAACACATAAAAATAAAGATATGCAATTGCTCGTCGTAATTCAGGGAAGATTATTTTACAAGATTTAACGTTATGAAAATTTTAAAGTACTGAAATGTAAATAAGTACTGAAAATTTCACTTAAATGGAATATTTTTAAAAGAACAAAAAAACACAGGTTTAAATCTCATTTAAAGTGCAAATTATTTAAAATCATTTAAAGTGCAAATTACCAGTGCAAATTATTTAAAATCATTTAAAGTGCAAACTACCAGTGCAAATTATTTAAAATCATTTAAAGTGCAAACTACCAGTGCAAATTATTTAAAATCATTTAAAGTGCAAACTACGAATGCTTAGTTCAATAAGAGACAGGTATTATTCGAACTACGGTTCTCATCTTGGATGTTATACTCACGTTTCGACCGATGTAACCTCCAATTTGTCGAACTCGAATCTGTTCAGAAGTTTTATTGATTCCACAAGTATAGCTTGCTCTCAAAGACTTTATTTTCAATCACTTTTAATATTCAGTCCATCATGATTTTTCGTATGTAAGTCATACATACAGTAGGTTGAAGGAGTTTTCATCCTTACACTCAAATCTACTAACACTGCCACTCATGTACACCAGGAAAACTTTCTTGAAATAGCATGAAATAAAAGCAAAGGATGAAACAATATTAGAGAGATGGGTCACTTTTAATTAATTGCAAATGAGTTTGTAGTCTTGTATTTCGCAAAAAAAGAACGAGCAGTGATGTGTAGCACAAGGAGACACGTTATCACCAGACAGAAACAATAATAATGGATTCAAATAAAAAATTACAAAGAGGTTATCTGTTTCCGAACTTCGTTTTGAGTTTCAGAGAAAATATTAGTAAACAAAACTGAAGAAACAACAATGACACTGAAGATAAGTCTATAATTTATTATTATAACATATTTAAAAAGCAAAGGAATATAAATAAGATATTCACGTGGAAAATAAATAATTTTCTGGCTTGGAAAACAAAGTTTTTAGGAGGGAAATAAGTTCAAGATATCGGCACGGAAAAGAAATAATATTCTGTGCTTAGGATAAACAAAGTCTTTGAGAATGAAAAGGATTCAAAAAGGTATTTATTTTTTGGAGGAAATTGTTGTCAGCCACTGATTGAGGAATCAATATTTCTACAGCCAGGAAAAATGACATATTCAATAAAGTGATTTGATGTGGTCGCGGGCAGAGAATTAATAACAATATCATTTTTATATATATATATATATATATATTTATGCAAACATTGTTAAAAATAACAGAATTCGTCTGTTTAATTATACTTTTTTTTATGTTTTCAATTTTTCTGATGGTCTTTTTTGTATTAAAATCAAAAAAATTAAATGTTTCACAGGTTTCATAAACGTTTTCGATTCTTCATCGAATCATCCTCAGGTGTCAAAAACAAATGAACAAAAAAGCTGGAGAAAGAAGAGAATTTTTAAAAAGACAAACACGCATAGAACGTTTTTCGCATTGTTTCAGGAAGCCGTTTGCGATTTTAAATTCAGCAACACTGGATGGCATCAGAGAACAAAATCGCATTGCGTTAAGCATTTTAAAATGTTACCACTGGTTTCATATGTGATGTTGTTAATTTTAGGTTGTTGTATTTTTATGTAGATAGCTTCGAATATTTTTAATATTTTTTAAATTGGTTTCGGAATGTATGATTTTAGTGTTATTAACTAGAATTTGTCTTAAATCAGAAAAATTGAAAAAATAAAAAAAAAAAGGTATAATTAAATAGACAAATTTTGTTATTTTTAATATATGTACATAGAATTTATATATATATATATTTATGCTGAGTGCATTCAGGATAATGATGTGGAATAGATGGAACACAGACTCCGAATGGAGAAGTGAGGATGTCCTTGCAACGGAGTTCCTGGTTTACTTTTTGATAACAGGAAGAAAAAACGATTTTCATTTGGATTAGATCTGATTGGGAAACTGTCAGCTGTCCCAATGAATCTTTTTTTTAGCGGTGTAGATGGCAACATAGTGACACACGACCGTTAACGTTATTAATTTCTCATTTTGGTTTTTCTTGTGTTAATCTGAGTTTGATTAAAAAAAAATACTGGGATCAACCTCATTTGAGCAGTGATTCTGATTCAAGTTGGGTTGCTTCACTTTCAAGCTCAGACAACGAGGCACTTCTTAACTGAAGAAGGTTTAGTATCAGCTCCGATTGTCCAAAAGTTTGTAGTTTCACATAAATGTGCAAAAAATATTCTGGATTTCACATGTCAGCAGTAAAACACACGACGATGGGGAAAAGATTTTGATTTGTTTCACCAAATTCAGATCCAGGAGAAAAGGAAAGGGGATTTATAAGACTTCATCAAAATGAGAAAAGATTTTAGCCTTTAATGAAATAGAGATATTTTTGGATGGGGCGAAGGGTTAATTAAAGAAAATGTTATATATAACGCCTGACACAAATGATAATAAACATTGTTGCTTTTTTAAAAAAAATATCACGGAAATATGTAACGTATGTCAGTTTTTCTATTTTTTATTTAACAAAAAAACAAAAACATGGCAGATTGGTACATCTAATATATATATATATATATATATTCCCTGATAAATGCCAGTATACTGAAATCATATGCCCTTAATAGGGTTAAGATGAAAATTCATATACACTAAATGTACAAAAGCAAGGAAAGTCACAAATTTTTACACTTTTATTGTCATTAAGGGTATGACTACATATCAACCAAACCATTTCATTATCACATCACTACAGTATAAATCTCTATGCATGAGTGGATAAAGTGTGTGAGGTGCGCTGAAGAAAAATTCCTACCAGTAAAATACATAGCCCTGTTGTGCTCGCATACCCTTAATGACAATAAAAGTGTAAAAATTTGGGAATTTCCTTGCTTTTGTACATTTAGTGTATATGAATTTTCATCTTAACCCTATTAAGGGCATATGATTTCAGTATACTAGCATTTTTCATGGAATGTCACTACTTTTGTAAAGGCTATGCCTCAATACAGTGGTCATTAAGGTTTTTTGGAATTTTCTGGAAAACTAAGGTATATGGTAAACTGAAATTAAAATGCCATCAACTCGACCCTAGAACCTCTATCTTTGCCAAAAATCAGCTGAATCCATCAAATAGTTGATGAGATACAGGGTGGCACATACGTACGTACACACGGATAACACAAAATCATGCCTGACCTTTCTGGATCTCTGGGTTGCCTTGACTAATGATGCTGAAATTATACACACTTATAGAACCTATCAAATGAAAATTTTGTGCAAAGTTTTAACTAATTTGGTTCATTGGTTTTTGAGTTATGACTGATCAAAGAAATGAGATTTCCAGCATAGGTCATTCGTGAAGTCTATTAAGGGATAGAGCGCTCTCGCGCCTCCCTTGATTAGATGTAACTTGATGTTTGGATTTTGAATCTCGGTGTGGATACACTTGTTACGTCTAGTAACACTGATGAGTTAAAGGCAAAATGGCTGTCTGGATTACTATACTACAACAATTCGATGAGAAAAAGAAGCTGAGATCTCTCTCTCTCTCATATATATATATATATATATATATATATATATATATATATATATGCAATTGTTTTAAAATTAAAACATTTTAAATCAGTGGAAGAATTTCAACTGATTTTCGTATTTTGTTAGTGACGGTTGAAGGACAAAAGTGGTCTGAAATATATAGCTCACAGAAAAAAAAAGAAAGGAAACATTTATTCGTGCTTTCAATTGTTCCTCCAAAAATGTCGGACGGAGTTTAAAAAAAAAAAAAAAAAAAAGCAGCGAGTGTCAGTTTTCTGTGATCGATTAAAAAAATTTTTTTTATTATTTCTCTTAAAAGCCAATACTTACCTATTATATATATATTATCAATCTTCATTTTCACTTCTCTAAATAATAAAGTGAAGCCAAGTTAAGATATGTTTATGTTATATGTATATATAACATATCTTACATATGGAGTAAAATTAGATTTTCCCCTATTTCATTGACTTGAATAGCTTAAACAAGGGTAGATAAAACAATATATGGCAAGTATTGGTCCGTGTTCTTGACATTTGCTGTGGTACAAGATAAAACAAAATTACCGGTCAATTAGAAAACAAAAAAAATATTAAAAAATAATAATTAAAAGCAAATTAAATAATAATAGTAATATTAATAGAAAAACAGACTTCGTATATGATTAACCTGCCCCCCCCCCCCCAAAAATAGATTTGAAAAAATTGTTTTTAAATATTAATAGAATAACACATTTAGTATATAGAACATTTGATCACTTAAATAAAATCAAGAAATTTAAATTTAATTTTATTCTATTTGCTGTAGGCCACCTTGACATTTACTGCAGTATAACCATAAAACATTACCGGTCCACACGGATTTCAGGAGATGTGAAACACCTAATATTTGATGAAGAGGTCTTTCTTCGAAATATATTATGAAACAATGTCACATGTTAGATCACTATAAGAAAAGAAAATCACTTTGTTTTTTTTGTCTTACTTTTCAACACCGACATATTTCCAT
Organism: Sepiola atlantica; assembly: GCA_963556195.1. Classification (NCBI taxonomy): domain Eukaryota; kingdom Metazoa; phylum Mollusca; class Cephalopoda; order Sepiida; family Sepiolidae; genus Sepiola; species Sepiola atlantica. The sequence goes on along the minus strand of OY744543.1, from coordinate 69,031,497 downwards.
TTCTTGCATTGTCATAGTCTTCCAATACTCCTCTCTCTATATATATATTACACGCAATGCTTCAAGCAAACTACATCTTATCTTAAAAAGATCTTTTTTTCTTTGGTAGCAGCAGATCTGCGAAGTGTTTTTAAGTGTCAGTAAGAAGACAGTCAAGAATGGTGTCAGCGCTAATAAAGAAAAATAATTAATACTCGTTCTTCTATGAAGCATCGTTGATATTTGAAATTGAATAGAAAACAAAAGCCGTTCATCTATCACCAAAAAATTTAAGATTAAAATAAAAAATATTTGCATTGTATGGCTTTGTTTTTATATTCAAGTTAAATTTAAATTTAATTTGCAAATTAAAAAGATGTTAAGAGTTAAAAATTTATGTTGTTTATCAAAATACGTCAACATGTGTCTGCTTCCATAACCACTTCTGCCCCATCGAGAACAATTAGAAAACTTTACCGAAAACCGTATTTTGTAATTTTTACTTTTATTTAATTTTTTATTTAATTAAAAAACAAAACAAAAAAAAAAAAACAATGATAAATACATTGTTTCTTTTTAATTCTATTCCATATATTTTTTTTCATTTTCATTTTTTGCTCTTATTTTTTTTTGAAGAGTTCCATAGACTCAAATATTCATCATTAGGCTGACTGATGTATATTTCCCTCTGACTCATCTGCGTTTATTCCACCTAAACCACATAAATGTACATGACTTATGTATATTTCCTAGACCAAAATAAATGTATATTTCCTAGACCAAAGTAAATGTATATTTCCTAGACCAAAGTAAATGTATATTTCCTAGACCAAAGTAAATGTATATTTCCTAGACCAAAGTAAATGTATATTTCCTAGACCAAAGTAAATGTAAGTAACAAGCAATGTCTAAGCGAATTTTCATTGTATAGTATTACAAATAATGAACATACATTCTTACAAACGTAATTGAGCCTCGTTTATTCCTCCTATACTACATTATATACATATATATATATATACACATACATATACACACACACATATATATATACACACACATATATATATATATACACACATATACATACACACACACATACATACACACACACATATATACACACACACATATATACACACACACATATATACACACACACATATATACACACACACATATATACACACACACATATATATACACACACACACATATATATACATACATACACACACACACACATATACACATATACATACACACACATATATATATATATATACACACATATATACACACATATATATATACACACACATATACATACACATATACATACACACACACATATATATGCATACACATATATGTAAAATACTATATGTTACATATTTCAGAGTCGTACCACGATTTCTTTCAGATGGACGGATTTCAAAATCAAAAAAAATTGTCTATAGCCCATAATGAATCTTCAGCATATCGAAACGAAAACAAGACGCTAAAGATTGATTATGGGTTATAGACGATTTTTTAAAAAAATTTTTAAATCGGTCCATCTGGATGAAACCGCGGTATGACTCTGAAATATGTAACGTATAGTATTTTTAAATAAATTATTTATATTTCGCTCTCACTTTTTTTGCGATCGAGCACTTTATTGATTTCTTTTCAACATAACCTGACACACACACACACATATATATATATGATTATTTTTATTTACACAGACATGTACAAAATCTGCGACACTGGCATGTCGATGTTAGCGATCAATAGCTATTATAAACTGAGATCTCATCAGGCAGAGTTAGAATCCAATATTCAATTTTTTTGATCAGGTTAAGATCGGATTCTAACTCTGCCTGATGAGATCTCAGTTTATAATATCTATTGATCGATAACATCGACATGCCAGTGTCGCAGATTTTGTACATGTCTGTAAATAAAAAATAATCATATATAAAAGCTCTATTTGATATTGAGGACTTTTTATAAACCCGGTTGAAATTCTTTGGATTACTACGCTGTGAATGTTTACCTGGATTATTATTATATATATATATATATATATATATATATATACGCAGGATGTCCCAGAAATCTCGAATCAGAGAAATTATAGAATAAAAACATTCCAATTTGATGTTCACATTTTTTTTTTTTACCTATAAAACATAAAAAAAAAAAGAAAAAAAAAAGTAGGTGACCCAAAGGTTCCCTTTTAATTGGCTACTACACCAAGATGTAGGGGAGGGTGACATTTCTTTCCTAAGATTACTCCACTTACCCTTGATCCTCACCTTATAATGTTGAGTGTTTTGCAAGGGGGCATAAATTACCATTGTTTAGTCTTTGGTATAATTCGACCAAGGATTGAACCCTCATCTCTTGGTCCATTAGTGAACACTCTTACCATTGTGTCAAATGCGTCAGTCAATATATTTACAGTTCAATAAAAATGGTCTCATTTTATACATAATTTATAAAAAATATGTCATTAAAATATGAATACATTTCAAGTTTACAAAATTTCTGTGAGTCCAGACTTCTTTATTATATACATAGAGACACATATATATATATATATATAGATGACGTAGCAATATATATATATATACAATTATAAATTGTCCAATGAACGCAAGGCGAGAAACTGGCAATCACCATGTTATTGATTCTTTGTCTATGCTTTGCAAACTTAGATCTATATATATATATATATATATATAATTACATACAATATATGACAATGATAATTAAACTCATATACCATTTATGTCAAATGATTGTATTTTCCAAGGAAATAAGATGTAGCACTTTTGATTTATGTCAGATATGGTGTCATGCTAAAACCGGTTCCTTTCAACTGTTCTGATAAGTGGGTGTGCTAAATTTACATATGGTTCAGCTTTTCTTAGAGGCCACCACATCTGTATGGAAATACACCAACTTCGAAAGATGGAATTGGATGGAAGGATTTTGGAAGAATGTGTCTTGCCGCAAGTGAGAAAGCTGCAAAGCAAGCAACTTTTCAATTGCTCGGTTATAATTAAAACTAACGGAAAGCGTTGGATTACTAGTTCACCCGTGCAAATTATTTCTCCGTGATGCAGATTTGTAAGAATATGGTGTCGTCCACCATGTAGATGGGATCGTTGAGTTGACTTCGAAGGATAAAACAAGGACAACCGGTTGCAACGTTCATCTCTGTGATCGGCTTACTGAAGCTGATGCTGTTTGGGTCAGGCAGGAAATTGTCACTCAGATTGTGTTGGCCATTCACCTGGTCAAGCAACGTCAGTGTCACTTTCTGTGTAAACGGCCACTGAAGGACGTTATCATACTCGCCTTTCATGAGCACAAAGAAGAACGACATATGATTCTTCTTCCCATCACCATCGCCGTTGGGGTAAATACGACCCCGCATCTTGTAGCCGAATCGGCTCGAATAGAACGGTTGGCTGTAGATGGAAGCTTGCTTTGAAGTTTTCGCGTTTGCTTTCAGCTTGCTATAATTTGCGATTTTCCAAACAAGCTTTCCGTCGTAACTCCGGGTCTCCAGGGATGCGAATCGGGTTTCCATCTCGGAAAATCTGACATCATAGACACCAATCTCACGGTCGTGCACAGAGGTCTGCTCCAAAATTTGTTCTAAAATGGATAATGTTAAGTAAAAGTTAAAAAAAAAATAAATAAAAATTAAAAAAAAACACGGAAATATTCACATGTTAAGCACATTTCACTCGCATAATTTTCGAGTGAAAGTTTTGTGTATTCACACACTGACTGATTATATTTCCCTCTGACTCATCTGCGTTTATTCCGCCTAAACCACATAAATGTACATGACTTATGTATATTTCCTAGACCAAAGCAAATGCATATTTCCTAGACCAAAGCAAATGCATATTTCCTAGACCAAAGCAAATGCATATTTCCTAGACCAAAGCAAATGCATATTCCCTAGACCAAAGCAAATGCATATTCCCTAGACCAAAGCAAATGCATATTCCCTAGACCAAAGCAAATGCATATTCCCTAGACCAAAGTAAATGCATATTCCCTAGACCAAAGTAAATGCATATTGCCCAGACCAAAGTAAATGCATATTGCCCAGACCAAAGTAAATGCATATTGCCCAGACCAAAGTAAATGCATATTGCCCAGACCAAAGTAAATGCATATTGCCCAGACCAAAGTAAATGCATATTGCCTAGACCAAAGTAAATGCATATTTCCTAGACCAAAGTAAATGCATATTGCCTAGACCAAAGTAAATGCATATTGCCTAGACCAAAGTAAATGCATATTGCCTAGACCAAAGTAAATGCATATTGCCTAGACCAAAGTAAATGCATATTGCCTAGACCAAAGTAAATGCATATTGCCTAGACCAAAGTAAATGCATATTTCCTAGACCAAAGTAAATGCATATTTCCTAGACCAAAGTAAATGCATATTGCCTAGACCAAAGTAAATGCATATTGCCTAGACCAAAGTAAATGCATATTGCCCAGACCAAAGTAAATGCATATTGCCCAGACCAAAGTAAATGCATATTGCCCAGACCAAAGTAAATGCATATTTCCCAGACCAAAGTAAATGCATATTTCCCAGACCAAAGTAAATGCATATTTCCCAGACCAAAGTAAATGCATATTTCCCAGACCAAAGTAAATGCATATTTCCCAGACCAAAGTAAATGCATATTTCCCAGACCAAAGTAAATGCATATTTCCCAGACCAAAGTAAATGCATATTTCCCAGACCAAAGTAAATGCATATTTCCCAGACCAAAGTAAATGCATATTTCCCAGACCAAAGTAAATGCATATTTCCCAGACCAAAGTAAATGCATATTTCCCAGACCAAAGTAAATGCATATTTCCCAGACCAAAGTAAATGCATATTTCCCAGACCAAAGTAAATGCATATTTCCCAGACCAAAGTAAATGCATATTTCCCAGACCAAAGTAAATGCATATTTCCTAGACCAAAGTAAATGCATATTTCCTAGACCAAAGTAAATGCATATTTCCTAGACCAAAGTAAATGCATATTTCCTAGACCAAAGTAAATGCATATTGCCTAGACCAAAGTAAATGCATATTGCCTAGACCAAAGTAAATGCATATTTCCTAGACCAAAGTAAATGCATATTTCCTAGACCAAAGTAAATGCATATTTCCTAGACCAAAGTAAATGCATATTTCCTAGACCAAAGTAAATGCATATTTCCTAGACCAAAGTAAATGCATATTTCCTAGACCAAAGTAAATGCATATTTCCTAGACCAAAGTAAATGCATATTTCCTAGACCAAAGTAAATGTATATTTCCTAGACCAAAGTAAATGCATATTTCCTAGACCAAAGTAAATGCATATTTCCTAGACCAAAGTAAATGTATATTTCCTAGACCAAAGTAAATGTATATTTCCTAGACCAAAGTAAATGTATATTTCCTAGACCAAAGTAAATGTATATTTCCTAGACCAAAGTAAATGTATATTTCCTAGACCAAAGCAAATGCATATTTCCTAGACCAAAGTAAATGTATATTTCCTAGACCAAAGTAAATGTATATTTCCTAGACCAAAGTAAATGTAAGTATCAAGCAATGTCTAAGCGAATTTTCATTGTATAGTATTACAAATAATGAACATACGTTCTTACAAACGTAATTGAGCCTTGTTTATTCCTCCTATACTACATTATATATATATATATATATATATTTTTACATATTTTCAAAGTGTAATTTTATTACCTGCAGTAATATCACTGCGGTAATGGTCCTCTGAGGAGAAGAATTTTCTTTGAAAACTCATGAGTTAAGCACGTTTAGATACTTTGCTTGAACTTTGAATTATAATAAAATTTGAATGGCATCTTATCTTATTGTTTCATTTTGTATTATGATATATATATATATATATATATATATTCAGATTGAAGATTCAGATTGGTTGCGACCACCACTCTCTGGTTATATTTGAATTGTTGAAGGTGAATTCAGTTTTCTGTCAGTCTCAAAAATGTAATTGTCTAGTTTTATGCTTGAGGAAACCACAAGGTTGAAATAAATTATTGCATCGACAATTATGTAATTTCGTGTTATTATATTTTATGTTATATATATATATATATATATATATATATATATAGCATAATATAAAATGAAATAATAAAATAAGGTGCGAATCAAATTTTATTAGAATTCAATGTTCAGGCAAAGTACCTTAAAGTCCTTAACTCATGAGTTTTCAAAGAAAATTCTTCTCCTCAGAGGACCATTACCGCAATGACATTACTGCAGGTAATAAAATTAAACTTTGAAAATATATAAAAATATATATAAAAATACATAAAAGTATATAAAACATCAAATATATCGGCCCAAAACATACTTTTTTGTTAAAGCTATACAGTCCATCCAAGTCATACAATTTAAAACATATTCAGGAAAGATATCCAAGATGTTGATTGAAAAGTAATCCAAGTGGTGAATGTTAGTCCAAAAACGAAAAAATTATCCAAGCTGTTTGCAATCGATGCAGTAAATGACAGTGAAAAATGTATCCAAGGTGTATGTAAATTAATAAAATGATAAAGAAACCAAAACATATGAAAAGTTCAGAAAACTTTATATATATATATATATACGTAAAAAATTATACGTTACATATTTCAGAGTCGTACCGCGGTTTCTTTCAGATGGACCATGTTTAAAAAAATTTTTCAAATCGTCTATAGTCCATAATGAATTTTCAGCATCGCGAAACGAAAACAAGATGCTGAAGATTGATTATGGGCTATAGACGATTTAAAAAAACTTTTAAAGTCAGCCCATCTGGATGAAACTGCGGTACAACTCTGAAATATGTAACGTATAGTTTTTTAAAATAAAATTTTTTATTTAGCTCTCATTATTTATTTAGTGCATTCATTTAAGAATTCTTAACATTTTATTTTTTATCAATTTGAAAGAAATAGAATCAAAATCGCAATCGTTTTTTTTTATGAATAGAAATGCAATAAACTTTCAATATATTAAACATCATAGCAATAACGTATCCAATACAAAATATATTGGAAATACATTATACGTTGGCATTTTTCGCACTTTTGTTGATTGACAATTAATCCATGCCGTGCCAACCATTTTATTGTTTGCATATTTTCTGCCGTTTCGAGGGCTAACTCGATTAATGAAATATTTAAAAAACAAAATGTCTAATGTTTGAATTACTTCTTCGCAAATTTTCTCCATGACTCATTCCCACGTTTTCAAACTCGTGAAATTAAAAATTCCACCAAACTCTAAATGGACCGTTTTTTGATAAACACTGTTTATTTCCGAATTCAAAACTAGAAGCTGTCATCAAGTAGACAGTTTCTTTTTTTACCAAAAAGAGTGTCTTTTTTTTTTTATAAAGCGGCCAATTTCGGGATGGGTGCAAGTGGCGATACTTTTATATTCCTGAATCTAGAGGGTGTTATTAAAGCAACGAGTTCAGATTTGAGGAAAAAAACTTTAATCAAAAAAAAAAAAAAAAAATTATATCCATTATTTCATGGCAATGTCAAAATCTAAATCTTTATTTTTATGCGACAGAACAATCTTCATAATTATTTGCATATCACAATAGTGTGTACAAGTATTTGGAAATGAACCAGTAAGAGTCGGTAATGTGGGCTATATTTAGTTTTAGTTTTATGCAAAGTGGGTAAGAAGAGGTTGGAAGCCTTTTGTAAAAATTCAGATACCTTTGATTTTTGTGAAATTTTAACATCATTTAATAAATATTCCCCAAATTTCAGTTTCTTTAGATTATTTTAAAGGATTTTTAGGGGGCATAATATGAGCACAACCTCTCATTTGAAAATTAAAATATTTCAGATTTTCACTAAATTTGCTCCATAATCATTAGACAGGCATAAAGCAAGATTCCCTGAATTTCATTTTCTTCTTAAGAACCTCTTGAGCTCAAACCTTAATTTTGAGATATTTTCTAGACTAAAAATCATGTAATGGATTTTGATCAAAATTGGAATAAGGATTCTAGACCTGAGGTTTAGTATCATTATATCTTCATTTTAATCTTCATAAGGGGGACAGAAAAGTGGTGCAATGCTGTTCTGTTCAGGTAATAATTTTGGGACAGGTCTTCTTGTCTACATATAATGTAATATATATATAGTATAATATATAAAAAAAACAAAAAACTTACCAATCAAAGTGTTAACATTTTGGTTTGTACCTGTATTTTGCCCATTTTGAAGTTGTCGCTGGATATTTTCTTTAAATGTCCGGAATTCCAAAGTGTGAGCGATAAAAACTTCACTAAGGTTCACAAATTTTTTCTTGAAAAAAAAAAAAAAAAAAAATTCTTTAAGACACTGGGCGAGAAAAAAAAAAAAAAAAAAAAAAAAACTTCACTAAAAGGTTCACAAATTTTTCCTTGAGAAAAGAAAAAAACAAGCTGCACGTGCGTGGTCCCCCTCTGTATGTGACTCGATGTGGCGAGTGTAAAATGCAATAAATTTGGGCAATTTGGGGCATTTTTGACTCCCCTTTGATCCCCTGGGGGCGCGAACAAGAATTTTTCTGAGGTCAAGGATGCTCATTTTATATCTAGAACAATTGCCTCTACATTTTGGCCAAGTTTCAGAGAAATTGAATGGATGGATGAAAAGTTATGGGGCCAAAAATGTCATTTTTTGCCATTTCGGGGCCTTTTGACCCCCTGGGGGGGCTAACCAGATTTTTTTTCAAAAATCAGAGAATGTCACTTTCTAACCTGACCAAAGTTACAACTTCATGCAAAATTTCAGAGAAATTCAATGGATGGTTGCGGAGAAAAATCCGGGGGACCAAAAAAACTTCACTAAGGGTACACAAATTTTTTCTGTCAATGATAAAACGATTGTGGAAAAGTAGTTGCAGTCAAAAGGATTCCTCATCTAATGTTACAAAGGGCTTATTAGCGACATGTAACATCACACCAAGTCAACCATCAGAAATGAAATCTAAGATAGTTTACACGTGGAGTCCAGATAAAGCCAAGAGAGTAGTCGTCCCTAATTTTGTCCCAATGACCAACCTGCTTTTGTGACGCAAACTAAAAAATTGGAGATCTATCAACATCCTATTCCACAAATTTGTTGAAGAAGTTCCTTTACCAACCAGAAATTCAATTATATAAATGATTCCGACTACCGTCCTCAACTTGGTTATTGTCATATCCACAACGTTTCAACCGTCGTACCCTACAGCCTTCTTCAGGTGCTTTTTGTTGCAGTCGGGAATCTTCTGGGAATTTTTAACAACTCTTTTTTTATTTCTTTCTAGTTCTTTGGGGTAGACTGCTCTCATTCTGTGTTCGACACATTTTAGATTTTTCTAGAACTGACGTTTCAAATAACACAAAAACTACTAGAAAAGTCACCCATTGAGCTCGATTTAAATTGTTTGAACCAGGAAAATGTTGTTTTGCAAAGTCGGTTAAATATAAAAATAAAAACATAAAAATTAGCCTTTTTTGCTTGATATTTCTCTCTCCAACTACCGGTTAAATAGTATTACTACTTGTTGCGATATTCCCTTTTGTTTATAATGGACTATTCCAACCGTTTTATTTCTTTCTTTTCTTTATTAACTTTGACTGTTGATAAACAGAGAAAGAGCGAGAAAGAGTGATGGAAGCAAGGGTAATTGATGATGATGATGTTGATGTATAGAATAAGAGTGTGGGGGGGGGGGAGTCAAACAACAGTGAGAAAGGGTGAAAGTGATAGACAAAATGGGTCACTCGATGAGTTAACTGCAAATTACGACTAATTAGAATAATCAACATGGAAGTTTTTTTTTTTCAAACATAACTTTAAAACTGAGGAATATTTTAGCATGTACTTTGTGTGATATAAAAAGAAATCCTTACGAAAATAACGGTTGATTAATTCAGTTTTTGTATAACAATAGATTATTTGCCCCTATGCAGAAAGAGATCAGGTGTAAACTGGCGCACGGTAGCATTCTCGCTTGCATGAACGGAAAACGAATTACCTTATTCTCTAATTCTGTTGTAGCATATTTGTCCAAGATAGCCATCTTTGCTTGTAACTCTAATATCTGTCCTTGAAATAAACTTTCAATGCGAGCATTTTCTCGGCTGTTTGCCTGGAAACAAAATATAAAAAATAAATTACACAAATAAAAAAAACAAAACAATTTTTTAATAATGATAAATATTTGAGTAGAGAAAAATTATACATTTTTCTTTTTTTTTTTATCAAATGAAAAAAAAAAATGGAAGCCAGAATTAAAAAAAAAAAAAAAAAAGACTAAAATGAAATTTAAAAAAAAAGAACAAAGACAAAAAAAAAAAAGAAAAGGGGGAAACCTACCTTAACATCTTTCTCAATATTGAGAAGACCAACTTCGAGCTTTTGAAAATAAATGGCCAACAATGACATATGATGGCAAACTGCGTCTTTGAAATGTTTCTTCAGGATGGCACCATTTCCCTGTGGATGTTATAAAAAATTTCTTGAATTAATCATTTTCTTCATAAAGAAAATAAAAACAATAAGCAAAAAGATTTTTTTTTTTTTTTTTTAAATTTAAAAAAAAAAAAGTCCATAAGTGTTAGATAATGAAGATGGTGGAGTTGAGATACTGAGGCTCTGATTGATTGAGCAGGATTACGTTTTAGGAGAGAGGGCATACTTGAAATAGTCAAGTTTAAGTTGAGAAGTTGGTGTTTAATGTCAGTGGCCTAAAGAATCCCACCCGTGGTTTCGGTCTCCAAGGCAGCCTAGAATAGTAATGGAAAGTCCCGGAGTATTTATATGCTATGCAACTAACAACTCTGACAGAGAGATTGGTTCACAGAGTCAAATAAATTAAATCCAAGATGGCTAGGCAGTCGACACACGTCATCAGCATCATATTCGGTTTAACGTCCATTTTACATGACGACATGTGTTGGACGGCTTTTAGAAATTGACTTCTAAACTGACCTATCTCTGACCAGGTCTTTATTTATTCCTTCTTCTCTCAAGTCCATTCTTATCACTTCCTCATGTTTTCCTGTGAACTGACCATGCTACCTCAACTGTTCTACGTCTACTAACCCAAGAACTCTCATCCATTCTTTCAACGTGACCATACCATCGAAGTCTCCTGTTCAGCACACATCTCTGTATACTGTTCAGATTTAATCTTCCTCTGGGTGTCATCAGATCTAAGTCTGTCTTTAAGACTCACATTATGCATTCATATCATTTTCAAATCATTGTTCTCGATGCAACATATGTCTTCAACCCTCACTGGCCAGGTTTCACTTCCATATATTATCACACTTCATACACATGTCTGATACATTCTTCCCTTGATCGACAGTGGTAACGCTCTGCTGGTTAGTAATGGCAAAAGTTCCCTGAACTTACTCCATCCACTCCTAACTCTTGCAATCACATTAGCACCTGCTCCACCCTGTGCTCCAATGGTATCACCAAGGTAACAAAAATCCTGAACAACCTCAATAGCTTCACCATATACTTTCTCCACATTTGAATTCTCATCCCTATCCATTGCTTACACTTTTTGCACAGAAACTGACTATCATCTTAACTGTAGCAGCCATCATGCAGGTCCAGAAGGAAAAAGAGTGAGGCTTGCGCTGTGCATTGTCCATCTGGGATTGAACCCAGAGTGTTCTAGTCACCGAATAGAAACGTGTGCTTTTTGTCACGCGACGAGACTTCACATATGCAAATGAGCCTTGTTTTGCATGGGCTAATTCTTGTAATAAAAAGCTGAGACACTTTGCTCTGGGGTGAAGAGCGAGAAAGGTTGATGTTGTGACTACGTCGAGTGCAAAGAGAAAAAGGAAAGGAAAAATGGAATCAAATTCTGGACGAAAAGTTTGATTGTAAACGTCGCGTTGTTCTTGTGCGTGTTTGGACTGTTGGTAGTGAAAAGACCAAAAAAGACAATTCGGCGGCCCGTTTGAACTCGGTCTTTATTTTATTAACTCTCTGTTACAAGCTATCAACCTACTGCAATTCAACTGCACTTCTTGTGCACCCAATACTTGCAGGTGCAACACAAAATTGAGTTGCACCCGACTCTTTTTCCACAAACTGAACAGGGGAACTTTCCTCTTTCGGGGAACTTTCCAACACAACAACCACTGATCATCACTTTAGTCTTAGGAACATTCACTTTCAGATCTTTAATTCCCATAGCATTCCTCCAAGTCTTTAACTTAACAAGTCGACAATCCATTGTTTCACAGACAAGCATTCAATCATCCGCATAAAACATTTCTTCCAGACAAGTCGTACGAAATCCCTGGACAATGCTTCTCATCATATTTCGCGCCCATTTATGAAGAGTTCAAGGCGAGAGGCCATCGTGAACAGACGTCATATTCCTTGCCTCACCTTTAGCATTGACTTGACGAGACGAGATTAATCGTCTGGGCTCAATTCCGTTTCTAAAGTACATACATGCCAGCCGAACGACCCTGTCTTATATCCTTGCTTTCATAACTCTTTCCGGACAATGTTTTGTCCTTTTAACTGAAACCTGGTGAGTCTTTTCTTTTTGTCAAGCAAGGCCAGTAGGATGGATACAGATGCAGCGACCCTACTACATAATGGTGACACAACAAGCTTCTCATCACCCTGACCTCTACAAAAGCAACCCTGAAAACATTTTTTTTTAATCGATAAACGCTCGGCTTGAATGGACGCATCTTAAAAATATCCGTTCTGGTTTAGTTTGTCCGTTTTAGCGGCATATAATCCATTTGAGGGATATTTACTGCCGAAGCACAATTCCTATTGCAAACGATTCATTGTATACGATTCATTGAACACAAGTTTCTATTTTTACCCGTAGCTAGTTAGTGTTCTTTCCTAACAATATTTTATAGTAAATAGGACCACAAACTCGATGCTGTATCGTTTCCTAGTTAAGTTATGTTTAGGATGGCCTCGACACCTCTAGGTTTCACAAAGAAATTTGGTGCCAGCTGGATGATGCTTTTGTTACCAAAAATAGAATTTCTTTAAAATTCTGGAGGAGTGACCTACGAGTGAACAGAGTGCAATTTCACTCAGACGTATTGACCTGGTCAAGTTCTTCATTAAAACACCCTCCCCACCTCCTGCTTTATCTCTCATTAACATCACCCCCCCCTCCTGCTTTATCTCTCATTAACATCACCCCCCCCCCCCCTCTATCTCATACAAATATACATTTTGGGATTTATATCTTTGCGAAAATAAATCGAATGAGTATTAATTTCCTATTTGTTAGAACGTTTAGATAGGTTAGCTTGGAAATTAATTCCTAAAAGCAGTCGACCACAGGCCAACCTGTAAAACCGACATTAAATCGAATATGATGATGTTTATCCTTCAGTTTTGCTCATCTGAATCACTTTGTGTTACGTGTTATCACACTGGGTCATAACAGTTACCATTTCAGGAAATATAAAAAGCAGAAAAACAAAAAATAATAAAATAAGGAAATACAGACACTTGATAAAGAGGTATACCCCTGAAATATTGTGAAATTCCAGCATAATACAAGGCGCGCATGCGTGGTCCCCCTCTGAATGTGGCGAGTGTAAAATGCAATAAATTTGGGAAATTTGAGGCATTTTTGACCCCCCTTTGACCCCCTGGGGGCGCGAACCAGAATTTTTCTGAGGTCAAGGATGCTCATTTTATATCCAGAACAATTGCCTCTACATTTTGGCCAAGTTTCAGAAAAATTGAATGGATAGATCAAACGTTATGGGAGAAAAGGGTCATTTTTTGCCATTTTGAGGGGCCTTTGACCCCCTGGGGGCGCGAACCAGATTTTTTCCAAGATCAGCGATACTTATTTTCTATTAGGAACAATTGCCTCCACATTTTGGCCGAGTTTCAGAGAAATTGAATGGATGGATGAAAAGTTATGGGGCAAAAAATGTCATTTTTTTGCCACTTCGGGGCCTTTTGAGCCCCTGGGGTGGCTAACCAGATTTTTTTTCAAAAATCGAAGAATGTCACTTTCTAACCTGACCAAAGTTACAACTTCATGCAAAATTTCAGAGAAATTCAATGGATGGTTGCGGAGAAAAATCCGGACGGACGGACGGAAATGCCTCAAAACATAGGTCCCCCGATTTTATAAATCGGGGGACCAATAAGATACTAGTGATTGAAGAGGAAAGCTAAAAATCGAGTAAAATTTAAATGAATATCGTCTTGTTTTAGATTTTTTCTTACAACCCCGGTATATTCTTGCATTATTATAGCCTTTTTTTCAACTATCCATATAAACAAAACGAAAAAGTTAATTATACATACGGTAACATCACATCCAAACGTAAAATAATGACAGCGCATTTCTTGATTTTTGCATTTGTTCAAATGTTCAGTAATCTGAAAAGAGAAAAAAGAGAATTTTATGATATTAGATACTAGCAGGACCCGTATCCCGGCGTTGCCCAGGAAAATTGAGGAAACCAAGAATCGCAACCTCCTGAAGTAAATTGACTGGAAACACTCTTTTCACCCAAAATGCTAAGCATTTATCCACGATATAGAAAATATTCGTAAATAGAACGATGTATTAAAGTAAAATGAAAACAATCATCGAATAAGAAAACAATAAAAACGGATTGTTAATTAATGAGATGTCATTTTGTAAAGCAATATGCCAGACATCAATCGCATACACATAATCAGTATATTAGAAAGCTGTTGTTTTTTTATATAGTTCACCCCAAACAAAGCAGGCCACCACTGTAGAGGTAAGGGGCTACTGAGAAAAAAGAAAAGGGGAGAAGGTTGGGGTTGAGGGGGGGGGGGGTCAACCTAAATTGGGATCTGCGCAGCGAGATGTCTGTTTACATTAGTTTTAAATTTCTGCATGTCTGTACTGCCGGGGAAACAGGGAGCAGGGAGGGAGTTCCAGAGGCCAGCAGCACGAGGAAAGAAGCGATTTGAGTAGAAGGCTCTCCGACATCTGGGGACCTCCACAGTGAACGAATGAGATTTAGTTGATTGTCGAGTTAGTCTAGTGAATTTATGTCGAGGGGGCACCAGAGTAGCCAGCTCATCGGAGCATAATCCATTGAAGTATTTGTAAAACAAGTACAAGGATGCTACATTGCGGCGATGGGACAGGGACTGGAGCTTGGTTGACAGTAAGGGATCTGTTCTATTGTGAATATGAATTTGGCATTTCAATCTCACCGCCAGTGCAACAAATGGTCCAACTTTATAAATATACACATTACCTGACAGTAATAAATTTTTAAAGTGTATATATGAGTTGACAGGTGCAATGGATTATTAGGTATGATTAATAGGGTGTTAGATAGTCCTTCATGCATGTCCAGGGGGATCATTTGGACCTATATCAAACCACATAAAAATCTTGGAATTCCTTCCTTGTAGCTGGAAGATGTTTGGGAGGCGGAGAGAAAAAAGGGGACAGAAGGACAGACACACCGAAGATTCACGGCGTCAATTTATTGATCTCATCACCAATTTCCTCAGGGCAGGTCATTAGTTGCAAACATTTACTTTCTATGAAAACAAATACAACTAATAAAGAAAGACTTCCTTTTTATATAAAGCTACTAGAAAAAAATGCGACCCATCGGTCGACTATTGAGCTTGGGTTAGATTGTGTGAATCAGGAAAAAGTGAGTTTGCAAAGGTAGTTAAATTTGTTAAAAATAAAAGACAAAATTAGTCTCTTTCTGCTCATTATATGTCTTTCTTTAGCTACAGATTAAATAATATTACTACTTTTGGGGGCGATATAGGGAGAAGCTGAAGAAAAAATCAGAAAATAAAATAGATGCGGGGGCTGGAGGACGGAGGGTAAAACAACATTACATCATCCGAAATGTAAGAATAACATACAAGATGAGAACAGTAGTTCGAATAATACAAATTATGACATTATTTCTACTAAGTGAGACCTGTCCTTTGGCCAATGAAACCCAAGATGAGAACAGTAGTCGGAACACTCCATATAATCTCCCAAATAGTTGTTTCAAAAGTACAAACAAATACTACATCAGGATAAAGGTGTAATATCTGTTGCGTGTCCAGTCCCCCCCCCCCCCGCCACACACACACACAACAAAATAAAATTCCAACGATTGGAGATATTTAAAATCAGGTAGCCCATAGAGTAAATGTGGTATTGTGGTGACTACTGAAGTGAAAGTGACGGACAAATGGCGAAAGAGAGAAAGGGACGATGTTTAGTTAACAGGATAACCACCACCACCACCCCTCAACTCTTCACACTTTTGAGGGCCTTTTATCAAATTTGTTAAATTGTATTTGTTTGATTTTGAAAATAATTAATTAAAAGTGTAGTATCTGTTCTGTCCCCAGGAGGAGACACCCGTCTCTATTTTGGCCATTTTTTTTTACAGTAAAAACCAGCTTCATGTCTAACTTTGTCCTTGTGGGGAGGCAAGTAAATAGGAACGATTAGAATCTTATTCACATTTTGATACTTCTATAGGAGGGGACCCATATCGGCCCGAATGTTTGCGATTTACAAAATAGACCTGAAGAAGGTCGGAGGTTGAGACCTGTCCTTTGGCCAAAGCAGCGATAGGGCAATGATTAGACAGATTTACAATGTATGACCAGAAGATGTAGCAGCTGTACGGCCAGAAGATCTGCTTGACCTCATGAACATTGATGTCATTAATAGAGAAAAAAGGCTTCGTTGGTATGGACACATGGAATGCTCGAGTGGTGTCATCAAGATAGATCGAGATTTGGAAGTCTCCGGTAGATGTTTGAGAGGTCAACCTGAGTTTCCTTGGAAGGAACTACTGTGGAAAGATCGCATAGCATGAAAGCTCTCTGCAGTCGATAGTTTCTTGGAAGTGCGGAGTGAGATCTGCCGTGAGTGTAGCTACGAGTGTGGGTGATGCCCCTCAAGCTGCACGCTAATAAAAAAAGAACTGACGATGATGATGATGATGATGAAAAAGAAGAAACTGTAATTATGACATTCACTAGCATCCTTAATTTTCTCTGTATCAAAAGATGAAAAATTTTTTTAAATAAATAAAATAAAAAAATTTAAAAAATAAAATAGATATATTGATTGAATCACTTGAGCAATTGAAAGACTTCATTTTATTTTTATTGTTTTTCTAAAGAGAGAGACTCACCGATTCTTTTTTCAACATAATAGTCTTGTTGCAATTGGAGCAAATCTCAACCAGGAATGGACATTCGATGACGTGATCTCGCATCTGCTGTTGACCTCCAATGAAATAGCAACCTTCATTCGTACATTTCAGTGGTTTAAATTCGCAATAACTGAAATGAGGGTCATCATTCTGTAAAAAACAACAAAAAAAATAATAAGTAGTCAAAATCTTTGATAGATTTTCCTCAAAAGCGAAATAAGGCTGTGGCAAAGTTCGCTTTGGCCGAAGGGGTATATCTTGGGACCGGCATCAATGTGGCACCATGGCTTTGGACGGCTGGGCGATCTTTGCCGGACTTTTGTGACGACAGGACGATGTGTGACAACATGTGCACGTATGTGCAATATCTCATCTTGTTATGGCCAGTGAGCAATCATCGTCTGACGATAGTCACTGTCGTCTGCTTCTGGGACTGGCTAGCCGGCTGTTCGGTCGAGACCATCGTGCTGAAAATCAAACATTATGTACTAATGGAACAAACCATTTTACTTTTTATATAAAAATATGATTTATTATATTTTGAAAAGAAACATCTCAGAGCGCGCGACAAATGCGTCTTCCTCGTTCGGATTTCAAACCAGTCTCTTAATTTTCAATCTCTTTTCTAGAGAGAGAGAAGGAGAAAGAGAGAGAGGGAATGCAGCCATCATCAGTGTTTCAACAAATCTCGGTGACAGGTTTTCTTTGACCCCTTGAACCTGGCTGGTGTCTCCAGCATTGTTTATATTTTAGCTGACATCGGATTACACCGAATACCCCAATCAGTGAGCTAACATTTTTAGTGCAGCGAATTCACTTTATTTGCAACTCAAGTCTAGTGCAAGGGTTACGAATATAACGGTAAGCACTTAGCTCCCCAAAAGATTACGCATTGTGCCACAAGGCAACACGTCATTATTTTTGTTAAATATAAATAAACTAAAAAATATTCGTCCTTGTTGTCGTAACGTCGTGCCCATTCTTTACTCTCGTCTCCAAAATGCGAAAGGTATGGAGCAGAAATGAAAAATCGAAAACAAGAATATATTTATATAGCTTACAATTTATTTGTAGTAGAATATTAACATTCCCTTCATACACTGCCACCTTACAAATACAGTCAACTCCCCAGCACCCAGCTGGTGGGAGAAAAAGGTGGAACGTCTGCTCACTTCGATTGTCAAGTCTACTAGGATTTTTTTTCTATTTTATCGATCAGTGATGTAATTCTGACAATTGTTTTTAATACATTCCTCGAATCGGCATACCTCAAAATAAAAACAATACAATGTTTACAATTTAAATTTTACTCTCAAACTTGACATTATCACAACAATCACAGTCACATTCCAAATGTGATGTCTAACCACACCCCTGACCTACATCTTATTACCATCAACGTTATAATTCTTATTTAACATCCTGCTTTTTCCATGGGATAATCTCATTACATTGTTGGATGGGTGGAACAGGACATTTTGAACCTCTCCACCGTTTGAGGAGCAGAGTTGCAATCGTATTCTCCTTTAGCCATTTTCATGTTCATGGCTGTTTAAGGCGTCGCATGGTTTAGCAGCTCGTCGAAATCCTTCTTTGAGCAATCTAACTGCTTTGAAAGACTGGTTATTACTACTATATATTCAGAGAAAGGCATCTCACGGATACCAATGTTTCTTGGTTAACTTGCTTTACCGTTTGGTAAAGCTTGTGGGAGTCACCACATGCAGCTCGGTTTGTCCCCTTAGCAAAGGCACTCCAGTGCTCCTACCGAATTATGCCCTACTTCCTCGTTCTGTAAGCTCACAGGTTCCGCCCATGATCCAGTTCTGATGGCAGTGGCGTGTGACACAGAGATGTGTATTGGCTGGTCATTCTTTATCCGACAGTGGGTTAGGATTATTCCTTCTCAAGCTGTAGGTTAGGGTTATTCCTTCTCCGGCTGTGGGTTAGGGTTATTCCTTCTCCGGCTGTGGGTTAGGGTTATTCCTTCTCCGGCTGTGGGTTAGGGTTATTCCTTCTCCGGCTGTGGGTTAGGGTTATTCCTTCTCCAACTTTTGGTTAAGGTTAGGGTTATTCCTTCTCCGACTGTGGGTTAGGGTTATTCCTTCTCTGACTGTGCGTTAGGGTCATTCCTTCTCCGACTGTGGGTTAGGGTTAGGGTCATTCCTTCTCCGACTGTGGGTTAGGGGCATTCCTTCTCCGACTGTGGGTTAGGCTTATTCCTTCTCTGACTGTGTGTTAGGTTTAGGGTCATTCCTTCTCTAGCTGTGGGTTAGGGTTAGAAACATTCCTTTCTGACTGTGGGTTAGGGTTATTCCTTCTCCGACTTTTGGTTAGGGTTATTCCTTCGCAAACTGTGGGTTAGGGTTATTCCTTCTCCAACTTTTGGTTAAGGTTAGGGTTATTCCTTCTCCGACTGTGGGTTAGGGTCATTCCTTCTCTGACTGAGGGTTAAGGTTATTCCTTCTCCGACTGTGGGTTAGGGTCATTCCTTCTCCGACTGTGGGTTAGGGTCATTCCTTCTCCGACTGTGGGTTAGGGTTAGGGTCATTCCTTCTCCGACTGTGGGTTAGGGTTATTCCTTCTCTGACAAAGGGTTAAGGTTATTCATTCTCCGACTGTGGGTTAGGGTTATTCCCCATTCGACTGTGGGTTAGAGTTATTCCTTCTCAGACTGAAGGTTAGGGTTATTCCTTCTCAGACTGTGGGTTAGGGTTATTCCTTCTCAGACTGTGGGTTAGGGTTATTCCTTCTCAGACTGTGGGTTAGGGTTATTCCTTCTCAGACTGTGGGTTAGGGTTATTCCTTCTCAGACTGTGGGTTAGGGTTATTCCTTCTCAGACTGTGGGTTAGGGTTATTCCTTCTCTGACTGTGGGTTAGGGTTATTCCTTCTCCGACTGTAGGTAAGGGTTACTCCTTGTCTGACTGTGGGTTAGGGTTATTCCTTCTCTGATTGTAGGTTAGGGTTACTCCTTCTCTGACTGTAGGTTAGGGTTATTCCTTCTCTGACTGTGGGTTAGGGTTATTCCTTCTCTTACTGTGGGTTAGGTTTAGGGTCATTCCTTCTCTAGCTGTGGGTTAGGGTTAGAAACATTCCTTTCTGACTGTGGGTTAGGGTTATTCCTTCTCCGACTTTTGGTTAGGGTTATTCCTTTGCAAACCGTGGGTTAGGGTTATTCCTTCTCCAACTTTTGGTTAAGGTTAGGGTTATTCCTTCTCCGACTGTGGGTTAGGGTCATTTATTCTCTGACTGAGGGTTAAGGTTATTCCTTCTCCGACTGTGGGTTAGGGTTATTCCTTCTCTGACTGTGCGTTAGGGTCATTCCTTCTCCGACTGTGGGTTAGGGTTAGGGTCATTCCTTCTCCGACTGTGGGTTAGGGGCATTCCTTCTCCGACTGTGGGTTAGGGTTAGGGTCATTCCTTCTCTGACTGTGTGTTAGGGTTATTCCTTCTCTGACAAAGGGTTAAGGTTATTCATTCTCCGACTGTGGGTTAGGGTTATTCCCCATCCGACTGTGGGTTAGGGTTATTCCTTCTCCGACTGTGGGTTAGGGTTATTCCTTCTCCGACTGTGGGTTAGGGTTATTCCTTCTCTGACTGTGGGTTAGGGTTACTCCTTCTCTGACTGTGGGTTAGGGTTATTCCTTCTCTGACTGTGGGTTAGGGTTACTCCTTCTCTGACTGTAGGTTAGGGTTATTCCTTCTCCGACTGTGGGTTAGGGTTATTCCTTCTCCGACTGTGGGTTAGGGTTATTCCTTCTCCGACTGTGGGTTAGGCTTATTCCTTCTCTTACTGTGTGTTAGGTTTAGGGTCATTCCTTCTCTGACTGTGTGTTAGGGTTAGGGTCATTCCTTCTCTAGCTGTGGGTTAGGGTTAGAAACATTCCTTTTTGACTGTGGGTTAGGGTTATTCCTTCTCCGACTTTTGGTTAGGGTTATTCCTTTGCAAACTGTGGGTTAGGGTTATTCCTTCTCCAACTTTTGGTTAAGGTTAGGGTTATTCCTTCTCCGACTGTGGGTTTGGGTCATTCCTTCTCTGACTGAGGGTTAAGGTTATTCCTTCTCCGACTGTGGGTTAGGGTTATTCCTTCTCTGACTGTGCGTTAGGGTCATTCCTTCTCCGACTGTGGGTTAGGGTTAGGGTCATTCCTTCTCTGACTGTGGGTTAGGGTTATTCCTTCTCTGACAAAGGGTTAAGGTTATTCATTCTCCGACTGTGGGTTAGGGTTATTCCTTCTCTGACTGTGGGTTAGGGTTATTCCTTCTCTGACTGTGGGTTAGGGTTATTCCTTCTCTAACTGTGGGTTAGGTGCCAAATGCATTAATTTTTCACGTAAAGAATAATGACCAATATCGACACACAATAACATGAATGTTTGAAAATTGAAAAATAATGTTGCTAACAATAACATGAATGTTGGAAATTGAAAAATAATGTTGCTAACAATAACATGAATGTTGGAAATTGAAAAGTAAAAATAACAAGCCGCGCATGTATGTGACTCGATGGGGTGAGTGTAAAATGCAATAAATTTGGGCACTTTGGGGCATTTTTGACCACCCTTTGACCCCCCGGGGGCGCGAAGCAGAATTTTTCTGAGGTCAAGGATGCTCATTCATGTTATTGTTAGCAACATTACTTTTCAATTTCCAACATTCCTGTTATTGTTAGCAACATTACTTTTCAATTTCCAACATTCATGTTATTGTTAGCAACATTACTTTTCAATTTCCAACATTCATGTTATTGTTAGCAACATTACTTTTCAATTTCCAACATTCATGTTATTGTTAGCAACATTACTTTTCAATTTCCAACATTCATGTTATTGTTAGCAACATTACTTTTCAATTTCCAACATTCATGTTATTGTTAGCAACATTACTTTTCAATTTCCAACATTCATGTTATTGTTAGCAACATTACTTTTCAATTTCCAACATTCCTGTTATTGTTAGCAACATTACTTTTCAATTTCCAACATTCCTGTTATTGTTAGCAACATTACTTTTCAATTTCCAACATTCCTGTTATTGTTAGCAACATTACTTTTCAATTTCCAACATTCCTGTTATTGTTAGCAACATTACTTTTCAATTTCCAACATTCCTGTTATTGTTAGCAACATTACTTTTCAATTTCCAACATTCATGTTATTGTTAGCAACATTACTTTTCAATTTCCAACATTCCTGTTATTGTTAGCAACATTACTTTTCAATTTCCAACATTCATGTTATTGTTAGCAACATTACTTTTCAATTTCCAACATTCATGTTATTGTTAGCAACATTACTTTTCAATTTCCAACATTCATGTTATTGTTAGCAACATTACTTTTCAATTTCCAACATTCATGTTATTGTTAGCAACATTACTTTTCAATTTCCAACATTCCTGTTATTGTTAGCAACATTACTTTTCAATTTCCAACATTCCTGTTATTGTTAGCAACATTACTTTTCAATTTCCAACATTCATGTTATTGTTAGCAACATTACTTTTCAATTTCCAACATTCCTGTTATTGTTAGCAACATTACTTTTCAATTTCCAACATTCATGTTATTGTTAGCAACATTACTTTTCAATTTCCAACATTCCTGTTATTGTTAGCAACATTACTTTTCAATTTCCAACATTCATGTTATTGTTAGCAACATTACTTTTCAATTTCCAACATTCCTGTTATTGTTAGCAACATTACTTTTCAATTTCCAACATTCCTGTTATTGTTAGCAACATTACTTTTCAATTTCCAACATTCCTGTTATTGTTAGCAACATTACTTTTCAATTTCCAACATTCCTGTTATTGTTAGCAACATTACTTTTCAATTTCCAACATTCCTGTTATTGTTAGCAACATTACTTTTCAATTTCCAACATTCATGTTATTCTCAATTTGCTTTGAACTAATGTTGAATATTCTTTAAATAAATTCTATTTTTGCAGATTATAAAAAAAAGAAATAAAAAAGTCACTCAGTTTTTCAAAAAATATTTATGTAATGTTTTATGCTATGTTCATTTCTTTCAATTTATAAAACACTTATCCAGTTAAAAAAAAATCTTTAGACTTACGTGAAAATCAAACTTGGGTATTGACATAAAAACTACTCTCTTAGTAATGGGTACTCTGCCTATTCCTTTTTTTTTTTTAACCAAATACAGGTTTCTATTGGCGTATGAAGACAAACGCCAAAACCACCATAAAATTTTAATAGAATATCGATTCCTAAAGAGTTTGTCATATTTTGTATCTGATTTCTGAAATTAGGTTTCAGTTTTTTGCTCGTCTCTATTACAATATCCGATAAGTGGACTATTGTTCGCAAATGACCTCACGGGTTAATTTTAATGATGGTATTAGCTCCTTTGTAAAATTGTACCTTTAACCTTTTTGGACTTTACAAATTCAAATCTGACTTTACTTACCAAATATTCCTTCCATGACATCGTATGCGGGCAGCCATATTTCTTGTTGACACAATAAACTTCCAAGTTAAGAAGAGCTTTTCTGGCAGAGAAATCCTTACAAATCTAAAGAGAAGAAAAAAGGCGGCAAAATTAATGGTCATTCTTATAAAAGAGAATTCAGCAATTTTTTGGCACTTTAACATTTGCAATGGATAAAATTAAGCAGAAACAAGATTCGTTCATTTACCGATAAAAATACTATTCCAAGCAAAAGTGCGACAGACTGACAGTCTCTTAAGTATCCCAAACGAAAAAAATATTTTCATTATATCTAAAAACTTTTAATGTGAGCACATAGAAGGGAGGGCCTGTGGACGAGTGGTTATAGCACTTGTCTTTGGGCTGGACGACCCGGGGTTGATCTCACTCACGGCATGTGAATTTTTGAGTCTGAAAACTCCCTCTGTCCACTCAGCAGTAAATGGGTACCTGACTAAAATTCAGGGAAGGTTCAAGGCAGCGGAAGGAGAGGGATGGGTTCCGCCTTCCATATGCTGTACTCTAGACACAGTGATTCTTAACAAATCACCGCCGCTACGGCAATGGGCAGTGTGCGATGTCGGCAACGACAATCGTGCGCGTCCAGGCTATGCGACCTTTTATAGATATTTGCAAAACATAAACAATGATACAAAATTTATTTTTGTAGCTCAAATAGCCACCAACTTATGACCGTTCAAAGTTTGTTGAAAATTAGGAGGGAAAAAAAAAAAAAAAAAAAAAAAAAAAAAAAAAAAATCGCTGTCTTGTGTGCTATTGGTCAAGAAGCCAAATTTCAGGCTATAACTAAAAATGGAGGCTTTGAACAAGTGCAAAATCCTTACAAATGTAATGTCATCTTGTGGTAAATAAAAATTTATCATATTGAAAGCAATAACTGATTAAGCCAGCCTAATCATTGAGCAAAATTTTATTTATCTCTTGATAAAACGTACAAAAAAAATGACACAACGTGTAACTTTGACTGCTCATATAAGATTCATTTCAACAGCTAACACACTGAATCTTTATAATACGATTTACAGAACAGTAGAGATAAGTTAAATTTTTCTTTTAATAGTAAATCAATAAAAAAAAACTCCTCTCAGATTTCGACCATGTAAAAACAGACGGAAACACAATTTGATAATAGGGCAAAAATTTTATTCACTAAAGTTTTCAACTTGGATTGTTTTTTATTCAAGACAACTTAAAACCCTATATTAAGTCACCACATTGACGAGTGGCCCTGGGACTGTTAGACACATCATTCGCATAAAGTTGAAAAACATAAACATTAAAAAATAAATTCATCGTCAGCAAAAATAGTAACCGAATTGGAAAATAAACTATTAATGGCACAAAGGAAAGAATTGTAGATTTATAACCAGAAAAGATTAAATTTTGTTTACGTCCAAATTTTATCAAAATAATTCAAAATATAAACAAGTTATCAGCATCATCATCATCAGGGTTTTCAATGACTTCTTGAGGTGGAACCCTTCTCTGATTTTCTTCCATCTTATTGGTGTCCGTCATTCAGGGGTTATGCCATAGTCACCACGCTAGGCACTGATCAGGCTCAGCGGGTCGCTTAACTTCAGCGATCTAATGGGAACCGGTGTGTCAATGTGATCATGCCGTATATAAGCAATGAGTTATAAGAAGTTGAAATTAAAGGGAATTTCACGATATTTGCCTGCTTTCGCTTACTAAACTCTAAGCTGGTTTGTGATACCTACTTATATGGAGATGCATAGAAGCATCTAAAAATGCTATTGCAAACTTAAGCGTGACAAACCAAAGAAAATGCTATCGTCTGTAACGTATTGTTATTATTCAGATGTTTCAGACAGTTAGCCTCATCTTGGTTGTTTTGGGTTTTTTTTATATATACTCTCTCCCACAGCGGTAAGATGTGACACAAGGTCGGGAAAGTGGAATCGAAAAGCCAGCACCCGAGAAGATTAGCACTCTGATCTACAAAATACTCCTGGGCAGCCCTGTCGGCATTCCCCGGTAGGGGCGCCTCAGGCGATTAGCAATAAACTAATCCCTTCTCAAAGGGTGAGAAGGCAAAGCCTGGGAGGATGGACCACCTAGAACGGCACAGGACAGTACCTCAGACCGGCGGAATCAAGGCCCGAAGGCCAAGACGGTACCGGTCTACAGAGTGAGCATTCGTTGGAACAGATACTACACTCTGATCTTGGCCAAGAGAGGAAGATCCCAATATCTCAAGCAATGTACTCTCCGGCTTTTTTTCAGGTGTCTTTTGTTCAGATATATTCCTAAGTAAAGTCTACCTAGAAGGTTGAGAGTTCAATTCTTGATGAAGGAGTTTAAGAAAAAAATGAACAGATTTCTAGATGTCTAAAAGTCTTTGACTACACAATGAGAGAACTCTATCCCAAGTGAATTAAATAAAGGATTCTGTTTGGTTAGCGACCATGACCAAAGACACCTGAAGAAATCTGGAAAGTACAACGGCGGAAACGTTGTAAATATAACAATCAAGATGAGGAAAACAATTCCAAACATTTAAATATAAATATTTGTTTGATAAAAATAGATTTGTTTGATAAAAATATATTTGTTTGATAAAAAAATATTTGTTTGATAAAAATAGATTTGTTTGATAAAAATAGATTTGTTTGATAAAAATAGATTTGTTTGATAAAAATAGATTTGTTTGATAAAAATAGATTTGTTTGATAAAAATAGATTTGTTTGATAAAAATAGATTTGTTTGATAAAAATAGATTTGTTTGATAAAAATAGATTTGTTTGATAAAAATAGATTTGTTTGATAAAATGTATGAAAATAAAGAAAGTTAAAGAACAGATGAAAGTTATGGTGTGGTTGTTCAACGATATATGAAGTTAAAGGGGCAGGTAAAAGTTATGGTTAGAGATTGATTGTTCATATGGTCATTGGAATTAAACTATAATATATATATGCTCGGAAGCTTGTAATATAACTTTATTGAGCTTGCAATTTTGAACATTTTCGGATACTATAAAGAGTATATACTTAAATATATATTCATTGTAAGAACCCACAAATTATATATATATATATATATATATATATATATATATATATATTCATCCTGTCATGCAAAAATTAGCATGTAAAAAAACTGCTGGAGGAAACCCATTTGAACTTTTTAGGGGAAGGGAGAAATCAAATAGCAAGTCAGATAATCCCCAGTCTGAAATGAATTTGGAAAAAAATCATTCACTCTATTTCCATAATGAGATTTTTTTTTCTTTTTCTTCTTTCTACACTAATTGATATGTTTCTTTCTTTCTTTCTTAATTCTTTAACTTCACCGACTGAGGCTTTTTTTTGGTCATGTGAACACTATCGAAGCATAATTGTTTTTCTGTCATTTTTCATGAAGGGTGTACACTCGTATTTCAAATAAAATATTAGAATCACTCACCTGGTTTTTAGTTAGAGGAATGCATTCGTCGTCTTTTGCTGGGCAGATGGCAGATTCGTTTTCTTTAAACAAATCATCCAAACATGGCGAACATATCCGATGTCCGCAAGGTGTCTGAAAGGCTCCGATCAAAGCTTGTTTGCAATACACACAAATAAATGTGGTATCAATGGAGACAAATTCCGGACGTTGCATGGTACTGAAATTTCCTGAAAGAAAAAAGTTTAGGATTAAAACATATACATACACACACACACACACACACATATATACATATACACACACACATACATATAAACATATACATGTATATGTTGCATTACCCGTTCTTTTGGGGTACCTGGTAAGATCCAACAAGAATGACGAAGAACAGAACGTATATGGAAAAACTTTGGTTTTCTTTATTTCCCATCACCGGATGGTTTATGCCGGATACGCACACACATATAAAAAAAAATCTTTTGACATACTTTTGTCTCATGAAAGTCTTTTTCTTGCTGAGGTCACAGACTTGGTTTCCGCTAGAAACTCGTTCATATATACATCCGATTGGAAAGCAATTTGCTCTGCATTGTCTATCCGAGCGTGAACTGAAGCAATTGTTCCACAAGCACTTTGATAAAATACAAGTCAGGGGGTTCCTTCATAGTACCAACTTGTTTATCAGTCGCATTTTTAGTCACGAAAGCCTAACAGCAAGACGGGCTTGGGTACCATAACCAATAAAGCTTCATCGATGCCATAAACATCGGTAAACTCCCATTCTTCTGATACTTCGATACTCTGATCACCAAGCGCTCCGGCTCTTCGTGTTTCTTAAACCGCCGCCTTTCGAGTCTCGCTTGCACTGCGGAACCTTCTCCTTTTTAACAGTTATCAAGTCGCTTTCTTTCTTTCTTGACGTCCCACCCACAATGGACTCGTCCACGATTCATTTTTGCCACTCTTCATTATCTTACATATAGACACAGACATACATACACACACATATATATATAGACACACATATATATATAGACACACATTATATATATATATATATATATCTATATAAAAAAACTGACCTCACTAGATTTTAAAACCAGATATCAGACCATAAAAGCACATTTAATAACAGCGCTCGCAACTAATTACTGGGAGCTCAAAGAAAGTGGACGCTTGTCAATAATCAAGTGGAAAATAGTATGACAGGCCAGTACATATATAAATTTAAATGACCCGTGTAGATTATGTCTGAATGAGAAATTCGAAATTTTAAACTTTAAAGACGGCTAGAGAACCCCCCCCCCTTCTGAGGCCCTCCCCTTTGGTTCAGAGGCACCCTGGCTCCAATGGAAAACACTCAACCGCCTGAGAACGGGAACAGGGCGATCAAAAGTTGCTATGAGTAGATGGGGTTACAAAACCGACCCAACCGTCTGTGAATGTGGATGGAGGACCATATGATGCAGCATTGCCTTGTCTGCCTTCTACTGCCCAACCGGTGCAGCTTGAAAGATCTTGCAGAGTACAACAATAATGCAAAGGATTGCGTAAAAAAGTGGGAAACTGTTGTGATGACCACGTGACACTTCGAAGACATGCAAAGAAGGAGAAAAATGAGTTAAAACTAATAGAACTTATGAGAGGCAATATAATTATTTTTGTCGACAGCTGTAAACCTGCACTCAGCGGTATGTTTAGTGCTGCATGTTTTCGGCACATTCCCATGCTGGCTCACGCATCATGTGGACGGCAACGCTGACTCGCGTTAATTTTTGAACAGGAGGACCTAAGTGTAAGTATATATAAAAGAAAATGGGAGGTGGTGTCATTTCTAAGATCATAGGGTCATACATATAGTCTAGTAAGAGGCAGTAAATGGTTTTGTGACTAACTTTTTAGACTGTTAGATGAAATCTTTTTCATCTAGAAAATAAATATAAAGAACATTTTTGCATTGAAAAGGGGAAGTAACTTTTTGCCCAACAGTTATCTCCCTTGCCTGAAAGAGATTCCGAGAGTGAGTTATGCCCCTTGCATTTTCCAGACACCGACATTTTGGATAAGGCATGTCGCACAGCGCTCTTCAATTTATACATCTAAAATAGTAAGTAAATAGCTTTTTTGTTTGTTTTTCTGGCTTCCCCATATAGTGTTGTGACTATTAAGGTCATCTAGTAATATGTGGCTTTTAGGGATTTGTTTTATTAGTCGGTTTAGTTCCGTTTCGTTTATGGGATTTTGTGGTGGGATGTAAATAGAGCAGATGGTTATTGGTTTGTCTCGCGTTGTTTTGATTGCGATCGCTTGGAGTTCAGTGTCAATGTTGATTTAGTGTTAGGGTAGGTGTTTCTTGATCAGGATTGAGATCCCCCATCCTCCTCGGAGGCTCTAGAGAGTAGAAAGTGGACTTTGGGTTTACTGTCAGTAGCCTCGTAACTCTCGCTTTCCTTATTTTGTCCTTTAGTCCTCACATTCCATGAGCGATGTTTCTGACAAAGGGGAAAGAATTGCCGTTTCTCGGTCGGAATCTATTAATCTAACACTTATCGTTGACTAGTTTTTGACCTTGAAGTATTTTTTAGCTGATTATATATATATATATATATATATATATATAGTCATGAAGAGAGACTGTTTCGCTGCATCACAGCTCTTCACTGCAGCTAGACAAGTAACTGTCTCAAGCCGTTAATATATATATATATATATAAGAGAGTAGAAAGTGGACCTTGGGTTTTCTTTCGGAAGCATCGTAACTCTCGCTTCCCTTATTTTGTCCTTTAATCCTCACATTCCATGAGCGATGTTTCTGACAAAGGAGGAAAAATTGCTGTTTTCTGGTTTGTCTTGTGTGCTGGTCAGAGATGTAGTTGTAGTAGAAAGTGGACTTTGTGTCATACTTTCGGCAGCCTAGTAACTACCCTTCCCTTATTTTGTCCTTTATTCCTCATATTCTATGATCGAAGTTTCTGACAAAGGGGGAAGAATTACTGTTTTCAGAGTCGGAATCTATCCATCTAACAAAGAAGAGTAGAAAGTGGATTTTGGGTTTACTTTCAGTAGCCTCGTAACTCTTGCTTCCCTTATTTTGTTCTTAGTCCTCACATTCCATGAGCGACGTTTCTGACAAAGGAGGAAAAATTGCTGTTTTCTGGGTCAAAATTTATCCATCTAGCACTTATTGTTGGTTAGTTTTTGACAGGTTTACTACTAGAATGATTGCTCTCCCCTCAACCAATCAGAAGCTCTGGCATAGGAACACAAGTCACTTGAGTTTTTACAGTATCCATGCGATTTCATTCCCCCGAGCGGGAGTTAGAGCCATTGCACCGACCAGAGCAGGTCGGATGTTTCACTTTAGGAAGACTGACTGTTGGCTATTGAATTTTTTTTTTTTTAGCACAGACCAATAAAAGGTATTTTCATTTGAAACTTCGATGTCGTCTGCTGCTTAAATTTTGGAGACAGATAAACTTTCTATTGCTGCCTACGATTGCATTAATTAAAATAGAGAACGATCATCCCCCGTTATACATCTTTCTGATTTCTCTTTTGCCATGGCTCCACAGTCTGCGTGTGTATGCTCATGTCATCAGTATCTTCGGCAAGGTTGTCATCGTGAACAACAACAGGATGACGGTAAATTCCATCTTGGAGCGTATCTACACCAACGTACAAAGTTATTTATTCCAAGATCATCAGAGTACCAGGTAATATCCACTTATAATATAACGAGCACTTTCTCTGTCTGTCCGTCTGTCTGTCCGTCTGTCTGTCTGTCCATCACGGAGAATTTTTGTAAACGGGAGAGGGGGGCGCCGGGGGGGGGGGGGGGCTTACTATTTAATTAATTTCAAAGTCAGAAACATAACAAATACATTAGGGCACATACTGACGACTAAATAAACAATAATTTCGGCGCCCAGGCTGCGATTCGAACTCGCAACCTTGATGCTAACTGTCCGACACTCTACCGAAAGCGCCACTGAGACAAAGTTGAAAATACCATCTTAATTTTTTTTTGCCTCACCACCCAAGAAAGCGGCCGCCTAGCAAAAATAGACGACCGTTAGGGAGTCTATTTTCGCTAGTCTACTGATATAATATCCACTGACAAATTACTACATTTAGTCGTATCGTTTTGAGAAATAATTTAATTAAAATGAATTAAAATCTAAACTGTAAAGTTATCCTGTCAGATTTTCAAAGTCAGACCCAAATAGCATTTCAGCTGACAAACAAAAACTTTGTTTCTGATTAGTCAATTTTCATTTGTTATTGTTGTACCATGTTATTGGCCAAATAATAATATACTTTGCTGCAATTTATTTTTAAAATTACTTAGTCGGGTCCAGACGACAGGTAATATGAAACATTTTTAAATAATCACCTAAAAATAAAAAAAGGGGGACAACTCATTTTAATTGAAGAATATAATAGGAGTTGTCTACCTTACAACTAACATTTTATTTCTTTTTCCGTCTAAGTTTAAAAATGACCGAACAAATCAAAATTGTAAACTAAAATGACTTCATTGCATCTTGGGCAACGCCAGGTAGGTACAGCCGAGATAAGCAGATGATAAATTGGCTGACATGAATAAAAGAGGCAATTACAGACAAGACGCTTACGACTACTAGCCTCCATGTGCAATTCCTCCCTTTAGAAAAAAAAAAAAATTACAAAAAAAAAACCCCCGGTTAAAGTACAGAACTTGTAAATCAAAAATAACAGCAACACATAATTACATAAGACGCATTTGAATGAAATACTCGACTGATTTTATTTATAATTTAATAAAATTATTTTTTTTTTTTTTCAAAATTCTTAAATAATAAAAAAAAAAATTTCAGATCAAAAAATTACAAATTATCAAACTTTTCTTAGTATTTATTAAAAATTATTTTACTGTTTCTTTTTACACATCATAGTAATGCCGTATCCCATATAGTATATTTCCCGAAGAAATTGTTTTTTATACGACAGCGCCATAAAAATTCCTGTAAATGACTTGAAAAATTACTTGGGTATGGGCCCCTCATTGTGCTGACAAAAGTTCCTTCTATGCGGTTTGTGGGTTGTGTGGGGGTCATCGGGGTCTACAAAAGTGTATTTGTGGTCCCACGAAAACGGCAACTACAAAGACATACGAGGGAGGCGTACGCGGACTGGAAGAATTTACTTAGAGACATCTGTTGTCAATATTTCGAGCGCAACCCCTGTGCGATTGGAAGCCGGGGGCACACGGTCGAGATAGACGAAACAGTCATGAATAGAAGAAAATACAATGCAGGCAGAATGGTTGTGCTGATCTGGGTTTTTGGGAAATATGACCCAGCAGACAAATTAAGGTTTCTGGTTGCAGTACCAACCAAAAAGCAGAAACTCTAATAGCCCTAATAAACAAATATATTCTTCACGGGGTCACAATTGTTTCCGACTGCTGGAAGGCATATGAATACTTAGAAGAAGAACGTTTCACACATCTGACGGTCAACCATACACAGCATTTCGTGGACCCAGAGACCGGAGCGACAACAAATCATGTCGAGAGAATGTGGAAGGAAGCGAAAAGAAGAAACCAAAAAAGAATGCAGTACAAGTCGGAACTTGCTCTTCTCATATCTCCAGGAATTTATGTGGAGACAACAATTTGGACAACAGCAACTTTTCGAAAATATGTTCCAACAAATTTCTGACTTGTACCCGGTTGCGTAAAAAAAAAAAAAAAAATCTTCTCCTTCAGCTAAATCTCTTAATTTTATTTCTTTGCCTTCTAATATTTCGTGGATATGCCTTCTCCCAATTTCAACTTCTCTTTGCACCCCACAGCAAAAAATATGCCTTCTGGGTATCTTTTAGAATGATCAATACGCTGAAAACGCTAAAAACAAAACAAATATACAACAAATAAAAGTAACTGTCGTCGATAAAAGTTAATTTAAAACTGACCTGTGGTATTTGTTTGTATTTTTAAACCGTTCCAACTGCTATTTATTAGAAATCAATAGTTTTGTCACACGAACATTGCAAAAAGAAAAATGGCGCTTGCTCGTAAGGAAGTAAGCACAAGACGCCATTTTGTCTAGAAAAAAGTACGAGTAAAAATGAACAAGAATTTTTTTTTTTACATCTAATAAAAACCCATTTATAGTACGTAAAAATACAAACAAATATCATAAGTAGACAAATATCTCTTCTCGACGTAGGTTAAACTCACTTGTTGCATATTTATTTTTATAACCCCGTTCTCGTTAGTTTTTTGGACCCCGTCCGCGACTGTACTGATCATTCTAAAAGATACCCTGCCTTCTCCCAATTTCAACTTCTTTGCACCCCACAGCAAAAAATATGCCTTCTCCCAATTTCAACTTCTCTTTGCACCCCACAGCAAAAAAGTTTTTTTTTTAGACAGATACAAACAGAAGCAAAGTAATTTCTTGTATTCAAAATACCCAGAAAAAAAAAATCTTCCCAAAAAATACACGAACCAAAACAAAACAAAAAAATGCTCTTTCTTTCGTTCTAATGGCTTGAAAAGGGCGTCTGATATCCACAATTTAAAAATGAACAATGTTTCTCGTGTTATTTTAAAATTTTATTTCATTAAAGTCGTCTGGTTCTTAACAAAAAAGGCCCTGTTTCGGATAACGTAAACATAGATTTACAGGCGGAGTTTTTCATTCTTAACATGGAGAAAGGGAGGGGGGTCGATAACATTCGAAACGGCGTAACTTGCTTCGTATTTTTCCATTCACATTCTTAGTACATACGTCACGCCTGCAAATTTTTGGTTGACTCTTCCGAAATAGTACCAAAATATACACTGTTGCTAAAAACACAGAATTTATTCTTAAAAGAAAAAAAAAAATTTTTTTTTTTTTAAAGTTAGTTAAATTGTAAATTGAAAAAAGAAAAAGTTTGTTAAATTAATGTTTGTTATATTTCCGATCCATTTATAAAAAAAAAACACAGATTTTATTTTCACAATTAAACGAGGGTACAACTTTTTGGGGGCACCGGTTAAAAAAAGCAGACGGTTCTTTGTCAGAGTTGTCCGCCATTTTGACTAGGAAACGACAAATTAACCCTCTTTCACACATTTGAGTATTATGTAAAACTGTTTTCCTTAAAAATGTCTCCCTAAAACTGGCCCTCGCCACCTCAAAATCAACACCCAAAACGAGAACCTTAAAAAGGGTCCTCCAAAATCTTTTCGGTAAAAATTATTTTCACAATTTGACGCGCGCATATTAAAAACGAAAGCGATTTTTTTTTTACAATAGTTAACAGAAAAAAACAAAAAGGCAACAAATGAATATTACCAGTTTTCTACCTACCTGAATAAGTTGGTTTTTTTAAATTTTAAATTGGTGCTTCTATACATAACAACCCGTAGTAAATAAGCTAGTTATAAATAAAATAGCTGGTATATTTTAGGAAATACTTACTTGTGATGGTAAAAAAGTAGCGCTCACCAAAATTTACGGAAAACAATCCAATAGTTTTTTTGTTTTATTTTTTACCATCGCAAGTAAGTATTTTCTAAAATTTACCAGTCATTTTATTTTCAACTAGAATATTTACTACGGGTGGTTATATATAGAAGTATCGTTTTACTTTTTGTCTTCATGCTCACGTGGTAATTTATCTATGCATTGTATTTCTGAAAACGCTGTGTCAGCCTTAGAACTTTCGAGATTTAGCCGTAGAAACTTCTGATAATATTACTATATTACATGGTTGGGAATCATCGTATTTGCGATAAATGTCAACTGACAATGTCATTCCACGCAAGAAAAAGAAGGCCTGGGCTTGCAATTAATTAATATTTGCAAAATAAATATGAAAAAAAAGAAAATTTGTAATATATTTGCTTTTATTATTTGTTACCGCAGAAATCAAAAGAAAAAAAAAGAAATCCACAAAAACCAAACATGGTCTCGTCACCGCTTGCAAAGTGAGAAAAAACTAATCGCAAAAAAAAGTGCAGCCATTTTTATAAAATTAAAAAAAAAAAAAAGGCACATGTTTGTCTTTAACCACTGTCCGTTTTTCACAACTTTTTACTGACCATTTTTCTTTTCTTTTTTCGGTGTACACTTATCTATCAGGCTGCTAGAGAATTCCGGCGTTTTTGGAATTTTTTTCAAAAATTTTACATTTTAGGAGGGGGGATCAGTTTCCAATGTTAATTCCACGTAGACTGATCCCCCTCTTTTTTACCATCTCAATTTTTAAAAAAATCTTTTTCGGTGTACGATTACCTATTATGTCAATAGAGAATTCAGGGGGGTTTGGAAAGAAATTTTTAAAATTTGTGATTTTAAGACGGGATCAGTTTTCAATGTAAATTCAACGTGGACTGATCCCCCTCTTTTTAACCATCTCAAATTTTAAAAATTATTCTTCTGCTTACAATTACCTATCATGTCACGAGAGAATTCCGGCGTTTTTGAAAAGAAATTTTTAAAAGTTGAGATTTTAAGACGGGGATCAGTCTTGTTCGTCTTTTACCATAGTTCGTTTTTCACAACTTTTTACGTCTTAAAATCTCATTTTTTTTTTAATTTCTTTCCAAAAACTTCGGAATTCTCTCGCGACATGATAGGTAATTGTAAGCAGAAGAATAATTTTTAAAATTTGAGATGGTTAAAAAGAGGAGGATCAGTCCACGTTGAATTTACATTGAAAACTGATCCCCCGTCTTAAAATCACAATTTTTAAAAATTTATTTCCAAAAACCCCGGAATTCTCTATTGACATGATAGGTAATCGTACACCAAAAAAGATTTTTTTAAAAATTGAGATGGTCAAAAAGAGGGGGATCAGTCTACGTTGAATTAACATTGGAAACTGATCCCCCCTCCTAAAATGTAAAATATTTGAAAATTTTTTTCCAAAAACGCCGGAATTCTCTAGCAGCTTGATAGATAAGTGTACACCGAAAAAAGAAAAGAAAAATGGTCAGTAAAACGTTGTGAAAAACGGACAGTGGTTAAAGACGAACATGTGCCAAAAAAAAGTACAAATTCATAAACGATAGAAATAGACGAGAACTTTTTTCATATTGTGACAAAGGGGGGTATCTTTCAGAATGATCAGTACGCTGAAAACGCTAAAAAAAACAAATATACAACAAATAAAAGTAACTGTCGTCGATAAAAGTTAATTTAAAACTGACCTGTGATATTTGTTTGTATTTTTAAACCGTTCCAACTGCTATTTAGTAGAAATCAATAGTTTTATCACGCGAACTTCCCAAAAAAAAACAAGATGGCGCTTGCTCGTAAGACGCCATAATGTCTAAAGAAAACGAGTAAAAAATGAACAAGAAATTTTTTTTACATCTAATAAAAACCCATTTATAGTACGTAAAAATACAAACAAATATCATAGGTAAGTAGACAAATATCTCTTCTCGACGTAGGTTAAACTCACTTGTTGCATATTTATTTTTATAACCCCGTTCTCGTTAGTTTTTTAGACCCCGTCCGCGACTGTACTGATCATTCTGAAAGATGCCCCCAATAGACTGTCTCTCTGGTCATCATTTTTTTTTTTTAAGTCAAAATTTTTTTCATGTGAAACTTGCTAAAAAGTGTTGTATTTTTATTTTAAATAATTTCTTTTAGAAAAATAAGTAATCAAACAGGTGGGTTTTTTTTTTCTCGAAACATTGAAATATAAATTTTTCTACCAATCGGTGCTGTCGGATCGCAGATATTAAAATAAATCCATTTTTACTTTATATTTAATTTTCATTAAAAAAAAAAAAAAATTACCAGCAAGTTTTAATTTCCCTTTGAAATTAATTAAATACATTTTCAATTAATGGAGGATTTGAAAACTCACGACCGCTAAACAATCTCTCAAATCGCTATTTTCACTGAATTTAGTTAAAATGGCACCGGTAAAAATGGCACAAATTGATAAATAGGGGGAAAATGGCACAGGAGAAAAATATAGATGAAAATCTCACAATGAATTTATCAAAATCTTGGATACAATACGTAAAGGAAAGATATAAAAGCACCCCCCCCAAAAAAAAAAATGAGATTCTACATTTTTAGGCGATTACGTGTGAACACACTGAAAAAACAAAACAAAAAAAAAACGATCATTAAGAACCGAAAAAACAATTCGATTTTTGTATTTTAATAAACAATTTGGGTATCTTTTACGACGCTCAGCAGAGGCGCGAACGGGGTCCAAAAAAAGAACGAGAAAGGGTTTAAAAACATAAATTTGCAACAAGTGAAGTTGACCTGCGACGAGAATAGATATTTTCTACTTACCTATGTAATTTGTTTTTATTTTTACGTATTATAAATGGGTTTTTATTAGATGTAAAAAAAAAAAGTTTCTTGGGCACATGTTCGTCTTTTCTCACAGTCCGTTTTTCACAACTTTTTACTGACCAGGTTTTTTTTTCTTTTTTCGGTGTACACTTACCTATCAGGCTGCTAGAGAATTCCGGGGTTTTTGGAAAAAAATTTCAAATATTTTACATTTTAGGAGGGGGAATCAGTTTCCAATGTTAATTCAACGTAGACTGATCCCCCTCTTTTTGACCATCTCAATTTAAAAAAAAATCTTTTTTGGTGTACAATTACTTATCATGTCAGTAGAGAATTCCGGGTTTTTTGGAAAGAAATTTTAAAAAATTGAGATTTTAGGACGGAGGATCAGTTTTCAATGTAAATTCAACGTAGACTGATCCCCCTCTTTTTGACCATCTCAATTTTTTAAAAAATCTTTTTTGGTGTACAATTACTTATCATGTCGCGAGAGAATTCCGGGTTTTTTGGAAAGAAATTTTTAAAAATTGAGATTTTAAGACGTAAACAGTTGCGAAAAGCGGACTATGGTAAAAGGCGAACAAGACTGATCCCCCGTCTTAAAATCTTATTTTTTAAAATTTATTTCCAAAAACCCCGGAATTCTATCGCGACATGATAGGTAATTGTAAGCAGAAGAATAATTTTAAAAATTTGTGATGGTCAAAAATAGGGGGATCAGTCTACGTTGAATTTACATTGAAAACTGAACCCCCGTCTTAAAATCTCAATTTAAAAAAATTTTTTTCCGAAAACACCGGAATTCTCTATTGACATGATAGGTAATTATACACCGAAAAAGATTTTTAAAAAAATTGAGATGGTCAAAAAGAGGGGGATCAGTCTACGTTGAATTTACATTGGAAACTGATCCCCTCTCCTAAAATGTAAAATATTTGAAAAAAATTTCAAAAAACCCCGGAATTCTCTAGCAGCCTGATAGGTAAGTGTACATCGAAAAAAGAAAAAAAAACTGGTCAGTAAAAAGTTGTGAAAAACGGACTGTGAGAAAAGACGAACATGTGCCGTTTCTTGTTTTTTTTCAACTGGTTTTCACAAAATTCAATATGGCGGATTTACGTTCTTTCTTACCAAACGCCCCCCCCCCCAAAAAAAAAAATCGGCCATTTTTTTTCCCATGTGCCGGTGACAAAACTATTGATTTCTAATAAATAGCGGTTGTAACGGTCTAAAAATACAAACAAATGCCACAGGCAAGTTTGAAAATAACTTTTACAGCCTACAGTTATTTTTATTTGTTGTATATTTGTTTTTTTTGCGTTTTTACTCCGCTGAGCGTCGTAAAAGATACCCAACATTTTTTTGAAAATGGGAATTTTTTACTATAATCAACAGAACGAAAAAAAGGATTAAAAAACAAATGTGCAACAAATAAATGTTACCAAAGGCAAGTTAAGTTACTCATCTACCTACCTGGATAATTTTATTTGTGTTTTAACTTATTTTAAAGGGGGGTTTTCGTGTTCAAACGCATACAATAAATGTCAACAATCATGCGAAAATGTAATGTTCTATCAGTTTCTATCAGTATAGTGTTTAGTTTTCGATTTTTTACCGATTTTCAAGTCCTGGCCATGGGCGAGCCTCCGTTTTACATTTCTTTTCAAGCGATCACCACCGACTGTTTTGAACAAGAAAACCACCCTTTAAAATAAGTTAAAACACAAATAAAATTATCCAGGTAGGTAGGAGTAACTTAATTTGACTTTGCTAACATTTATTTGTTGCACATTTGTTTTTTACCCCTTTTGGCACATGTTCGTCTTTTCTCACAGTCCGTTTTTCACAACTTTTTAATGCCCAGTTTTTTTTTCTTTTTTCGGTGTACACTTACCTATCAGGCTGCTAGAGAATTCCGGGGTTTTTGAAAAAAATTCAAATATTTTACATTTTAGGAGCGGGGATCAGTTTCCAATGTTAATTCAACGTAGACTGATCCCCCACTTTTTGACCATCTCAATTTTTTAAAAAGTCTTTTTCGGTGTACAATTACCTATCATGTCAGTAGAGAATTCCGGAGTTTTTGGAAAGAAATTTCAGAAAATTTAGATTTTAAGACGGGGGATCAGTTTTCAATGTAAATTCAACGTAGACTGATCCCCCTCTTTTTGACCATCTCAAATTTTAAAAATTCTTCTGCTTACAATTACCTATCATGTCGCGAGAGAATTTCGGGTTTTTTGGAAAGAAATTTAAAAAAATTGAGATTTTAAGACCTAAAAAGTTGTGAAAAACGGACTGTGGGAAAAGACGAAGAAGACTGATCCCCCGTCTTAAAATGTAAATTTTGTTAATTTTTTCCCCCAAAACTCCGGAATTCTCTCGCGACATGATAGGTAATTGTAAGCAGAAGAAGAATTTTTAAAATTTGAGATGGTCAAAAAGAGGGGGATCAGTCTACGTTGAATTTACATTGAAAACTGATCCCCCGTCTTAAAATCTAAATTTTCTGAAATTTCTTTCCAAAAACTCCGGAATTCTCTACTGACATGATAGGTAATTGTACACCGAAAAAGACTTTTACAAAAATTGAGATGGTCAAAAAGTGGGGGATCAGTCTACGTTGAATTAACATTGGAAACTGATCCCCGCTCCTAAAATGTAAAATATTTGAATTTTTTTTTCCAAAAACCCCGGAATTCTCTAGCAGCCTGATAGGTAAGTGTACACCGAAAAAAGAAAAAAAAACTGGTCATTAAAAAGTTGTGAAAAACGGACTGTGAGAAAAGACGAACATGTGCCCCCCTTTTTTCGTTCTGTTGATTGTAGTAAAAGATTCCCGGAGCTAGTGTACGAATAGAGTACCGTTATGATCGTCTGCAAACTGGAATTTTTCTCACAGCGGAAGTCACCGTTTTGGCATACCTTACGAACAAAGTTCCGGGTCTCCTACGAAAATAGAAATTTTCAGCCTACCCCCCCCCCCTATAATAAAGATATGTAAATAATCAGAAATAATTTTTTTTTATGAAACAAGTAATTTATTAAAAACAAACAAAATAGAATAAATAATCTTTTTTTTTCAAGAAACAAGTGATAAATTTTGAGCAACGAAATGTGATTTTTTCTTCTTTTGAGAATAATAACAAATTTTTTTTTTTAAAAGAAACAAGTCATTTAGAAACGAGTAATATATGAAAAAAATAAACAATGTTTTTGAGCAACGAAATAATGTTTTTCGAACAACGGAATGTGATTGTTTTAATAAATTATTAAAAGAATAAATAATGATTTTTTTTTCAAACTTAATTCACAGGATAAAAATTAGAAATATGCATTAGCAGGTTTCGGTCTCTGTGCGACCGTATTGTTGGCGCCACATAAATTCATCCAAATGGGATGGTAACGTGGATGCTGAGGCACCAAACATGGCTTTGAACCTGCTTTTACACATCATCCACATGTGTTCAACAGTGTTCGTGTCGCGAGTTATTATTTCTACGGGAGGAGTTTTTGTGTATTAATTACTTTTTGTTTATTTTTTATTTACTTTAAGTAAAAAAAGAAAACGAAACTTGTTTATTTGTAATTTACTTAAAAGAAAAATACCAACAGGGTGGGGGCGAAATTTCCAGTATATGGCTTTTCCGGGTGTGGAGGGGGGAGGGATACCACTTCTCTGCGAAGTTACCGACTATCTGGAACCTTTTTCGTAAGGTATGCCAAAACGGTGACTTCCGCTGTGAGACAAATTCCTGTTTGCAGACGATCATAACGGTACTCTATTCGTACACTAGCTCCAGATTCCCAATAAATTATTATTTTAAAAAAAAAATCCGGCCCAAAATAAAATAGGGTATTTTTTTTCTTTTTTAGATTAACACCGTTTCGCAATTTCCGATTCGGCGGCCGCGATGAAGTGGCTATTTCCTATTTTACCTTGCATGGTTATATTGAAGTTTTCAGCTTTGAGATGGTTGTTATTGAAACAAAAACATTATCTTAACCAGCCGTAATAATTAGGTTATATCATTAAGGTATTGTTTGGTCCTTAAATTATTAATTTAACCAAATTCTTATAAAACAATTTGGTTAAAATAATGTTGTTTCAATGGCAGCCATCTTAAAGCTGAACATTTCAATATAAACGTTAGTACTTATGTGAAAAGTGAAAAGTAATATACATACTTTCTGGCGTGAAGTTTGTGTGCGCAGCTCGACTTAACTGGCATTAAATAGGACCTCAGTGGAAATACCCGAGTCTATAAATAGATGCAGTTTCGATACGCAACATTTGGCCACGTGACCAATTGTTTGTATCTTCTTCTCACCGTGCAGACAGGATGACGTCATCTCCTGTGAACGGACAAACTGTGCGTGTGTGCGAGAAAGGGGGGGGGGAGGTAGCTTTTTCAGGGGTAAATACAAAAGCAAAGAAAAACATCTGGTACTTGTGCAGAATAGACCTCCAAGAATTTAACGGAGATTCCCGAGTTTTGACGACAAATTCCGGACTTGGCCGCGATATGCAGACGATAAATTGACCGATACGAATCAAAATGGCGGTTACAGACAATACAACTATGCACAAGCACCGTAAGGAAGCTCGCCGTGTTAACTCTTACTTCATTTTCGGCAACATCGCTTCCGACTACTTCTATGCCTTCTTTTTCTTCTAACATATCGTAAATATACCTAATCCCAATTTATCGGCTTCCATCCCTTACAAAAAAAAAAAAACCTACCACTAACCCTAAGTCCATGTTGTAAAAGACCCCCCTCCCCCCAATAAAAAAAAGACCGAAAGAATAAAAGATAAATGAATAAATAAAATAAACAACGTATAGGCCTCCATTCTACATTTGAAGACCCCCACCCCACACACAAAATGGAAAAATTAAAACAATTAAAAACATTTCTGTTTTGGGCAATCAAGAAAAAACATACACAATAAATTGTTTGCAGAATAATACCCAAAAAAAGTTTGTTCGGTTCGATGAGCGTTCAGGTAGCTACCTACGTCAAGTCTCGAGAATCACCGGAAATACTGAAATTATTTGGAGATCTATTTTGCACAAGCACAAATTTTTTTTTTTCATAGAAAAATTTCCGGTGCTTATCCAGAAGCACGGAC
The DNA here is from genome assembly GCA_963556195.1 of Sepiola atlantica. Classification (NCBI taxonomy): domain Eukaryota; kingdom Metazoa; phylum Mollusca; class Cephalopoda; order Sepiida; family Sepiolidae; genus Sepiola; species Sepiola atlantica. The sequence continues at coordinate 68,988,947 of OY744543.1, read as the reverse complement.
ATTTGACAAAAAAAGAAGAAATATAACAAACTGAGGAATATCTGTTTGATGTACGTACCTGTCACGGGCTGAATATTTCCTACACCAAAAATCACGTAAATTAATAAAGTAGTTTTTTTTAAAGTTTTTTTTAATTGTATATAAAAAAAAAAAATTTTTTATCGATAAACGAATAAGGGGGAAATATCACCACCAAAGGAGATATTCAAGGGAGATAATACGAACTTTTGTGAACTTCCTAAGTGCGTATCATAAATAGTATAAAAGTTTATATTATCTCAAGAGATTGATCAGTAAAAAAGGTAATGACGGGAATTGATAATAAAAATCCCGAATAAAACAGGCGAGAAATAATACTTTACAGCAAAGGAAGTAGAATTAAATTTTCTATCGACCCGTAAACTTTTTGTCGCAAGATCGATATTATGTCGTCTTAAGGTTCAGACGTAACACAAAATATTTGTATTTTTGACGAGGAGCTTTGGCTGGATAAGGGAAATTCCCGAATTCTAATGATATTTTGGGTATCTTTTACGACGCTCAGCAGAGTCGTGAACGGGTTCAAGAAAACGAACGATAAAGTGATTAAAAACATAAATATGCAACAAGTAAAGGCGACCTAGGTCGAGAATAGATATTTTCCTACTTAGCTATGATATTTGTTTATATTTTTACATAGTATACATGGGTTTTTATTAGATGTAAAAAAAATATTCTTGTTTTTTTTTTTTTTGCACGAAAAAAAAAAAATGGCGGTCGGTCGTGATTCTCTTACATACCCCCCCCCCCCCCTACGATCGCCATCTTGGATTTTGCGATTTTGGTGTGACGAATAATTTAGTTTCTAATAAATAGCACTTCAAATGGGTTAAAAATACAAACAAATGCCACAGGTAAGTTTGAAAATAACTTATCGCCTACAGTTACTTTTATCTGTTGTATATTTGTTTTTTGAGCGTTTTTAGTCTGCTGAGCGTCGTAAAAGATACCCGATATTTTTAACAGGGCAACAACACAAGGATGCGATAATTCATCATCATCCTCATCACCATTGTCAAAAACTACCACCATCGGTTTATTTGTTGAATCAGGCAACAATTAATTCTCTGATGAGGGTGGGGCTTGATTGTCCAGTCTCGATCTAAGTCTTCCCCCTCATACTTATCTTTGGTGAGGCTCGACGGAATCCATACCCAAGGCTCTCCTATCATGTTTGACCACATCCTCTCAAGACAATTTGGGTCTGCCAGAGGTGGTCTTCTCTGCTGGTACATTAAACTGTTGGACTTTAGCAATCCAGCTATTGCTACGCTCAACATACCCCAACCAATGTAGTCTGCTTTTCTGCATGATGTCCGCGAGGCTTTTCAAGTTGACTTGTGCGAATAGAGACCCAAAAGGTATGCTCTGATCAAGCCTCACCAAACAGATCAATTTGACCATCGCCTTGTCATTACGGTGCAGTTTCTTAACTGTGCCGGCAGAGACAGCCCAGGTTTCGGAGCCATACATTAGCACACTTCTGAGACATGGTGTATACACGACCTCTCGTAGCTGCTGGCAAGTGTTTGTTTGTTAGGATTAGTAACAACTCTCTAAACTGTTTCCAGGCATACTTGCAACGTGCAGCTGCCACGAGTTGGAAAGAATATATCGACGCGAATGCAATGATCAAGAAACGAACAAATACATTTATTGAAGCAATGAAAAATGATGGAAAAAAAAACAAATAAAATAATCCAATGCAAGTGAGAATAAAATGTTCCTTCAAATGAGTTCTAAACAATAATAAAAGTCACTTATATCTTCGAACTTTCCAGTGAATTCAAATCATCGTTCTTTTCCTATGGTACATTTGTTTTTTTTCATTGTATCACCGAATATTAAATCATTAAACCATTTTACTTTTCTTTATCTCAATATTCGACTCAGCAACGTATTGAAGTTATCGTCTGTCAACGTTCGCCTCGGCATGTCCCGAATGTTTACGTAACATGCCTGAATGCTGCCAACGCGAAGTTCCGGGAAACTGCTACATGTTCAATATCAGCACCTTTTTTTTTTTTTTTTAATATCCTACAAACATTTTCTACGATGTCAAAAGTGTGACCTTTTGTCTATCTTGTTAAATCTGACCTTTTCTGCTCGACTGTACGTCTTATCTGGCATTATTTTCCACACTGTATCAACAAAAAAACGAATCAGCCCGCCAAAGAAAAAATTTGTCTGCTCAAGTAATCCAGTTTTTTCATCGCTTTTTTCCATCTTCTTTTACCTTATTAGATCATTCACTAACCCTTTCTTCCTCTCAGTTCCAGGTAGTCTGTGATGAAAAGATGAAAAGAAGAAAAAGCGAACATCAAGCCGATAAGCAGTTACTCTTTCACCTCCCTCTGCTATACGAACACATGCACACATTAAGCTACAGGGAAAGAAAGGCAATCAGACCAGCACACTGCCACTCGTCTGACCCTTTCCTCCCTCACTATAGCAAACTGGATATTCTTGAGCGCACTTGTTTTTATTTTATTTTTCTTCTTTGCGCTTCCATCATAATATTAATTTTATCAAGTTTCTTTTCTTTCTTTAAATCCTCATTCATTCATTCAAAGTGTAGGATCTGTTCCAATGGATACTGCACCCTATAGACTGGTATTGTCTTGGCCTTCGGGGCTTGATTTACGCCGATCTATGGGTTTGTCCTATGCAGTTCTAAGAGTTCCAACCTCCCAGGCTTTGCCTCCCCTCTTTGAGGAGGAGTAAGTTTATTGCTTACTGCCTGAGGCGCCCCTACCGGGGAATGCCGACGGGGCTGCCCAGGCATTTTTTGTAGGCCAGAGTGCTCACCTTCTCGGGTGCTGGCTTTTCAAATCCCACTTTCCCAACCTTGTGTCACATCTTACGGGTGGCACTTTTCCTAGCCCGCAGCGGCCACCAGCACCAAATGGCTCAAGTGACTCAATTGCAGTCATTTAACAATAAAGAATAGTCTTCAATATTAAAGCATGTCACATTTTAAAGTGTGGAAACTTCAGATATTGGTTATATTGAAGTTTTCAGCTTCATGGCTGCCATTGAACATCATCTTAACTAAATTACAAATTAATTATAGTTTTAGTTCCATAAGAATTTAGTTTAATTAATAATTCAATGACCAAACAATACCGTAATAATATAACCTAATGTAATAATTAGGTTATATTATTACGGTATTGTTTGGTCATTGAATTATTAATTGAACTAAATTGTTTGTTAGGATTGGTAGCAGCTCTCTAAACTGTTTTCTAGGCATGCTTGCAACGTGTAGCTGCCACGAGTTGGAATGAACATATCGGTACGAATGCAATGATCAAGAAACGAACAACCACATTTATTGCAGCAACGAAACAAAAATGACAAAACAAACATTGAATTATTTATTGTATCAAATCGTAAGAAAACCAGTTTGATGAAGATAATGTTGTTTCAATGGCAGCTAAAAACTTCAATATAACCGATTTTTTTTCCAGAATTATATTTGTTTAAACTGACTTATCGACAAACAGAACAAAAAGAATGGCGATTGATATTTTCCATGCTGAAAAGATAGTAAAAAAGTAAATGTCTACTCTACCGCTAATCCTAAGTCCGAGTAGAAAGCCACTTCACCAGACAAGGACCCTCGTAAAATCACACTTAATCGACCACCTCGAAATTTTCGATTGTCATTGTTTTTTCGTGTGTCGAAATAAAAAATCTTACAGTTTCCACACTTTAAAAGTATACGAGTCGGTAGAGAATTTAATTCGGTGCTTGTTCGTTATTTACTACCACCACTTGTTTTTTGGTTTTTTGCTAGAGAATTTTGTTTTATATTTTTTCTCATTTTAGGAGGAGGAGGATCAGTTTCGGCTCTTGTATAGATCGAGTACACAGCCGAAATTTATTTTAGAAAAGTTCCAATGGTGTAAGAAGGGGCAGACAACTCTCTTTTTTTAAGTACATAATTTCACGCCGTAAATATAATACCGGTCGTATTCCACGACAACTTTGGGTTTTTGGCGGCTATGAAAAGGACACTAAATCGGTTTTTTTAGTGACGGTCCCGTCCAGAGATGCCGCCACATTAATCCCAATAATAAAAAAATATCTGCGATAATTTAATCTTTTAAACTATAAAAAAATTAAAAAATCTGTTAATCCAAACAATACGACTGTTTGTTTTGTTGGTTTTGAAATGAAAAAATATACTGTTGATTTTCCCAAATTCTATTTTCTTCAATAAATGTTCTATCAATATACTTAACTGTTGATTTTCTCAAATTGTTATTTCTTCGAAAAATGTTCTATTAATTGAATTTGCATGACTTTTTATTTAAGAAATGGATATTTTCCATTTTCGGAGAAATTGCGTACTAAAAAAAGAGAGTTATCTGCCCCTTCCACCATTGGAACTCTCTTAAAATAAATTTCGCCGTGTACCCGATCTATACAAGATCCTCAGTTTCATATATAAATTTTACGTAAACTTTATGACCATCAACAATTTTTTTTTCTGTGTATAATCTAAAATATTTTTTTTTTAATTAAAAAGAAAACGGAATGTTCGTCAGTCGTGGTAAATAACCAACAATCGCCTTTAATTCTACTACGTTTGTTAGAAATTATTTGTTGGTTTTAGTTTTTGTTAACGTGTCGTCGACTGTTAACCATTCTGTACTTTAGGTGTTTATGAAGTTTACGAACCGGGCTATTTTTTAGATAGGATTTTCAAGTTTTCAATTTTGACAGTATCTTTTGTTTACTAAATTGTTGGGTGAAAGTACAGAATAGTTAATCACCCCCCCCCCCCCCCCCCACACACACACACACACACACCTACTCATGTTAAGAATGGGTTTCTAAATTATAACGTCATTATTTCAGCTCGGTCTGTAAACTGCATAAGTACCGATTCTTTACCCGAATTGAGTAATAAATTGAGAAAAAAAAAAAAAAAAAAAAAAAAAAAAAAAAAAAAAATGGATTTAAAAATTAAAAACGAAATTATTAAATCGATTTGTAAAAAAAAAAAAAAAAAAAAAAAAAAAAAAAAAGTGAAAAACCTGTCATGTGATATATCCTGTAGCTACAGTATGGAACGTATGTTTATCTAACACGCATGTGTTCCACGTGCCCACACCTAAGTTATTTCTTGTGGGTAACTGCCGTATAGTATACAAAACAAATATGCGGTTCGTACTGGCACACCCAGCTAAGAATGTGAGTGCTTCAACAGGAAGGGACTCGTATGCACTCGAATGTTTCCGCTTGCGATTTACGGAACAAACCGGAAATTACCGAAGCAGTTTACGATTAGAAAACCGCAAAATTAGTGTAAAATGGTTCACGGCACTTTTGGCCAAGATCAAAGTGTAGTATCTGTTCCGATGGATACTGCACCCCATAGACTGGTATCGTCTTGGCCTTCGGGGCTTGATTTACGCCAGTCTATGGGTCTGTCCTGTGCAGTTCTAGGAGGTCCACCCTCCCAGGCTTCGCCTCCTCTCTTTGGAGAGGAGTAAGTTTATTGCTTACTGTCTTAGGCGCCCCTACCGGGGAATGCCGACGGGGCTGCTCAGGCAATTTTTAAACCCCACTTTCCCGACCCGACCTTGGGTCACATCTTACTTGTGGGAGTAAGATAAAAACTGGCCTTGAGGTGTAAATCAATACTCATTCTGTACCTTGACTGATAAAACAATAACTCCAGTTCGTAATCCTGTCCTTTAACTAAAAAAATAAAAATAAAAAAATAAAAAAAAAATTTAAAAAAATGGTGCTTCTTGAGTTCAACCCCTATATTTAAAAAAAAAAAAGGAACTCTTTTTAAGAAGAGCTAATTACAGGGGATATAACCGTTGATCTAAAGAATAGTTAACAACCCCTCCTCCCCATGTTAAGAATGTGTTTCTAAATAATAACGCTATTTCAGCACGGTCTGTAAACTGCAGAAGTACAAAAAACAAAAAAACGCCATTGTAGAATATTTGGCGCTCTTGCATAAGCAGTGACCGATCTGAGGGGGACAACTCTACTTGACCTAGCCGCCGCCATTCCGAACTCGACAAGGGAGACAACTTTGACACAAAGTTTACAAACCCTACAACAATTAATAAAAAACACGCTACGATTCTGAAATGCGCCCAAAACAACTCCTCAATGCGCTCAAAACAACCTTCAAACAATTAATTTAAAACCTGTAACATTTTTTTTTATTAATTGTTATAAAGTGTATACAATTTGTGGCATGTAAATAAAAGTGTTAAAAGTTATTTTGAACGCATTTAAAACCGTAACATTTTTTTAAAATTAATTGTTTAAAAGTTATTTTTAACGCATTTAAATATTATTTTGAACGCATTTCAAAATCGTAACATTTTTTTTTATTGTTATAAAGTGTATACAATTTGCAGCATGTAAATAAAAGTGCATTTAAAACCCGTAACATGTTTTTTTTATTAATTGTTTAAAAATTACTCTGAACGCATTCAAAAGCTATTTCTAACGAATTAATTGTTATAAAGGGTTTGTAAAAATGTGTGTGAAAGTTGTCTCCCTTGCCGAAGTGTGGGCGAGTTCGGAATGGCGGCGGCTGGGTAAGGTAGAGTTGTCCCCCTCAGATCGGTCACTGCTTATACAAGAGCGCCGAATATTTATTTACTCCTCTGCAGGAGTTAGGCACAAGGCCAGTTTTATCTTACTCCCACAAGTAAGATGTGACCACAGCTTGGGTCGAGTAAGTGGGATTTGAAAAGCCAGCGCCCGAGAAAGTGAGCACTCTGGCCATTAAAAATTGCCTGGGCAGCCCCGTCGGCATTCCCCGGTAGGGGCGCCTCAAGCAGTAAGCAATAAACTTACTCCTCCCCAAAGAGGGGAGGCGAAACCTGGGAGGGTGGACCTCCTAGAACTGCACAGGACAAACCCACAGACAGGTGGAATCAAGCCCCGAAGGACAAGACGACATTCGTCTATAGGGGTGCAGTATCCATCGGAACAGATACTACACTTACTTCCTAGCGCGCCATTGTAGAATAATGAGAATACTTTTCGCCGCTGAAATAATAACGTTATTATTTAGAAAATCTAAAATCTAAAATAATAAAAATTTTCATAATTTTTTTCATAGCGCATATTTGTTGAGGCTGTTTACATGTAATTTGCCCAAAAAAGTACATACTTTTTTTTTTTTAGGGGTCGAAATACGAAAGGTGCACTTCTACAGGGTGGGCCAAAATAAGGGTCCTATCTTTAAATTTGAATAACTTCCACAAAATAAAAGTTAAACTCACCAAATTTTATGTGTGTGTAGACTGACCCTTCCGAGATTTTTTGAAATAAACAAAACAAATTTTAGCCGAAAAACACTTCTTAAAACTTACAAAAACTAAAGTATTGTTTTTTACACTGTTTTGAGTTTTTTAAGCAAAAATAATGTTTTCTAAATGAGGGTACGTTCTTTAGGGCTAATACGGCTCATGCTTGCTTCGGAAGGGGTCCTTTACTTATTCTAAAAAAAAAATAAATAAATAAATAAATAAATAAATAAAAAAGTTATGAATTTTTAAAAATAGGACCCTTATTTTTGCCCACCCTGTATAAATTTACCAATTTTTTTTCGTACTTTTAAGCAACAAGAACCAAAAAAAACGATACGATATTTTTATAGAATTATTCCCATCTCCAAACCTACGTATTTTGTGCCGTTAAAAATGAGTGTTATTTAAACCCATCGCAAATTATTATTTATTTGCATTATATTTACATTTAAAATTACAACTTGCGATGGGTTTAAATAACACTCATTTTGGGTATCTTTCAGAATGATCAGTACAGTCGCGGACGGGGTCCAAAAAACTAACGAGAACGGGGTTATAAAAATAAATATGCAACAAGTGAGTTTAACCTACGTCGAGAAGAGATATTTGTCTACTTACCTATGATATTTGTTTGTATTTTTACGTACTATAAATGGGTTTTTATTAGATGTAAAAAAAAAAATTCTTGTTCATTTTCAACTAGTACTTTTTTCTAGACAAGATGGCGTCTTCTACTCACTCTCTTACGAGCCAGCGCCATTTTGTATTTGCAAGTTTGTGTTAAAAAACTATTGATTTCTACTAAATAGCAGTTGGAACGGTTTAAAAATACAAACAAATATCACAGGTCAGTTTTAAATTAACTTTTATCGACGACAGTTACTTTTATTTGTTGTATATTTGTTTTTTTGAGCGTTTTCAGCGTACTGATCATTCTGAAAGATACCCACAACCTTTTTCATGTCTTTTTTTAAGGGTTTGGGTTAATACATACTTTGTAGTTATTAGGGGGGGGGGGTGTCAGCGGCATTAACCCCACCGCACCCTGACGTCATATAACATAACGACCAAATTTGCGACGGTTTTCAATCGTTCTCAGGACAATCGAAAACCTCATCCCCCCTCCCTCTGCGCAAAAAAAAACCCCAAAAAACACCCGATATGAGAAGGGGGTGATTTTTTGGTACTTGTTCGTCTTTTTCCATAGTCCGTTTTTCACAACTTTTTACTGACCATTTTTTTCTTTTTTTCGGTGTACACTTATCTATCAAGCTGCTAGAGAATTCCGGGGGTTTTGGAGGAAAAAAATTCAAATAATTTACATTTTAGCAGGGGATATCAGTTTCCAATGTAAATTCAACGTAGACTCATCCCCCTCTTTTTGACCATCTCGGGTATATGTTACGACGCTCAGCAGAGGCGCGAACGGGGTCAAAAAAAGAACGAGAAAGAGTTTAAAAACATAAATTGGGCATCTTTTACGAGACTCAGCAGAGTAAAAACGCTAAAAAAACAAATATACAACAAATAAAAGTAACTGTAAGCTGTAAAAGTGAAGTGCTATTTATTAGAAATTTAAGTTCAACACACGGTTTTCAAAGAATTCAAAATGGCCGCTCTACGTATGCTATTTATGCCGGCCAGTCCCTCTATATTATTACGTAGAGCGGCCATTTCGAATTCTTTGAAAACCGTGTGTTGAACTTAAATTTCTAATAAATAGCACTTCAAACGGGTTTAAAATACAAACCAATAGCACATGCAAGTTTGAAACTAACTTTTACAGCTTACAGTTACTTTTATTTGTTGTATATTTGTTTTTTTAGCGTTTTTACTCTGCTGAGTCTCGTAAAAGATGCCCGAAAAATATCTATTCTCGTCGCAGATCAACTTCACTTGTTGCAAATTTATGTTTTTAAACCCTTTCTCGTTCTTTTTTTGGACCCCGTTCGCGCCTCTGCTGAGCGTCGTAAAATATACCCGAAGATTTTTTTCCAAAAACCCGGAATTCTCTAGCAGCCTGATAGATAAGTGTACACCGAAAAAAAGGAAAAAAATGGTCAGTAAAAAGTTGTGAAAAACGGACTATGGAAAAAGACGAACAAGTACCAATTTTTTTTTTTAATTACCAAAAATACTATTTCGCTTTAAGTCATTTATGCGATTGTAATTACCCCAATTAAAAACCAAGAAGTTCGTCGGGCATTAGTTAATGTTCGCCTTACCTTCGCTTTGATCAGCAAACATTTGTAAAGTTCGCTTTTCGCTTGCTCTTAATTGGAAATATACTTGTAGATTAGCACAGCTCCTCCGTTAAAAGTATATATATTCCATAGGAGAGTTGAATCACCAGTGTTCAATTAGTAAGTATTCAGTGTTGAATAAAAAAATATATATATACAGAAAAGTTATTTTAAGTTTTTAAAAAACAAAAAGTAATAATATTACAATAGACTTCCTAGCAAATTTAACGGTGTAACTTTTAAGCGAATTGAGTTATCTCCCCTTGATTCACTCGAAAAGTTACATTTGTTTTTATTGCACGACGTTACAAAATTGGTGAGACTTGTATAAAACTCAGGAGTCCTAGTACACCTTACGCATGGGCGGCGGCACCGGGGGGGGGGGGCACTTTTTCGTCCCATCCCCCCACTTTACGGTCATCAATAATGGAGTTATATATGCATGTGTTTAACCGCCCCCCCCCACTTTTACTTTTATAACTGTCCCGCCGGTCCTGTTACGCATGGTTAATTTTATATCGAGTTATCTTCTCTTGTCATGAAGATGACCTTCTCATTCTTACAATCGGAAAATTGAAAAATCTTAAATGAAAAACAAAGTCTTTAAAAAAACTTCGGTGCTTGTACAGAGAAGCGTCCGTATTAAATTATCAATACCACAAAAAAAACAGTATGATATACTTACGCAGCAGATTTAAATAAGTATCCTCACCAAAAAGTAGGAAAAATTATCGAGTAGAAATTTAATTAAAAATAAAAATAAGTTTCATCGTATTTTGATTAATGCCATTGACTTATTACTTGTTAATATGACAGACTGGGTTATCTCCCCCTGAATTTCATGTTTTTCACACGAATCAATGGCCGAACCCGATTAAACGATATAACGGATTTTTATTTTTCATTACAATTCTACTCGATAGTTTTTGCTAATTTTTGGTGTACAAACCTATTTTTGCTTGATACATAAATATATCAAAGAGTTTTCCGATTAATTTAATTGGAAATGCGATTTTCAGCGTTTTACATATGTACGCTAATCTTGTGGAAATTTCGGTATATTTTCTAGTAAGTCATGGGTAGCTTCCCTTTGTTTGAAACCGTTTGAGGGTGAAGGCTTTCAGTTTTTGCTTACGTGCCAGGTTGAAGGTCACATGGATTATTTTGCGTAGGAGTTGGGTTAGGTTGACGCCATTTTGTGTCACGTGGTTTCTATTTTTAGAAATGATGCATTAGTTTTGTCTCGATTTGATATTGGCGCGAAGTTTAATCAGAACAGATTTGGGCGCCTGACAGTCGACAACTGTTAAAACTGTTTCTCCGTCCACAGTTGGGACGTTAAATTTTGAGAAGAATTTCTACTTGAAGAAATTTAAGAGATAGAGTATCTCTTGGCAAGAATTGCCTTTTATGTATGAAATATTCTTCCTTCGGTCAACGAATATTTCCCTTTGAAGATGTTTCAGGTCAGAGACTTGGAATGAAGAATTATGGAGAATTTGAACGAGATAAAAATATCTCCAGGCACAAAATTGCCTATGTTGAAGAGCTTAGCTCCCGGGAACTGGAATACTTTGCTGTTGAGAAGATTCTGAATCAGAGATTAAGAATCGTAAAGTGTGATCGTCCTTGCAACACAGATCGATTTGAAAGAGATAACTTTGAAAATTGGATCCTCACATGATCGCGTGTGATGCTATTTGGGACAAACTGTGAAAAGATAAAGTATTATGTTTATTTGAAATTTGGACTGTTCTAGTGACGTATTTCTTACGTTGGGTTTGCTATAAGAAAATTATAGAAGAAAAGAAAAGAAAAAAGGAACTTTGTGACAGACGTTTGATAAAATAAAAAAAAGGTTATTTTACCATGGAAATTATGTCAGCATTCAGCACGGTTTGTCAATTTTATTACTTTTGATTGGAACTTTGGTGTAAAGAAAAAAAAGAGACTATTTGATTGATTTTGTAAGAATACTGCCTTTATAGTCTTAGATTGTGTTTTATTTGTGAAGAAAAAAGAGGATTACTTATTTTGCGAACGAAAAGTAAGGTTTTATCATCTGCCTCCCTTTTTAAGATTGTGTCTATTTTTGTTGTATATAACTTTAATGTTAAGAAATCCTGATGTTGTACTTTTTTTGATTTTTATTTTTTTTGTACGTTATCTAGGAATAATTTATTTATTCCAGCTCTGGTAAAAAAAGCAGTCCAAGCTACCTTTTTTTGTAAATAAAACTTTGTTTTAACTTTCACGAACATCTTGTACTCTTCCCTTCCTTCTCTCTTGTTATAATTTTTTTGGTGATAATTGTCCTAGGTAACATGACTTTTGTTTAGAGCGGTTTTCGTTGACACCCACGAAAAATCCGACATTCTGCTTTTTTATCCCATTTTCGTTTGGGTGGACAAAGCTTCAGACGATATGCTGGGATAGTATCTATTTTTCTTCTATTAAAAGCATTCTGCTTTTTTGGTTCCAGAATTCGCGTATTGGAAAAAATGCTCGAAGATTTGCCACTAGTTTAGATTTAAATTAATTTTCTTCTATTGCTGTTTTTTGGTACCCAAGTCACTGGAGGGAACTTACTTCAAGTGATAATCTCCTTTCTGCTTTTGGCGCCTAATTGCGTGTATTAGACATGATGCCCGGAATTCGGCGCCCTTGCTTTCCTTTGACTACAATTAAACATAGTCAAATACGAGATGTTCAGGTTTTAATACTGTTTTAAGCTGACTGTTTTTTTTCTTTTCCTTTTTATGTATTTTATGTGAAAATTGCATGTTTTGAAGTCTGAACACCATTTTTGTTCGCCACGTGGAGTCATTTTTGTAAATCTCCCGCGTATTCTAAGTCGCCATTTTTGGAAACTGGTGAATGTTAGATATTGAATGATTTTTGTGTAATTATTTTTCCCTTGAATTTTTGCTTTGACTGACAAGTGGAATTGTTAGAATTACATTTGAACGACTTTGGTTAACTATGGAACAGCCTTTTCCCATTTTTTTTGTAGGAATCTTACTTAGATAATTTTACGTTGTCATTTTCCCACCATTAAGAAGACGTTTGGCGCCTCTTTTATTTTAGCCCACACCTGATCGCCATATTGTATTTTCGCCATAATGGCGTCTACCCCCACTGTTAATCTCCTTGTAGAAAGGCGAGATAGTGTAAAAATCAAAGTTGATACTATTATTGATGTTCTTGGGGGTGGCGAGGGGGAGAACCGGGAATTTGTTTCTTCCCAGAAGGTTAGGGTTAAGGAACTCTTTGCGTCCATTGATTCACTCAATGAGCAGATCACAAGTGCTTATATTGAGAGTGAGTCTCGCGAAGAGATGTCTGAGAACTGTCGGAGCGAAACGTTATATCGTATCCATGTGGATCGACGTTTCAGCGAATTGGAGAGTATGTGGAGGGAAGAGGGCTCCCCACCAAATAGGGAAGGGGAGAAGTCTAAAGCGTCACTTTGTAGTGTGACACCCAAACTTAACTGTCCTATTTTCGACCCCATGAGTTTGGAACGCGACAAATTAGTGTATCTCAACTTCTTTAAGGAGTTCGAAAATTGCGTGTCAAATATACCTAGTGAGTCCACGAGGTTGATCATTCTGAAAAATCACCTCAGGGGCTATGCCCACCGAATAGTGGGACATCTTTCCATTTCGGATACCAACTTTGAGGCAGCGATAGAGATCCTAGATAGAGAATTTTTAGATAAAAGGTTTATTGTAAACTCTATTTTTAGGGATCTCCATAGTGCTAAGCCTCTTGGGGATTCTGATACTGACTCGGTGAAGAGCTTTCTAACTAAGGTGAAAGTTCAAATATACGAGCTGAAAAACTCCTTTGGTATGGATTTTCTAGAGGAGGAGGCCCCCGGCAATCTGTTGCTAAGTAGCATTATTTTTGAAAAACTTCCTCTTTCTGTGAGACGGGAACTGATTCATACCGTCAATTGTAATTACCCATCTCTGGGAAATATCTTAGACAATTATTCTGAGGTGTTGCGCACGTTAGACATCATCAAACCCAGGATGGTTAAAACTGTAAAGCCCGTCGCCAAACCGCGTTCGTCTGGTTCCTTTAGATTCAGGTCCGCTAGTGCTGTTAAGAAGCCCTCCACTTTGGAGAACTTTTTTGTAAAAACTAAACCCAGTCGACATAAGTGCTTCCTTTGCAGTAGTGACAGCCATATTGCGTACTATTGCAGGAAGTATCCCTCTCTAAGGGATCGGGTACAACGATGCCAATTGGCTAAGTTGTGCACCCCTTGTACTAGTCCGTTCCATAACGCTGAGGCTTGCCCCGGTAAAAGTGGTCGTCTCCTCCCCTGTTGGAAATGTAAAAGTTGCGAGCATGCAGGTGCATTGTGCCCTGACTTTGACAAGTCTCGGCTGGATACTAACCCCTGTCTTCAGGTGGGAGAAGTGAATCTTCTCCTGCCTATAATTAAAATTGACGTGGTCAATAATGGAGTTGTAAAATCTTTTAATTGTCTGTTGGATTCAGGAAGCCAGCACTCCTATTTGTCTGATTGAGTTCTGGACCTATTGAATTGCCGTTCTGTGCCTGTAAAGAGAAGGGACTTCTTTATTAAAACTTTTCTCGGAACGGCCAGAAGGAGCCTAAATGAACTCGAGTTGCGGGTCAAAGTGCCGAACTCTGAGTGTGTTATACCCTTTTTGGTGGACGAAGGCTTGGACCTTCAGTTTCACGTCAGGGGTCTGTCTACTGCTATTGAAGGTATTATTGCGGGTGGAGGGAAATTGGCTGCCGACTTTTCAAATGTTAAAAATGATTGTATTACTGTACATGGTTTGGTAGGTGTTGACCTACTGATGTATTTGGGACCCATGAAGTTGTCTCCCTTCATGAATGGGTCGGTTTTTGAGTTTCCTCAAGGAATTGTGCCTTTTGGAGATATGTCCAATTTTGTGAGTCCTGTTATGAAGAAAACGGATACCTCCGTTGTTGGCGCGAATTACAGCCAAGTTGTGTCCGAACACTCACAGTGTCTTATGACACATGTTTATTTTGTGCTTGAGCCGAAGTCTGAATACTTCGACCCTTTCGATAGTTTTATTGATTCTTCTGTGGAAAGAGCCGTGGACAAGCTCTTTAGTTTGGAAACGTTAGGAGTTACTGAGAACTCTGTAAGTGATTATGACAAGAATAAAATTGATTCCTTTCGCAATTCGATCTCGTACCGAGACAGTTGCTACTATGTTAGTTTGCCATGGGATGAGGGAAAGTTGCCTTCTGTTCCTTCCAACCATCAAGTGTCGTTGAACGTACTTGATAAGGTTGTCACTCGTTTGACGAGGCAGGGTCTGTATGAGGACTACTGCTAGGTTTTCTTAGAGCAGGAAAGGGAGGACATTATTGAGAGAGTGGAAGTGAATCCAGAGGATTTCACTCATTATACTTGGATTCCTCACCGTCCGGTTATTAAGGCTAATGGTCAGAGTACCACAAAGATAAGGCCGGTGTTCAACTGTTCGTTGCGAACAGGTGGACATCCCTCTCTAAATGATTGTGTCTATCCGGGAATTAGCCTTTTCACGGATATGTTGGAATTACTGTTGAAGTTTCGAATGGATCGTTATGTCCTGTTGGCAGACGTCCGTAAAGCCTTTCTCATGATTCGGTTGGAGACTGAAAGAGATAGGAATCGGTTTTGCTTTTTTGTAAAATTGAATGATAAACTGGTATGTTATCGTTACAAAACATTGATTTTTGGGTTTGTGGCCAGCCCATTTATTCTCAACTTCGTCATTAGACATCATGTTGAAAAATACCCTCATAGTTTATGTAGGGATATGCTTATGGAAAATTTTTATGTGGATAATCTTATAAAAACTCACAATTTACAGAAAACTTTGTTGGACCTATACCTGAATGCAAGGAGTATCATGCAGGATGGTAATTTTTCATTAAGGTCCTGTAATTCCAATAATGATGTTTTGACCACTCGAATGAACGCTGACAAAAGTTTCGTCACCCATGATTCTCCTCTGGAGAGGGTGTTGGGTTATGCGTATGATCCTGTGCAGGATAATTTGCATGTGGCGGCCGGTTCCTTAGATGTGCCGGCTGATACAAAAAGGGGCATCCTATCGCAGAACTCTTCCATATTCGACCCTTTGGGGCTTGTTTTACCTGTAACTATCAAGGGAAGGGTAATACTCAGTGAGATATGGAGAACTCAGGTGTCATGGGATCAGAAGATACCGGAGAGTTTGCAGCTCACTTGGAACAAGTTGTTTCCTGAGTTGATGAATCTGCATGGTGTGAGGGTCCCCAGATGTGCTGTTGATTCCTCTGCGCCTGCCACGTTAATGATCTTTTGTGATGCTTCACAACAAGCCTTTGGCTTTGCGGCTTACATTTTCCAGTATGGGGCTGCTAAATTAATATTTTCCAAGGCAAAAGTGGCTCCTTTGACAAAGAGAACTTTGCCGTCACTTGAGTTGTTGTCCGTCTTTTTGGCGATGAAATGTATCCCTAATCTTTTGAAGGTGTTTCAAAAGGATGTGGTCAAGAAAATAGTGGTTGCGGTGGACGCACAGGTCGTGTTGTCCTGGATTCTGTCCGAGACAGTTGTGACAAAGAGTGTATTTGTCCGAAATAGGTTAAAAGATATTCGAGTGGGAGTGGATAAATTGTGTGAACAAGGTTTGGAAGTAATGTTCAAGTATGTGAACACTTCTGACAACCCTGCCGACCTGATCACCAGGGGTATTTCCTTGGAGAAATTCAAATCTCTATTGCCCTTTTGGTTATCGGAGCCGCAGTGGCTGGTCGGTGAGAATTTTACCTGGCCAGTGTATGATTTGAACTGTTTGAGTTCTGACAGTCAGAGGTTGGTGCTGACTAATGCCATCTCTGTGTCTCCTGTGATTCAGGAATTGTCACCGGTAGTGGATTTTAAGAGATTTTCTTCCTTGGGGAAAACTCATGAGAGTTTTGTCCTACACGTTTAAGTTTGTATTGAAATTGCGGAAGTCCATGAAAGAACCAGGCTTAGTTGCCAAAATTTATTTGATTAAGTTGGAGCAGTCCTTGCTTCTTTCCAGGGAAAGGTCCTTTTTGTTGAACCCCTCCAACCGTGAGATTCCTCCGTTGGTGGCGAAGTTGGATCTTTACCTGGATGATAAAAGTTTGATAAGGTCTGGGGGAAGGATTGGTAAATCCAGCCTTTACCCTCCGGAAATTTTACATCCGATTTTGTTACCTCGAGGCAGTCATATAACTGATTTGATTATTATGGACTGTCATTTCAAGTGTAAACATTTGGGTATTGCAGCTACCCTCAGCAAACTCCGTTTGTCAGGTTTCTGGATACATAAATCCAGGCAGGCAGTGAAGTCGGTTATTTCTGCCTGTGCTCTGTGTAAAAGATACAATGCCGTATCTTTCAAATACCCCAAGGTAACCAATTTACCTAAACACAGAGTTAATTTTGTGAAGCCCTTCAACCATACAGGTATAGACTTTACTGGTCACTTGTGGGTTGAGGATGAAAGGGGACCGCAAAAAATGTATATCTTGCTTTTTACATGCTTTAATGTGAGGGCGGTCCATTTGGAGTTAGTGAGTGACATGTCTACTCACTCAGTGATACTATCATTGGTTAGATTTATTAACATTTATGGGGTGCCTTCCCATATATACTCAGATAATGCTAGATCATTCGTTGCTGGATGCAGTTTGATTAAGCAAGTGCTTGTGTCTGACGAGTTCGAGGAGAAATTTAGTACATTTGACATCAAGCACCTGACGATACCTTTATATTCTGCTTGGTTCGGCAGTGTTTGGGAGCGTCTTGTTAAGACGGTGAAGGTTTGTCTTTACAAGTTAGTGAGACGACAGAAGTTGGGTTATTTCGAACTTCTTTCTGTGTTGTCTGATATACAGAATGCTATTAACTCACGTCCTCTAACTTATAGATGTTCTGGAGATGATGGTTTGGATATTATATCTCCAAACGCGTTTATTCGCCTGCATTGTAATAATTCAATTTTTATAAATTCTGAAGAATGTTTTCTTGAGAATTCTCCTCCTTCTAGGAGTGACCTTTTGGAGAAGTTAAAACAGAGGGATCTTCTCTTACAGAGGTTTAAAGTTTTATGGTATGAGGAATACCTGCTCGGCTTGAGAGAGCTGAGTGGCGATCTATATCAGTCTGATTTTAGTGATGTCATCGCTGTAGGCAATGTGGTTCTTGTTAAGAACCCAGCCAAATCTCGCCCATATCGGTCCTTGGGTAGAGTGATAGGTTTGACTCCAGGTGATGATTCTCATATTAGATCTGCCCTGATTAAGAAGGCAGATGGTTCCTCTCAGGAACATTCTTTGAGACACCTTTTTCCGATGGAGTTGTTGGTTACTCATTCCCATCAGACCTCGGAGGTTCCCGAAGAGCCTTGTGGTTCCGAGGATCCTGATGTGGTCCAGTCGGATGTTGCTGATGGAGATCATGCCTCGACTTCCAATTCTGAACCCATTCGAACTCGCAAGAAGGTGAGTGAACGGGATAATGACTACTTGTGGTATTGATGTGTACATGAGACATGTATATAACATTGTGCATTTTTTTTTTTTTTTCTTCTTCGTCGGGAGAGTGTGGAAATTTCGATATATTTTCTAGTAAGTCATGGGTTGCTTCCCTTTGTTTGAAACCGTTTGAGGGTGAAGGCTTTCAGTTTTTGCTTACGTGCCAGGTTGAAGGTCACATGGATTATTTTGCGTAGGAGTTGGGTTAGGTGAAGCCATTTTGTGTCACGTGGTTTCTATTTTTAGAAATGATGCATTAGTTCTGTCTCGATTGATATTGGCGCGAAGTTTAATCAGAACAGAGTTGGGCGCCTGACAGTCGACACCTGTAAAAACTGTTTCTCCGGCCATAGGTGGGACGGTAAATTTTGAGAAGAATTTCTACTTGAAGAAATTTAAGAGATAGAGTATCTCTTGGCAGGAATTGCCTTTTATGTATGAAATATTCTTCCTTCGGTCAACGAATATTTCCCTTTGAAGATGTTTCAGGTCAGAGACTTGGAATGAAGAATTATGGAGAATTTGAACGAGATAAAAATATCTCCGGGCACGAAATTGCCTATGTGGAAGAGCTTAGCTCCCGGGAACTGGAATACTTTGCTGTTGAGAAGATTAAGAATCAGAGATTAAGAATCGTAAAGTGTGATCGTCCTTGCAACACAGATCGATTTGAAAGAGATAACTTTGAAAATTGGATCCTCACATGATCGCGTGTGATGCTATTTGGGACAAACTGTGAAAAGATAAAGTATTATGTTTATTTGAAATTTGGATTGTTCTAGTGACGTATTTCTTGCGTTGGATTTGCTATAAGAAAATTATAGAAGAAAAGGAAAGAAAAAAAGGAACTTTGTGACAGACGTTTGATAAAATAAAAAAAAAGGTTATTTTACCATGGAAATTATGTCGACATTCAGCACGGTTTGTCAATTTTATTACTTTTGATTGTAACTTTGGTGTAAAGAAAAAAAAGAGACTATTTGATTGATTTTGTAAGAATACTGCCTTTTTAAGATTGTGTCTATTTTTGTTGTATATAACTTTAATGTTAAGAAATCCTGATGTTGTAATTTTTTTGATTTTTAATTTTTTTTGTACGTTATCTAGGAATAATTTATTTATTCCAGCTCTGGAGAAAAAGCAGTCCAAGCTACCTTTTTTTGTAAATAAAACTTTATTTTAACTTTTATGAACATCTTGTACTCTTCCATTCCTTCTCTCTTGTTACAATTTTTTTGGTGATAATTGTCCTAGGTAACATGACTTTTGTTTAGAGCGGTTTTCGTTAACGCCCACGAAAAATCCGACAACAACCTGAAAAACTTGGCGGTAAAAAAATGAAAATATTTTAGACTAGATGGAGGATCAGTTTCGCATATAAATTTAACGTAAATGATCACCGACTTTCAGACCAGATAGCATTTTAACGACAAGATTTCAGTGAAATTTGGTTATTTTTTTGGTGTGTGGGGAATCTACTGCCACCCCGACTCAGGGTTAAAAGGCATAATAATTGGATAAGGTTCATTGACACCCGGACTTAGGGTTAATGGTAGAGTTAAGGAGGCATGTACTTTTTTTTAAATGATGAAATTGAAAAGTAATATTTTTTAATACATGCTAACTTTTTCAGACCCCCCCCCCCCCTCAAAAAAACAAAAAAAACATGTACACAATTTAACAAATAAAAGTTTCAGTTATTAGCCTTTAAAATACTATCCGGTTGAAACTGATGACCCAGAAATCGGTGATTATTTTACGTTCAATATGCAAAACTGAGCCCCAATCTTAATTCTAAAATATTTTTTTCTTTTAATTTTAAGCATTATGTATACATATATTCAAATTTACCAAAGAAAACTAAACTGATTAGAAAAATTTATGTGATACTGGAAATTAGTTCTATAAAAAAAGTTTTTTTTTAAAATTATCATTATCATTATCATTATTATTATTATAGTAAAAAAAAAAAATTAAAAAAAAAAAAAAAATAATAATAATAATAATAATAATAATAATAATAATAATAATAATAATAATAATAATAATAATAATAATAATAATAATAATAATAATAATAATAATAATAGTAATAATAATAATAATAATAAAAATTGGGGGGGGGTATTTGTCAAAATTATATAGGAAAGTGACCCCCCCCCCCTCCCGCCCTCTAAAATCTAAAATAATTTTTTAAAAATTGTTTTTTTCTTTGCGGATATTTTTTAAGGCTGTTTACATGTAATTTGCCCCCAAAGTAAAAAATTTTTTAATTTTTTATTTTTATAGGGGAAACTACGGTGGGTGTGGTTCTATAAATTTACCGAAAAGGGTATAAAAAAAATGTGAGGGCTGAGCGTTTTACGTATTTTCATTTAAAATTCAAAACGGAACCAAATCATTGAGTGCGTTTGTTAAATTAAAAAAAAAAAAAAAATTTTAATTCATTTATTTAAAATTTTTTTTTAAATTTCAAATTCAAACCGAGACTACTTTCGGTTTACACAGGTTCGAAAACACTCGCGCTTTTTTCAAATTCATAATCAGGGCCCACTTGCTTAAAAATGACGTTTTAATGCGTTTCAACTGAAGGAAAAACAACGATAATTTACAAGAACCGATTCAAAAACCAAACCAAACTAAACCATTGGCCGCGTTTAAGTTTTCGGACCATATAAATAATAAGCACCCCGGAAATTGATAAGAGATGAAATTCGGTCTACAGAACTCGAACCGAGAATAATTTCGTCCTACACTCGTTGGAAAACCACACGCGTTTTTTCAAATTCATTCATTCTGTTTTTTTCTTTCTCTCAGGTAAGTTTACCCATTCAGCTATACAAATATTACGGTTTTTATTTGACGTGTTTCTTTCTGGTGAAGTTTAATTATCTCGGTGCTTTTGTTTCGCTCTGAAATTAAAATGTTTAAAGAAATGTATAAACTTTGTTGTGTTAGCTGAAAAATAAGATTATGCAGAAGGAAAAAATACGCAAATTCATCCAGTATTTATTAAATTAGAAGAAAAAAACGAAAAAAAACTATCTAACTTGTCGTTAGACATTTTCACTTATGAAATATGCAAGGGGAGATAACTCAAATTGTTTGGTTTAAAAAAAATGGCTACCCGCGTTTTTTATTTTTTATTTAATAAATACTGGATGAATTTGCGTAATTTTTGGTGTACAGTCTTCTTTTAAGCTACCACGTAAGTATATTACAAAGTTTGGTTAAGCTAAAAGGTTGCGTCCAATTAATTATCGGTAGAAAATATCGTGTACGGATGGCCAAAATGACATTTTTTGTGTATTTTAGGTATTTTCATTTATTACGCAAACTTCGCCGGCTTTGGCTCCCCTCTTTAGAGAGGAGTAAGTTTATTGCTTACTGCCTGAGGCGCCCCTACCGGGGAATGCCGACGGGGTTGCCCAGGCAATTTTTAATGGGCAGAGTGCTCAACTTCTCGGGCGCTGGTTTTTAAAATCCCACTTTCCCGACCTTGTGTCACATCTTACCGCTGTGGAAGATAGATAAATAACTTCGCCGGCAGTTTGGTACCTCAGATACGCTCTTTGGCTCATATTTGTCGGAATTTATTTGGAGAGGCCGAGTCGGCCAGAACAAATTCAGCGAGATGCTCTGCTATATTAATTTTTAATTTAATGTTTAATGCTGTTTCATTTCAGTTTACCTAAGTAATACAAAATACAAAAATCTTGTGAAATATTTTTTGTTTACATAAATGACAAAAAAATCTTGTGAAATATTTATTTTTTTTTTAATAAATGAAAAAAGTAAAATACAAAAACTCCTTGTGAAACAACAAAGACTTTTCCAACAAGTCTCAAATTAAATTTTTTTTAAAGTTGTCATTTTGGCCATCCGTACACGATATTTTCTACCGATAATGAATTGGACGCAACCGTTTAGCTTAACCCAAACTTTATACATTTCCTTAACTATTTTTTTTTTTTTTAAGAGAGGCCTAACATATCTGGGCTAAACAGCAACGTGATCTCTTTTAGAAAGTTAACTCCGACGAGGAAATTAACTTTTAACGGTCAGGTTAAATTTTTCTCTCTCCTATCTTTATTGTTAACCCGGACTTAGGGTTAGTGTTTGGGTTGATAACGAGCATGTTTTTCGTTTTTGTTATTATCAGTAAAACAAAAGAAAAACAAGACAACAAAAAATGGGTATATGTTACGAGACTCAGCAGAGGCGCGAACGGGGTCCAAAAAAAGAACGAGAAAGGGTTTAAAAACATAAATTTGCAACAAGTGAAGTTGACCTACGACGAGAATAGATATTTTTCTACTTACCTATGTAATTTGTTTTTATTTTTACGTATTATAAATGGGTTTTCACTAGATGTAAAAAAAAAAATGTCTTTTTTTTCCCAACGGTTTCACAAAAATCAATATGGCCGCTCCAGGTGCATTTGTTAGTAACCCCCCCCCCCCCAATCGGCCATTTTGTTTTCTCAAGTTGCGGTGAGAAAACTATTGATTTCTAATAAATAGCACTTCAAACGGGTTTAAAATACAAACAAATAACACATGCAAGTTTGAAACTAACTTTTACAGCTTACAGTTACTTTTATTTGTTGTAATTTGTTTTTTTTGCGTTTTTACTCTGCTGAGTCTCGTAAAAGATGCCCAAAAGAAAAACAAGACAACAAAAAATAAAACCGTTAAGTCAATATTGCAATTAATTTGCTTAATTTTTACTTTTGTAGCATTATTGTTGGGTGCCAGGTTTTTTTTTTTGGTTTTTTTTTTTGGTTTTTTTTTTTGGTTTTTTTTTTTGGTTTTTTTTTTTGGTTTTTTTTTTTGGTTTTTTTTTTTGGTTTTTTTTTTGGTTTTTTTTTTTGGTTTTTTTTTTGGTTTTTTTTTTGGTTTTTTTTTTTGGTTTTTTTTTTGGTTTTTTTTTTTAGAATTTAGGAAGTTTTGCACAAGAAAATTTTTTTTCCAAATGGTTACTTCTTGTCCAATACATGAAAACGTGAAAATTAGGTGACACCTATGTGTTTTTAGAAAAGATGCTATACAATTGTGTATAGGCGATAAAAAGTACATATTATTTTAAAGATTATGACATGCTGAACCTATTGAAGTTAAAATTAATTTAGTATTATCCCGTCGTAAAACGAGGGGGGGGGGTGCAGACCAGGGCTCTTGCACAGCCTAGGAAGAGAGTATATCAGGATTTAGTGGAGAGTTTCCGCTTCAGATCTGCTTGAGGAGCGGCTGGGATGGTCGAACGAGAAGATCTGCTTTCAGTAGAGTTGGGCGTCAGGCCAGAGTTATCTCAACAACTCTGAATACTCTCTGGCGATTGGTCCAGAATGTGCTGCCCTGTTTATGACAAATTGACCAGAGATGGTATAAGGACAGGCCTGCGAGAGTAATGAAGAAGAAACGGCTGAGCACACCTTCTTCAGAAAACTTCAACGACTTTGAAAGTTTGTCGGTGAGATAACAGCTTGCTTGATGCCGAGCATCCGATAGTCCTGAATGTAGAATTTGTCATCCACAACGTAGCTCCATCGTGGCCTAGGGAGTAAAGAATGGTGTTTCTAGCTATCCGAGCCGTAGCGAGAATTGTGACGTGGGTTTCTTGATGAGGTTCATGGGGTTGTATCTGTTTCTGATCGGAATTTGGTTATTTACTTTAAACATCAGCTTAAAGTAAAAATCAGATGCGATTGGAAAAGATTACATCGCATGGAGTTCAATAGTTTGTGCATCCGACGAGGAGGCGGGTACAAGTTCGTGTTCCCTGCCTGTGCGTGGCACAAACGGTCCTGGGTTCTGCGTAACCCATCCCTAAAACTTAAATCTTTTAGCTAGTCGAGTGAATGACCCCGTTTTTGTTTTTTGGTGCTAGAGATCCTTCAAAGATGCAAACTCACACTTATATTTTTTTGTCCTAACCCTGAAATGTTGTTTATATCTTGGAAGACACCATCCATTCCCATGTTCCATCCTGATCTTTTTTTATTTTTTGATATCCCACTTAGCTTCCACTTTCATTTAGAGACCGACCTGTTTGTTTTCGGATCACCTGGAAAACATTGGGCGGTCTAACACTTAGCGAAGGGTTGGGAGGGCCTTACTAACCTTTTTGCTCAGTTTGTTTCTTTTTGGGGTAATTTTAATAGTTGTCCCATTTCCCAGCATGATTCATGTATTTTTTTTTTGGGGGGGGGGTAGTAAAATTTAGTTTAAACCATTTGAGGATCATTTAAGTAGGATTAAGTCATAGAGTAAATGTGGTATTTTGATGAGTGTTTAGCATAGAGAAAGTCCAAAAGGTATTTGGCAAAATATGTGACTACCCCCCCCCCCCCCCCCAAAAAAAAAAAACAACGATTAGGGCTTCATGCCTAAGGCAAAAAAAATGAATTTATGATTATAATTTTTGTAAAAACTTTTTTTTATGAATGTAAATTTTTTTTGTTTAACTAAAATCGCTTTGCAAAGTTCGCTACTTGAAAAAGTAACTTAAAATAATAAACATTTCATTCATAATTAAACTAATCCTAACCTCGTCAGTTTTAGTCTCTTTCAAAAGCTGTATAAGTACCAAAAAATTAAATGCAAAAAAAAATCTGTAAAAATCATTGTTGCATTGATTGTTAAAATAAAACACAATTTATTGGGGAAAAAAAGAAAAAAAAGTATAACTTTTAACTTTCCTGTCAAATATTTTTTTTTAATTCAGAAAATGATTGTTAAAAAAACACAATTTATTGGGAAAAAAAAAATGTATAACTTAACTTTCCTATCAAATATTTTTTTAAATTCAGAAAAATGATTATATTAAATAAAAAACCACACAATTTATCAGAAAAAAAAAGAAAAAAGTATAACTTTTAACTTTCCCGTAATATATTTTTAAAAATTCAGAAAATGAATAAATTGTCATAAAAAAAATATGGTGAATCTTTTTTTCTTTCATTATTTTTTTCATGTTGAAAATCAGATTTTAAAGATTTGATTTTGACGCCGGTTCATTTTGATTCCGCCTTTTCCGTCTGTTTACGTATTTCGGCATCTGCAAAAGTCGGTTTTGTCTATTTCAAAAGCCGTACCACTACCTAAAATTCTTTTGATTACACGACTATAAGATAACAAAACTCAATTTGATACTTTTTTGTTTTTCGTACTTACATTGCGAATAGGACCCTCCTTGTAAAATGGTATCCAACTATCAATACGTATCGGAAATTCGAGATTTTGATTTCTTAATTCAATCAGTTGTTGCACTATATTTTCTTCGCTAAAAATAAATATTTATTCAAGAAACTTACCATACGATGAGTGTTTTTTTTTTTTACTTGATTTAAATTTTTCAGATTTGTAAATATAAATATTTTTTAGAACTTAATTTGGTAAAACTGTATCCCTGTAACCTGTGCCACTTCTGAAAATAATAAAATAATTCTACTGTTTTTAGTCAATTACATGTAAACAGCCTTAAAAAGTAAGTGGTGAAAAAGAAATTAAAAAATTTAGAATGGGGGATCACTTTCGCATATAAGTTTAACGTAAAATGATCAGAATCGATGTTTACACAAATCTAAAAGGCTCATAACTTCTTTTTAAATAGTAATTGCTTTAATGCAAATTGGTCACAGGATAGATAAAACAGAACTTTTTTTTTTAATATTTTAATTCTGATATTACACGTCATGTGTTCTGTCCTTGGTCAGGGAAGGAGAAAAAAATATTAGAGTAGCAATTCTGAAGAAAAAAATCAGAAAAGAATTTATATGTTTGTAAATAAAAGTGAATTGTCTAAGTTTATGTGTAAATAGTACACCCCATCCCCGGTAGTATTTAAAAATAAATGGCAGCCATCTTCACTTTGGAGGTCGTATTTGGGAGAAGCAGGTAATCCAGATGAAATGTAAACATTTTTGAATGGAAGCGAAATAAAAGCATAATTTCTGGAAACATGCATGAGGGTTTAGGCAAATTGGATTGCCAAACAGATTAGCATATGAAGGTTTTGGTTATTAAACTATTATGTTTGAATGCAGACAGGAAAAATCGACTTTACTTCATTATAGATAAAGATATATATATATATATATATATATTTTAAACTTCTTTTTATCCTACTTTTTCAGCCTGTTTACATGTAATCGTCTAGAAACAGTAGAATCTCATTTTTATTTTTAGTATTAGCACAGGGTGTAGGACTCCAATAATACCCTTAATTCTTATTTTAATTATTTGAAATTTTTTTTTTTTTTTTTTTCAGATTTGAATTTTCGCTTGTCATTATTTGGCAAGTGCAGGAAAAAGACTTGCTCGAAGGACACTTTGTGTTGTGACTTCTGCCTGACATTAAGCGAAAACCTTTTTTTTCTTCTTTTTTCTTTTTTTTTCTTTTCTTTTTTTCCTTTTCTATCTTTTCTTTTTTTTTCTTTCTTTTTTTTTGATTTTTTGATATTTTTTTTCTTTTTTTTTTTTTACTAAGATCACTTCATAGAATTATGCCAGAAGAACCGCTTCTCGTTTCTGAGGAAACTAAAGCTGATGATGCTTGTGCGATTGGCATCTCAAAAAACTGTGAAAATAAAAGTACTAACTTGAAGAAGCGTAAAAAGAGAAATTCTGTTGAGAATTTTGACGCAAAGAACCAGCCTCACAGGATGGCTCCCCAGAAACGGAAGCGCGTTTGTAACAAATCTAGGCCCATCTTAAAGATTTCTTTGTCGTTGTTCTCAAACAGAAAAACCAAAAGAAACATATCTCCTTCATCCGGCACCTCGGACGAAAAGATAGAATCGCAAACGTGTGGCTCGGATGAGGAGGGCAGAAAAAATGGGGTCAAGGATGAAAGCGAAGACGACAATGTGATCACAAAAGAGATTCCAGATAACACACAGGCAAAAGAACGAAAGAGGATATACAAGCCCAGGCTCTCCAAAGTCTGCGATCTCTGTGATAAAGTTTTTGCCGACAGTTCAAGCTTTGCTAAACACAAGAGAATTCACATAAACGAGAGGCCTTATAAGTGTGAGCAGTGCCACAAAGGTTTTCGTCAATCGAACGACTTAAAGAGGCACGTAAGAACACATTCCGTTAAACTAGACTTTCATTGCGACAAGTGCTCAAGCAGTTTTAGTTGCCCGTCCAACTTGAAGCGGCACAAAGTTGTGCACATGCCAACCAAGCCGTTTCAGTGCGGCCAATGCAGCTCTTCTTTCACGCGCCAGACTGAATGGAAGCGGCACGTGAAGATGCACACAAAAAAGGACCTCTTCATGTGTCACCTTTGCGACATGACCTTTTCACGGAAGCACAGTGTAAAAAGACATTTGCTGAACAAAAAGTGCGGAAATGTTTCTCTTCAGAAATTGTAACAAAACAAACCCGTCCATTTGCACGAAAACAGATTTTATTTTATTAATGGTTGATATGCAGCAAAGTTTTGTTTAATTTATTGGCGATTGTGCAGCAAACTTAACAAGAAAAAGAGGGATGAAAAAAAAAATTTACAACAAATAACTTTTACCAAACGCAAGAAAATTTAATTTTTTATCGATCTGTGTAGCTTTTCAGTTTTGGAAATTTTCTTTAACTGTTTGTTTTTCAGATTTTGTATCACAACCTAGAAGGCTTGTAAGAATAGGAATTCAAGATGGCGTTTCTTTATGTGATGTGAATGTTCGCTGTCGTATGTTTAAAAACTGAAAGATTGAAAATTAAACATGAATACAACTAATAACTGGCATCAATCGGTCAAATATTTAATTTTCAACCGAAACTGTTTTTAAATTCTTTATTACAAAATACTTTGCACTATAACAAACTATTTGATTTCCTGTGGCCGTCCATGGGATACAAACTCTGAAAAAACAAACACTTAAAAAAGCTACATTTATTGATAGAAGATAAATTTTCTTGCGTTTGGTAACAGTTACTTGTTGTAAAAAAATTTTTTCACCCCTTTTTTTTCTTAACTATATTGCACAATCGGCAAATTATTTTCTACCAATTTTGTTCTTTTCAACATCATTTTTTTTTCTGCAATCTTAGATTATTATGTACATACTCAGAGCTAGATCTACCTACCTCAAACCCGTTGATGTGGTTGTTCTCCAATCCTGCTGTGGGGCACTCAAATGGACGGTTTGGACAGTGCTATGGAGGCCTCTTAAGGTTAATTTTTTTTTTGTTCCCTTAAAATGTCACTTTTAACAGTAACAACATATTTATTTAAAAAATTACCCAAAAAAAAACTTTACTGCTCATGTGCATTAATCTAGTCTCAACTTAAATCGGGTCAAACTGTAATAATGACACAGACTAAGGGAAGCAGAGGTTAGAAACACAAAGTTGTCTCAATTTGAAGCCACGTATGAAAAAATAATAAGAAAAAACTTTAAAAGATTATTTTTGGAGAGAGATTGGAAATCAGAACATTTCTTTAGCCTTAACATCAATAAGGCAACTAATAGACAAAGGAGAATTACTATTCATCAAAATAATTTTAAAGGAATGTGATTTGAAGTTCTGATGAAACTAGACAGACAATGGAACAATTAGTATTTGGAGGAAAGGTGGGTCAGAAGATCTGACGTGATATGATGTAAATGAGGGAGGGATGAACAACACCAGGAGATAGATTAGGTCTGGGGAGATGAAATCTGACAGGCAACGAGGATGCATAGGATCAGATTATGCAAACGCTCAGTTATCTTGTGTGTGAAATAAACTAAAAAAAAAAGTCATTTTGTTTCATTACTTCAAGGGAAAGAACCCTGCAACTAACAAGAACGAAAGTATGAATCGAGTTATCGCCCTTAATCTCTAAATGAGATTTATAATTCAGAATAATTGAAACTCCATCCCCATCATGTAACAAAACTTCCCGCTCTTTTGAAAATTACAGATGTTAAATGTGGGAAATTGTATTCCTTATAAAATATGTAATTATTGAATAAATGCTGAAAATTTCATTAAACTTTTCTTGTAATTAAAAAAAAAAATACATTGGTTTATTTTCCTCCCTCTCTCTTTCTCTCTCTCTTTCTCTTTTTCTCTCTCTCTTTTTCTCTCTCTCTCTCTCTTTCAATTTTTCTCTCTCTCTTTCAATTTTTCTCTCTCTCTTTCAATTTTTCTCTCTCTCTTTCTTTCTCTCTCTCTTTCTTTCTCTCTTTCAATTTTTCTCTCTCTCATTCTTTCTCTCTCTCATTCTTTCTCTCTCTCATTCTTTCTCTCTCTCATTCTTTCTCTCTCTCATTCTTTCTCTCTCTCATTCTTTCTCTCTCTCATTCTTTCTCTCTCTCATTCTTTCTCTCTCTCATTCTTTCTCTCTCTCTTTCTTTCTCTCTCTCTTTCTTTCTCTCTCTCTTTCTTTCTCTCTCTCTTTCTTTCTCTCTCTCTCTATTTCTCTCTCTATTTCTCTCTCTCTTTCTTTCTCTCTCTCTCTATTTCTCTCTCTCTCTTTCTCTCTCTCTCTCTTTTCTTTTTTTTTTCTTTTTCTTTCTTTCTTTCTTTTTTTTTTTTTTTTTTTTTTTTTTTTTTTTTTTTACCCTCTCTCCTTATCCAGGAGTCAGATGTCTTTTTGATATTTCGCAAGCTCACTCTCCAGTCCTCACGGTTCAACTGTCTTGAAACTCCATTCTGTAAGGTTATGTCCAATCATCTGCTTTCTAATCTTCTTTGGCCAGACGGTCAGCCTTCCTGCAATTCAAGACATCGATTGTTTATCCATTAGGTCAAACACTCCACATGACCATACCAGCGTAACCAATTTGTCTTTAGGATAAAATCTATGCTGGATAAATGTAGTGCTTTCAACAAATCCTTTGACCTAATGTGTGGAGTTTGGTCAGATTTCAAATTGCAGATCCAGATGACCATGCAAAGACTAAACTCCCCTCAATCGGGAACCTCATATAATCAATTGAAGCGGGCTGTGAAACCCTAATGTTTCTACTGTAAATACTTGTTGAAATACCCATTAAAGGACAGTTTCATAATATTTATTTTTTTATTAGATTATTACTTATCAAGGCAAAGAGCCACTCGAGTGTAACAATGATTATCTACTGGAAGATGAGGAAAACTTGTTGAAATTACTCACTATAGTCAGTACTTGTTATTAACACATTCGAATTTACTGTAAGTAAATTATGAGTCAGAGTTGTCTGCCCTTTTTCTTTTCTTTGTTCTGTTATAACTAGTAGTAAAAAATTTTTTTAAATGGAAGCTTACGAAAATGTGTTTGCCTTATTAACTCAATTCGTCCTGCTATGAAGAATATCAGAATGTTGCCGAGAACAAAAGGTACATCTCACATTCGTGTGAAGTTGGCTTTATATCGATAATAATTGTTTACAAAACTTTAGGAGTATTAAAATTGAACAATGGTATGAACTGTGTTTCCATCGACTGAAATGTGAGAATAACATCCAAGATGATAACAGTGGCCTAAATAATCCAAATAATCCAAAACCAATTTTTGTTGATAACCAAAATGGCTTCGTGGAACTCCTCAAAATAGATTAATTTCGTTAATAATTTAGTTTTTTTTGTTTTTTTTTAGGGGGTGGAGGTTTTTTTTTTTTTTTAATTTTTTTTTTATTCAACATAGAGTAGAAGAACCAATTATAGGATCATTGCATTTTGAAGCAATAATGTTTGACTATTCAATAAAATAAATTTTGTATCAAATTTATATTTAGTTTATTTTACACTGGTTATTGGGATGGGGGGGCATGCACAACAAAAATAGAAGAGTTAAAAAATGTGAACTCAGCACACACCTTTTCCCAAAGAAAAGAAATTATGGCAAGAGTATTTTTATTTCAAATTGATGAATTTAATAAAGGTCGTAAGGTTTGCCAGACATTTCTTGTGGATAGGCACCCCATGTCACATTAGCCTGATGACCGAAATTAACCATCATTCCCGATTTGTAGACATAAAAAAATGAAGGAAGAAAAAAAAAAAAGATGTCGTCTGCCAACACACACACACACACGCACAACAATATAAACCTATCTTTGAGACACCCCAGACTTTTTGTTCACATAGAGGTTACGGCTTTATGGTGTTTTGTGGGACCGATATATTTGTGTGGTTCTATCCCTCCTCGACAACTATTGAACCATTCAGATCTTTCCGAATCCTTCTGTAAACTTATGATTCCATTGTATATATGTTAGTTTTCTTTTTCTCAATGTTAATAACACTTATGACTTTGCTCCACATTTGATTTTATGTTGCTCGTAGTGTATAATCTCCGTCAAATATGATGGAAAAAAAAAATTATGTTTCCCCTGTATTTGTACTAATCTCTATATATATAAAGTTAGGTATGTATGTGTGTGTGTATATATATATATATATGTCTTGGAAGTTTTTCAACCATTAAAACTATATAAAGAAAACAAAAACATTTTAGTCCCAAGTAATTCGGTGGAAAATCACTTTTTGCAGTTACTATATTAGTTTTCTTCCAAGAATTTACGCTAGTCTTAACATTATTTAAGGGATCATCAGTTGTTTATCATGAAAAACTGTTTTAGGAATTTAAAAACAAAACAGTATTTTATTTCATGGCTTCCCAGCAGAGTTGATCACGACACCACTTCCCTTAAAAGACAAGAACAAAAACGTTCCGTATATTAGATCTAAGTTTTGTTCCAGATAAATGTTTTGCTAACTTATATTAGTTATTAAAAAATGGCCGCCTTACCTGTGTTGTTCGTCTGTGTCTAATAAAATGCATCCGTTATTTACAAAAATTTTGCTGTATTTTAAAGTGTTCGGACGAATCCATTACACTACTTTTTAGGTGATTTATAGTTTAATTTAGTTTTAGTTTTATATTAAAAATATTTAAAAATTAAAAAAAATATATATATATATATACATGTATTTTTTTTCTTTTTTATATATAGCATGAAATATGTAGATAATAATAAATATTTATTTATTTAAAAAAGATTGTTATCGCCCCCTTAAAAGTAAGGATTGGGCCTCTAGGAGAATTTAAAAATAAGCAGTCACACTTGGCTAAAAGCGATGTTCCGGCCTCTGCGGTTAAACACTATCTGACTTAGCTTACTCAATATATGTCCGCTGAGTTGACATTTATCGAGTTTGAATTCTTTTCATTCCCATGTTAATTGATGGCCTATGGGTTGAATATCAGGCTGTAGAGTCAAAGGTGACTTTGCAACTGGGTTCGAATCCTTCGACCGGCAGTAATTAGCATCTCCTACACTGAAGATTACATAAGCATGAAACACTACTGGTGTCTGTAGATAATAATAAATATTTATTTATTTAAAAAGTATTGAGATATATATATATATATATATATATATATATATAGTCTCGGAAGTTTCTCAACCATTAAAACTATATAAAAAAAAAAAAATATATATATATATATATATATATATATATATATATTAAAAAAAACAAAAAAACTTATAGTCTCAAGTCTTCCAGTGGAAAATCACTCATGTAAGTCAATTTATTTTTTACAGTTATTATATTAGTTAGTTTCTAACACTATTTTAAGGGATCATCAGTTGTTTACCATGAAAAACTGTTTCGGGAATTTAAATATATAGGTTGGACACTCTGCGTGAATTTAATATCAAGCAGTACTACTAGCTTCATTTCGAGATCCAACACAGTTTGTTGTTGTTGTTGATCACTCTTTGCTGCTCGTTTTAAATACCTGCCGACTTGGCATTTACAAGGTTAAATTCCTCCTAAATTCCAAGTTAATTTGTGGTGACCAACGGGTAGGTCTCTTGACTGCGAATCAGTGGCGATTTGTGATCGGAGTTCGCACTCGCCGACCGTCGGAAATTAGCTTCCTGCACTGAAGATTGCACAAGCATGAAACATCGATGTCTGTAGGTAATAAATAATTAATATTTATTTATAAAATATTACATATATATATATATATATATATATAAACTCTTTCGAAATGAAAGATCAAATGATTTTTAAAAATGGTTCTATTTCTAAATTGCTAGATTCAGTTTTTATTGTCACGATAATTGTCTGCCTCTTCATTTTTTGTGTAATTATATTATAGAGGCTGCCATTGATAATTCTAAAATATAGAAAATGTAAAGTCAAAGATTGGGATTTGAAGAGCTAGAAGGCCAAATGTTAGGGGTCATCATCATCATCATCATCATCATCATCATCAACCGGTTTATTTGTAGAGACGAGCAGAGCTGAATCCTAATATTTACTGAGAAACCGTCTGACTTTAAGGCTATGGCTAGCTGCTCTGAAAAAGAAAGAGTGGGTCTACAACCTAACAGACCCAGAGCTAGTAAACTTGGCGTATGACTTACGTCTTGATTATGGTGATTCATATCTTTCCCCATCTTAAGCCTTTAACTCTTAAAAATCGTTCCATTTCTAAATTGCTAGATTCAGTTTTTATTGTCACGATAATTGTCTGCCTCTTCATTTTTTGTGTAATTATATTATAGAGGCTGCCATTGATAATTCTAAAATATAGAAAATATGAAGTCAAATAATATTCTTGCTGAGTCGTCCTCCTGGATAATCAATTCCTCTTCTGCACTTTCCACCCAGTGGTTCTGGTCCTCTCTTTAAACTTATCCTCGAGTGGCCCCTGGCCTTGATAAGCTGTGACCCACCAGTAAAAAAATAAAAATACCTTATGCACCCTTTATATGGATATAGTGAAAGAAAGTTATTCGTACAATCAGGATTTACTCTTTAATTCCTGTTTTATGGGAATTAAAGAAACAGTGAGAAGAAAAAGGAAACCGTTCAAAGCTTGAATATTTTTTTAAATTATTATCCTATTTCATAATACATATATACAGGGTGGGAAAAAATAAGGGTCCTATTTTAAAAAATTCATAACTTTTTTATTTATTGATTTTTTTTTTATTTTTTATTTATTGATTTTTTTTTTTTAGAATAAGTAAAGGACCCCTTCCGAAGCAAGCATGAGCCGTATTAGCCCTAAGGAACGTACCCTCATTTAGAAAACATTATTTTTGCTTAAAAAACTCAAAACAGTGTAAAAAACAATACTTTAGTTTTTGTAAGTTTTAAGAAGTGTTTTTCGGCTAAAATTTGTTTTGTTTATTTCAAAAAATCTCGGAAGGGTCAGTCTACACACACATAAAGTTTGGTGAGTTTAACTTTTATTTTGTGGAAGTTATTCAAATTCAAGTTATTCAAATTTAAAGATAGGACCCTTATTTTGGCCCACCCTGTATTACACCACTGTGACACTGATTAAATATCTATATAAAACTTTTTTTTTTTTAATGTTGAGATAATAGCAAGTCTCATAGCTAATCAGATCTTTTTAATACATCTCTCTCAAACTTAACCCTATGTAAGGACTTTTCTTACATGTATTTCATATCATCTTACACTTTAAAAAAAAAACATTTTTCTTATAATAAGATATTATTTACATTAGTTTTACTGTAAAATAGATTTTTCTAGACTGTCCATTTAAGATTTTTATTGCTTTATAAAACTTAATGAGACAAATTATCAGATATCAAAAATATATATTCCGATTAATTTTTGGGTGCCTGAGTTCAGTGTATCAATTTCATGCCCACTCCTATGTGTGTTTATCCTAGCCAGTTCCTCTGTCTTCTTCCCTCTTATCGCCTTTACCCCACCACCTACCACCTCCCCTATACTAGCTCAGTAGGTGTGACAGTGAAAAAGAAAATAAATAAAAATATAAAAAGTAAAATAAGAAATAAAGAAGAATGTGTCACCCACTTGTCATATTTCAATGTCGCTTAAAGTCTTCTCATATGGTTCAATCGGATCATCTTTTCCTTCTCCCATTTGTGTGCCTTTCAAAATAAAATTATTTCCAAATGTTCACTTTTTCTGAAGACGTTCGTTCGCTAACACAAACGAAACCGGTCAAATCTCTTGTTTTTTGCTTTTCTCCTGCACTTTAACCTGCTTTCCGTTTGTCATCTTTCATATATATATATATATATATATATATATATATATATATATGCATTACTTGGCGTTGTGGTATTATTTAGAACTAGCAGACTCTGGAAATGTTATGCTTGCTTTCTTCATCAATCTGCATAATTTACTTTTTAATGATAATATTTCGTTTGAAATAATATATTTATATGAGATTTATGAATATTAAGCAAAAAATGTCTCTTTCTTCAACCCGAAAAATGATTGCCATTGTCAGTTAAATATCTAAATAAAACGAATAAGCCTTTTCTTTATTTATTGAAAAATCGTAACACTGTAGATCTTTGTAAAACAATAAATTTCTCTTTCTTCTTGCCATAAAAATAATTGTCAGCTAAATATTTTCTTTTAAATGAAACAAACATTTTATTTATTCTATTTATTGTTACAATGTAAATCATCTCAAAATAAATAATCTCTACCTTCTTGCCATAAAAATAATTGTCAGCTAAATGTTCCTTAAATAAAAAAAAAGAAGGGAAATAACTGTGTAGAGGTATTATTTTATCAATATATGATTGGGTTGAACTGTACAAAAAAAAAAAAAACAAGTTGGAATGTGTGATTATATAAGAAGTTTAGATAATACGAATATTGCAAATAATATAAGTTATTAATCATCATCTCAAAAAGTCTGCAACATGATATCTGTTATATAACGAAAATCACAGGTTTGGGTGGAGAGAATGATTAAAGGATTAGGGTTCAAAAGATTGACCTCAACTGGTAAACGGAAGTTTGGGTATAACGTGATTTCCGGAGAAAGGGAATTCTGTCTCTTTCCGGACAGGACACTTGACAAGACGGTCACACCAAAAAGTTGGTGTCTCTAAAAACACCAGTGAGAGTGGGGGCAGGTGCATAATGTTAACTAAATAGAGTGTGTCTCAAGCCGTCTGTCTGTTTCTATTCCTGATGCAGTAAACAGTATCTAAAAGTATATCTCTATCTATTCTTCTGTTGTGACACTATAGAGTGCTCGCACAACCAGGACCACTGGGAGAGATTAGCTAGGAAATTAATGGCGATATAAAATCAACTGATCCATTGAAATTCATAGACAAAGTGACGCCATGGACAGTTAACCATTAACAGAAGGGTGACCAAAGAATTTGGAAGGATGAGAAAGTAGACACATATTTAGTTTCCGATGGGCGTAAGCTGAGAAATTCAGGACCGTATCTATTGTCTTCCCCAGAAATTTTTATACATGTGATTTAAATTTTATCAAAATAGAATGTTTTAAGTGGGTTATACCCCCATAGCTTCTTTTAAAGAGGGGCACTTAGTGATCTGGGACTATTTCCATTGTCTCCCCGGAAATTTTTACATATAAATACACTTTTAATTTCTGATGTCGATTCTCTAACCTTTCTTTCTATAGGGAACGCACATAACACATACATTGACATTTATATATATATACGAGACAAAAATATGCAACGAGAGGGAGTGTAGTATGTATGATGAATGAACACATACTACAATCCTCCTCAAAAGAGGAGGTAATGCCTGAGAGGACGGTCCCATGACGACAGAAGAGAAAATACACTACACCCATCCCCACAGGAGGAAGTAATGCCTGGTAGGATGGTATCATGACAAAACAGATCACATACTACACTATCCCCCAACCCCTGATTTGAGCATTGAAAGATAGTAATATAGTTTTGGCTTCAGACAGACAGATATCAAATGTCCGTTAGTAAACAGATAGATGACAATGGCGTGCGATATTATAAGGCCGCCCCCTACAGAGCCCATCCCAAATTAATACTGGATGGGTGGAACAATTGATAATGATCGATTCGTTAGATGTTAGCTCACACGCTCCTGAGTTCTGCGGAGCCCATCCCTCACATTTAAGAAGACCCTGAGCTATTAAAGCAAACGAGTCCGGACCCTGTTTTTGATTTTTTGGGTACTACACAGGCCCCAAAGATGCCCACTCCGCACATTTATTTTGTCCCCCCCCCCCCCACTGTCATCTTATATCTTGGAGGACACCATCCATTCCCACATTCAACCTCGATCTGCTTTATTTTTTACATCCCACTTAACTCCCACTCCCATTTAGAGACCGACCTGCTTGTTTTCGAACAACCTGGAAAACAGTGAGCGGTCTATCACTTAGTAGTGCCCTCTGCTAACTTATATTTGTTTTGTTTTGGTTTTTTTTTACAAAAAAATTGTAAATATTGTCCCACTCCCCTACAATGAATTTTTGTAAATAAAATGTTTGAAAATTCAAATGTATCAGATTTGCATTGAATTTGATCCATAGTCATTAGACACCAATTAAGCAAGATTCACTGAATCAAAAACTTTTCTTACCACCCCTTAAGCTTAAGCCTTA
This sequence comes from Sepiola atlantica, assembly GCA_963556195.1. Classification (NCBI taxonomy): domain Eukaryota; kingdom Metazoa; phylum Mollusca; class Cephalopoda; order Sepiida; family Sepiolidae; genus Sepiola; species Sepiola atlantica. The sequence continues at coordinate 68,951,434 of OY744543.1, read as the reverse complement.
AATTTTAGACTAATTTTAGAATCAAAATCATGTAATGGATTTTGATCAAAATTAGAATAAGGATTCTAGACATAAGGTTGAGTATCATTATATCTTGATTTTAATCTTCATAAAGGGACATAAAATAGAGTCGTTTTTATAAGACTACGGATTACAGTTTTATCTTTTTTTTTATTCTGCCATTCCATTTACACGCTATTTTGTATAGATTTTTATTTTAATGCGTGAAGGTAAAGGTTTTGCGCATGCAAAATTTCCTCTGTGGTTACCTAAAGTTGCTGCATTTTTCTATGAACTGCAGGGTGGCTAGTGTTTGCGTAAATTTGCACTGGGCAAAATTGCCATTGGGATAATTGTCCTGCCACAAGATTGTTAACGGCTCGTTGGTTTAGATTACTTAAGCTAACATTGGAGAGGTTAGAATTAGGCGGGCGTCCTGGTTGTCGGTTATTCTGTCTGGGGATTGATTGTTGATTTTGTGCTCGATAGCATATAGTGTTGCGACGGTTCCAATCGTTGAGGTTGTTGGTAGTCAAATCACAGTTGACCGTGTTCTGTACCATCTGGGAGTTCTGGCTCGACATCACATTCGGGTTCAGACGACCAAAACGGTTACCGTTATTTAAGGAGGGACGATTTTTTTCGATCGATGACTTGCTGACCATGGAGAGATCACAATTCAGTGTGTTTGCTGTTTGTCTGATTGTTGAAGTGACGGGAGTCAATACTTGACCAGTCTGTTGTAAGCACCGGTCACTCTTGAGAACATTAATGTTAGCCGTGGTCAGGTCTAAATTGATCATGCTAACAGGACGTGTGGAAAGATCGTAGTTTCTTAACGGCGCCGCCGCCGAACGAGACACACTGTTACTATTGGTCAACCACTGACTCTTGCTCAGTGAACAAACGTTTGAAATGGTGAAGTCACAGTTCACGGTGCTATCTAATTCTTTGGTATCATTTGAGAATTGCTGGCTGGTATTCCTGTACGGTAAACCTGGGCGTCGGTTGATGGTACCGAGGTTGCTGCGTGTCAGATCACAGTTGACGACGCTTCTTTGGTTCGTCTGATTACTGTTTCTCAAAAGCTGATTTCTTTGATGACTAAGGTTGGAATAAATACTGTTGCCACCAAATCTATTATTTTGGGTGAGATGGTTAGCCAACTGCTTACGATTATTGTAGCTAATACGTGCCGGGAGACTGTTTCTCACGGTACTTTGACTGCTGATGCCTTCCGAGGTTAAATATATCCTGTCCGTCACATTTCTGTTGGTCATGTTGTTGCTGGCATTATGTTGACTGGCGGCCATGGGATTCTGATTTCGGAACTGGTTTTGTAAGAAGCTGTTGCGAGACGATGGCTGTGAGAGGCCGGCAACTGGTGTTTTGTTGGCAGTGAAGGCGAGTGAAGGACCATAGGCCGCTGACCCTTGGTTCCTGGAAATGTTGGTGCCAGAAAGACCCTGACCTCTGAAAGGTCGCTTTAGTGAGCTGATGCCAGTGACTATGACATCGTTGCTTTCATTACTCGGGCGCTTTTGGGGTAATCTAATGGAATTTGTTGCATTCTGGTTCAAAGAATTAATGTCTCCAAGACGCAAATCGCAACTGACTGTACTGTTTGTGTTCGATGGTGCCCACATCACATTCTGGACTGCAGATTGTCCACTGTGATAATTCCGGGCATTCCGGTTTAAGGAATTCAAATCTGTGCGACGCAGATCGCAGTTAAAAGTATTTCCTCGACCAGCCCCACTGTAAGCGCTTGTCGTTGATGTAGACCCTGCAGTAGAAACAGCCGCATGAACTACATTCCCAGCACCAGGTTGATTATTTAATTGTGGGTTTGTACCCTGCGTAAATGGCCTGTTATTGACGTTGGCTGCTTTCTTCATACTGATGCCCAGGTGAGAATCTTTGTGTTTGTTAAGGGTGTCTACGTCTGGGAACCGCTTCTTGCAAAGAGGGCATTCCAGTTCCTTGTCCATGGCGTGTGTCAGCATATGGACGGACAGATAGTATTTGTTCTGGAAGAGTTTGTGGCAGACTTTGCATTCCGATTCTTGCTCTTGAGAGTGAACATTCCGCATATGTCGCTCCAGATGCACCGGTCGCAGAAATGTCACTTGGCAGTGCTCGCATGTGTACAGTTTCTGCGCCTGGGCACTCGTCTCTTCAACCTGACTGGCACCCATACTCAATTAAAATCTTTTTTATTGTACTTATTTATTTTTTTAATAGTCTTTCTTAATTTTTTCTTTCAATTTTAAATCAAAGAATATTTTTTTTCTAAAGAGACTACAACAAACTTCTTAAATTTTATACAAATTATTTTTCAAATATTAATTTGCAATTCAAATAAAATTTTCCTGAGATCCATAATTTCTACGTTCATCTTTAGTGTGAGTATTGAATGTTATTTCTTGGACATCTTTGTTAAAAAAAAATGGTTCCAAAGGTCTGGTAATCAGGAATAGTTTAGCACTTTAACACCACAGCATACAAATCCCAAATCTGAAAACTGTCACCCTATCTGCATGTCAAAGAAGTCGACGTTTCCAATCGTGTATCATACTCAACCTGAAATTAGGAAAAAAAAAATATCAATATATATATATAGTGTAACAAAAATACAGTTGACGTAAAAGTCTACACACTGACAGACATACACACTGTTAAAATACCAGTTTTTTTTTTTTGTGATGTAAACCGGGCGATGGAGCTGGTAACCAAAACATTCCACTGCACACTGCTGTAATTTTAAAAACTCTGACTCCGACCCAAGGAATCTTTGACTAGTAATAATTTATATATATATATATATATTTATATATAAAAATTATTTATAGTGTGTTGATTTTCAAGGCTCCGTGAATTCAATATTTTTTTTTATGCACGAAATCTAACGAATTTAATAAGAAAAGGGCAGTTTCCCGATATTGCATAGTTACAGAACATCCTGCATATGATTTGTTTGCCAAATGATGAATGATCAGAATCGGAATTCAAAACATCTGAATATTACGATTTCTAGAGTAAAGAGACAAAGCGGACTCTTGGAAAGTCTTTAGAGTATTTACCATAATCAATTTTAAAAACATAATATATGCATTTATGTAGTACCTTTCTATAAATGTAATGCCATCAGAAGAAGTTATGGGAAGAATTGGAAATAAGTCAGATCCAGAAGGCTATACAATCATCATCGGTTTATTTACAACTGAAGAAGAACTACTTTATAATTAAGACGTATCAATTGAAAGTCGCTGTGCGACACATCCAGTCCCAAAATGTCGACTGGTCTGGAATGCAAAGGAACATAACTCTCCTCAAAATCTTTGAGGCAAGGGAGACAACTTTTGGGTAGAAAGTTATTTTCTCTTAATTATTATTATTTCTAGATGGAATCCGTTTCATCTAACAGAAACTAAGATATATTTAAAGACCTAAGTTCAAAAAAACTTTTTAACACAATCATCTCCAACGGCACTGAACTTCATAGAAAAAGCACAAAACCATAAAGTCTGATTAAACTTTCTTGGCATAAAATGACCGTAACAACAAGGATTGCGATGCTGTTAAACCAAACAATCAAATAAAATCTGGAAATATAAAACTATTTCGTAATAAGAAAAGAACAGTTTCCAGATATTGCAGCGTTACAGAACATCCTGCAGATGATTTCTTTGGCAAATGATGAATGATCAGAATCGGAATTCAAAACATCTGGATATTACGATTTCTTAGAATCGAAAGAGACAAAGCAGACTCTTTGAAAGTCTTAAGAGTATTTACCATAATCGATTTTAAAAACATAAGATATGTATTTATGTCGTACCTTTCTATAAATGCAATGCCACCAGAAGAAGTTATGTCAAATGCATTAGAAATGAGAAGGGAAGAATTGGAAATAAGTCAGATCCAGAAGTCTATACTACTACTACTACAACAACAACAATTATTACTATTATTACTACTACTATTATTACTACTATTATTATTATTATTATTATTATTATTATTACTACTACTACTATTACTATTATTATTATTATTATCATCATCATTTTAACGTCTATTTTACATGCTGGCATGTCTTGGACGGCTTTTAGAAACTGACTTCCAAACTAACCTATCTCTGGCCAGGTCTTTATTTAAACTACATAACCTGAAATGTGACAGATTTTCTTTGGAAGTCACTTGCTCAGTTGAGGCAAGATTTTTATCGGACAGATGCCCTTCCTGACGCCAACCCAGTGGGGTGATAGGGACCACTGCTTTTATCGAGACACCATCTCTAGGTGATCGCCTACTAAAGAGCGCTTCGCCTGCCCTTAACTAATAAATGATTTGGTGAGCTCAATATAAGCAGGCATATTCGCACATTCCAACCTCATGTTCGGTGACTAGTCTGCCGCTTGATTCTCTGGCTGTTGTCCGAGTGAAGGTTACACAGCAGAGCTTAAAATTTGTCGACAATCCCAAGCGTGAAATTTAAATCTTTTCCAGCACCCAAAGAAATCAAACTCTGATCTAAAAAGGAGCACAGAAGTTATAACTGATGACAAATCAAAACCTTTTTCAACGTGATGACATGTAAGACCAGAGATTTAGATACGAGAAACGTACTCTCTCATCCACTAGGATCTACAACTCCGGCACGAGATTATTGTAACGTAACTTTCAGAAAAACGAACACAACAACTTTAATTAACGCGCTCGAAATTAACTTTAATTAACGCGCTCGAAATTAACTTTAATTAACACGCTCAAAATTAACTTTAATTAACACGCTCGAAATTAACTTTAATTAACACGCTCAAAATTAACTTTAATTAACACGCTCGAAATTAACTTTAATTAACACGCTCGAAATTAACTTTAATTAACACGCTCGAAATTAACTTTAATTAACACGCTCGAAATTAACTTTAATTAACACGCTCGAAATTAACTTTAATTAACACGCTCAAAATTAACTTTAATTAACACGCTCGAAATTAACTTTAATTAACACGCTCGAAATTAACTTTAATTAACACGCTCGAAATTAACTTTAATTAACACGCTCGAAATTAACTTTAATTAACACGCTCGAAATTAACTTTAATTAACACGCTCAAAATTAACTTTAATTAACGCGCTCGAAATTAACTTTAATTAACACGCTCAAAATTAACTTTAATTAACACGCTCGAAATTAACTTTAATTAACACGCTCGAAATTAACTTTAATTAACACGCTCGAAATTAACTTTAATTAACGCGCTCGAAATTAACTTTAATTAACACGCTCGAAATTAACTTTAATTAACACGCTCGAAATTAACTTTAATTAACGCGCTCGAAATTAACTTTAATTAACACGCTCAAAATTAACTTTAATTAACACGCTCGAAATTAACTTTAATTAACGCGCTCGAAATTAACTTTAATTAACACGCTCAAAATTAACTTTAATTAACACGCTCGAAATTAACTTTAATTAACACGCTCGAAATTAACTTTAATTAACACGCTCAAAATTAACTTTAATTAACACGCTCGAAATTAACTTTAATTAACACGCTCGAAATTAACTTTAATTAACACGCTCGAAATTAACTTTAATTAACACGCTCGAAATTAACTTTAATTAACGCGCTCGAAATTAACTTTAATTAACGCGCTCGAAATTAACTTTAATTAACACGCTCGAAATTAACTTTAATTAACGCGCTCGAAATTAACTTTAATTAACACGCTCGAAATTAACTTTAATTAACACGCTCGAAATTAACTTTAATTAACACGCTCAAAATTAACTTTAATTAACGCGCTCGAAATTAACTTTAATTAACACGCTCAAAATTAACTTTAATTAACACGCTCGAAATTAACTTTAATTAACACGCTCGAAATTAACTTTAATTAACACGCTCAAAATTAACTTTAATTAACACGCTCGAAATTAACTTTAATTAACACGCTCGAAATTAACTTTAATTAACACGCTCGAAATTAACTTTAATTAACACGCTCGAAATTAACTTTAATTAACACGCTCAAAATTAACTTTAATTAACACGCTCAAAATTAACTTTAATTAACACGCTCGAAATTAACTTTAATTAACGCGCTCGAAATTAACTTTAATTAACACGCTCAAAATTAACTTTAATTAACACGCTCGAAATTAACTTTAATTAACACGCTCGAAATTAACTTTAATTAACACGCTCAAAATTAACTTTAATTAACACGCTCGAAATTAACTTTAATTAACACGCTCGAAATTAACTTTAATTAACACGCTCAAAATTAACTTTAATTAACACGCTCGAAATTAACTTTAATTAACACGCTCGAAATTAACTTTAATTAACGCGCTCGAAATTAACTTTAATTAACGCGCTCGAAATTAACTTTAATTAACACGCTCGAAATTAACTTTAATTAACGCGCTCGAAATTAACTTTAATTAACGCGCTCGAAATACTCTCAGAGGCAAACGCTGCAGTTATTATATTAGGTGTTGCCATATGTTCTCGCCGGATGTTAATTTTCGAAAATTTAATAGTAAATGGGAATATCTAATGGAACTAAATATTTATACATCATAATTCTGTAATTTGGACACATTTAACTTTATCAATTTTTATTTTATGGGAAAACTTATTAGAATTTAATTATTGAAAGCCTTTAAAATATGACAGTATTTAAGGATCATTTTGAAGCATGTAATGCTTTATGGGTTTAAAAAAGGTAACTCTGCGGCCAAAGTGACCGAAAATATTCATGGAGAAAGAATTCCTGACGTGCAAAAGATGGTTTACAGAATTCAGAAAATTTCAGATTCATGCGAGTAGTATTTTTTTGTGTTCATTTATACATAAATAACACTAAACAATCAAACATTTTGAAAATTTTGCAAAATTCAGAAAGTGCAGGCCAAAAATAGCCGTTAGGGCTCCACGGGACTCAAAATCCATCATTTTTTGGTGAAAAAGTGGTTTCATGCGACATTGCAGGTCCTAAAACATCCTCAAAAGCTATGAATGGATATAGATGGTTAAATCTGATATAGTACTTTAATTTAGGACTATTTTCAGGCTGTGAAAGGGTTTTCATGAATGTAAAATAGCCAAAAACTATTGGCCTGCACCTTCTGAATTTTGCAAAATTTTCAAAATGTTTGATTGTTTAGTGTTGTCTATGTATAAATGAACACAAAAAAATACTACTCGCATGAATCTGAAATTTTCACCCATTACGTCCCACCCCTGTTTACATCATTCCATTCCTCTCACAACTTCTCTTTACATTCACTCTTTATTTACGTTATTCACCCTTCTTCCCACCATCTAAAACATTCATGAAGTGTGCACGGTGACAAGCAAGCCAGATAACAACATCAGAGTTTTAGTCGTATATCAATGAAGTTTTTCACATAACACATTTTATTTTTTATTAACTTTTTGATGACATAATATTTAATTTTTTTTAAGAAAGGTAACTCTGCGGACAAAGTGACTCGAAATATTAACTCAACTCATGGAAAAGAATCTCCGAATGAAAAAAGTAACGTACAGAAGATGGTTTACAAAATTCAGGAATAAAAATTTCACCCTTGAAGATGAAGAGCGATTAGAACGTCTTCTTGAATTCGATGAAGAGCGCTTTGTGACATCACTCAAAGAAAACCCTGCAGTATCAGTTAACGAATTGGCAATGAAGCTTTCCTCAAACCGTACAACTCTAAATAGACATTGTCGACACGGTTTTCCAGCTTGGAAAATGGCTGCCTCATGAATTGTTTGCAGATCTCAACTCGCGATCTACGGTTGCCGTCAGAAAATTTGAGGCACCCATTTTCCATGCTTATGAACCTCTTCCCGCTCTCTCTTTCTCTCCCCCCCTTTCTCTTTTTAACATCATTCTATTCCTATGATCCCTTTTTTTTATCAATCCCCCTTTATTTATTTATTCACCCTTCCCCCGCCATCTAAAATATTCATGTACAGTGACAAACAAGCAAACAAGATAACCCTCCAAGTCTAGATGATTCGTCTAGTATATATGAAGTCTTTCTTGGCCTTTTGGCCAAGATCAAAGTGTAGTATCTGTTCCGATGGATACTGCACCCCATAGACCGGTATCGTCTTGACCTTCGGGGCTTGATTTCCGCCGGTCTATGGGTCTGTCCTGTGCAGTTCTAGGCGGTCCACCCTCCCAGGCTTTGCCTCCCCTCTTTGGGAAGGAGTAAGTTTATTGCTTACTGCCTGAGGCGCCCCTACCGGGGAATGCCGACGGGGCTGCCCAGGCAATTTTTGTAGGCCAGAGTGCTCACCTTCTCGGGTGCTGGCTTTTCAAACCCCACTTTCCCGACCTTGTGTCACATCTTACCGCTGTGGAAGGTAGATGAATAAATAGTCATTGACCACATAGACACTTTTTGACTCTTCGAGTCATAACCACATGGATCACAGGTCGGCTGTGGTCTCTGTTTTAATGGGTGACGTTATTCCTGTGTGACGTCAAAACAGATTTTACAGGTCTATTTAGGTGGAGAACGTCATTCTTTTGTGACATCATCTTTTGTGACGTCATAAAGGATTTGCACAGTGTCTTGCAACTCTGTTTTAGATATTAAAAAGATCAATAGAGTTTTAGTACATAGATGTTACATAACAAAAATCATTAGTTCAAAGGAGGAGTGATTGACGGATGGGAGGTTAGAATTTAACCTTTAGTAAATGGAAGTCGACAAAAATCACCTGACTTCAGAGATAGAGAGAATTCAGACTCTTCCTAGCAACAATTCAAGCAAAGTGGACACATAGGCGTGTCCGTTTTCTTCCTGAGATTCCCATGGATGGCTCTGCTCTTGAGGAGAAATCGACTCTGAAACTTATTGGTCTTTCTTTCTCATCAAATCTTTCTTGGAATTCATACATTAGATCCATTGGTCTTTCTGCTTCTCATAAAGCCGGTTCTCTCTATCGCTCCAAACACTTTCTCACACCTGAAGCTATTCTCTATCTCTACAAATATACTATCAGACCTTGTATGGAGTACTATTGTTATATTTAGGGGGCTGATGAATCTCTGCCCCATTTGAGGGTTCTTGATAAGGTGCAGAAACGTATCTGTAATTTGATTGGCCCTTTCTTCTTCTCTACAACCCCCTCTCTCACAGACGTGATGTTGCTAGTCTCAGTCTTTTCTATAAATACTATTATGGCATGTGTTCTTCAGCATTATGTGATCTATTCCCCACTTCTTTTTTTCCAGCTTGTTTCAATCGTTGGTCTAGTGATGTCCATCAATTCGCTGTTTTGATACCTCATTGTAATATAGCTTTCTATTTAAATAGCCTCTTTCCAAGAACCGCAGGCTTGTGGAACTCTCTTCCTGCTGACTGTTTTCCTCATACCTATAATCTTGGTATTTTTAAGACTAAGGTCAATAGGTATCTCCTGTCTTTGCGATAATCAAGTTTCGTTCTTGTTAGCTCCTTACATCAAGTGGCTTCATGCCTTGTCTGGAGCGATTTCCATAAAAAAAAAGGTGTTGTCCCTGATAGGACAAGATAGGTGTGCAGAGTATAACTAGGTGAAATGCAACACAAGCTGTTTCTCTGTCTGTCTGTCTCTTTGTCTGTCTGTCCGTCTCTTTGTCTGTCTGTCCGTTTGTCTGTCTGTCTGTTTCTCTGTTTGTTTGTATGTCTCTTTGTCTGTCTGTCTGTCTGTCTGTCTCTTTGTCTGTCTGTCTGTCTGTCTCTGACGCAGCAGTCCACATATTAAAGTCTTTGTATCACCCCACTCTGAGTTTATGAATAGTTCAAGTAATCTCCATTAATAAACCTTTCTTATAAACTAACATCAGCGCCCGAGTGTTTTATCTACAGATGATCGTAGACCTCAATTTGTAGCAGTCATAAGAAGGACCCGTTTCCTAATACGGAGGACTGTCCTTGTTGCCCTATTTGATAATACACTGACCAATCAGCTTGCTGAGCGTATTTATTTCAACTGTCCCCCGAGGATCTACTTTGTACCCTTTCGGCAGTAGCAAGAGTCATCAGAGCGACCGCGACTGCAACAAGCAACCAAGAAGGACGTACCTCCCTTCCTGTTTCTCTCCTACCTGAATCCCCTGGATTTCCCGAGCTCAGCTATCTTCACTCAAACATAAGCTGCTTGTAGACTTTCGGCAGTCAAAGAACTTTCTATCCTTTCCTTTCTTCACTTGGACACTGTCCTAACCTTTGCCGACCTATACACACCTGGCACGCTAGGAAGTAAGTGTAGTATCTGTTCCGATGGATACTGCACCCTATAGACGGGTGTCGTCTTGTCCTTCGAGGCTTGACTTACGCCGGTCTATGGGTCTGTCCTGTGCAGTTCTAGGAGGTCCACCCTCCCAGGCTTCGCCTCCCCTCTTTGGGGAGGAGTAAGTTTATTGCTTACTGCCTGAGGCGCCCCTACCGGGGAATGCCGACGGGGCTGCCCAGGCAATTTTTAATGGCCAGAGTGCTCACTTTCTCGGGCGCTGGCTTTTCAAACCCCACTTACTCGACCCGAGCTGTGGTCACATCTTACTTGTGGGAGTAAGATAAAACTGGCCTTGTGCCTAACTCCTGCAGAGGAGTAAATAAATATACACAACAGTATAGATAATATTTAATAAACCCCCTTTTGTTGTTGTGTTAAAAGAGAGTTTATTTTTCTTTCGTGTGATGATCTTTTTCGTTTTACTTACTACAATATTAGGAGTTGTTCTTAACGCTCACTACTAAGAACAGCTTCTATAGGTTCACAACGACAACACGGGTATATAATGGCTTATACACGTCACGGACAACCGAAACTGTTACATAGATAAAGTGCTTCAGATTACGTTTTTTCTATAAACAGGTGGAATTTTTTTTATGACGTCATAATATTAGAATTATTTTCAAACAACGATGACGTCGCCACATTAATGAGCCATCTTGGATAATTCTGTTATTTCAACGCACTGAGTGTACTGAAAGTCTTCACTCTGCAACATTCCAAAGTTACAGCATTGATGACGTCATCACTTTTTTTAATGACGTCATCACTTTTATGTGTTACTATGGATATGTTTTTATATTAACGCTTCAGATATTTAGATATGAGTAATGTACTCGCTCATCCGTTAAAGGCTTTTAAGTGAATATCATATTCATGTAAGGATATATTCTCATTCTAGTAATTTGATGATGTCATCAAATATAAATGCTTATGTCATCAAACCTAGAGACGTTATCAATTTTTTTTTTTACATTCACCAAGGAGGTTATGTTTTCGATCGAGTTTGTTTATTCGCATACAATCTAGCGTTCACATTACTTGACCAATCGTGGTCAAAATATCGTTCATGATCTAACTTAGACCTGATTTAATCTTGGGATATTAAGATCAAAGTGTAGTATCTGTTCCGATGGATACTGCACGCCTGTCCTGTGCAGTTCTAGGAGGTCCACCCTCCCAGGCTTTGCCTCCCCTCTTTGGGGAGGAGTAAGTTTATTGCTTACTGTCTGAGGCGCCCCTACCGGGGAATGCCGACGGGGCTGCCCAGGCAATTTTAAAATGGCCAGAGTGCTCACCTCTCGAGCGCTGGCTTTTAACCCCATTTGCTCGACCCGAGCTTGGGTCACATCTTACTTGTGGGAGTAAGATAAAACTGGCCTTGTGCCTAACTCCTAGCGAAGGAGTAAATAAATATTATCTAGGTCAAAGGTCAAGGTCAAGGTCACAGAAAAGTTGTAAGTCACACTTTTGGCGATAACTTTGGTTTGGTTCATCGTAGGGACTCGCTACTTGACCCATATTTTAGCCAATGAAGTCCCGCACGTTATATGGCCTTGTTTTTTTTACCTTGAAAACTTCAGTCAAGGTCGAAATTTTGACGGAATTTCAACTTCCAAATTTTTTAAATTTGATGTATGGGTCTAAAACTCTTTGATAACAGTAACCACGATGCAATCATTCCAGCCTGATCAGATAAATAGTTTTTGAGTTATCAACGTTTCTATAGCATAACTTCGGGAATACTAAGACTTTTGCCCCTCCTTACGTTGTCATGCAGAGGTATGCCGTCTCACGACTGATATATGTTCTTGTTTTGTTTTGGAAGGAGATTTTCGTTTCCATCGATCTTATAATTAAAAAAAATAGTAATATAAGAAAAAAACGTTTTTCATAAAACAATTACAAATAAAATATTTTATTATTCAAATAAAATATTTTATTAATCTTAAATATTTTAAGAAACAGTTTTTTATTTTTTTCGCAGAAAGAGTTTTCTTAAAAAAAATTAAAGCAAACGACCGCTAATTTTATGGAGAGTAGAAAGTGGACCTTGGATTTATTTTCATATGCCTCGTAATTCTCTCTCCCCCCCCCCTCTCTATTTTTTTCATTTAGTCCTCACATTCCTTGGGTGATATTTTTGACAAAGGTGAAAATAATTGCTGTTTTCTGGGTAGGCTGTTGTTTTTAATTGGTGGTATGTGGAGATTTTCAATCCTCTCATAGTATTCATCATCAGTCGAGGTCGAAATTTTGACGGAATTTCAACTTCCAAATTTTCCAAATTTGTATGCATGGATGTGGTGCTCTTTGATAACGGTAACCACCATGAAAAATTTCAACCTGATCAGATAAATAGTTTTTGAGTTATCAATTTTCCATTGAATAACTTTGGGGATACTTCATATAGTATGGAAAAGCAAGGCTCAGATAAGACTTTGGCACATATTCGAAACTATTAACAGAGCAGACGATAACTTTTGGAAGAAATTAATCGTGTTCAATAAAAAAAAAATAATGATTTTCTATAATCTCTGTCGGCTCGTTGGATTTCTCGAAGAACTAATTGAGTTTTTTTCAGAAAATGTAAGAAAACAAAAACATTTGCTTAACAAATCAAACAAAATCATCTTTTGAAACTTTCCGGTGCACAAACAAAAAAAAACATTTCATTTAAAAACATTTGATTACAAATAGTTCCTTTGACAAAAAACAAACAAAAATAAACATCTAATTAATAACATTCGTTTAGCGATGATGGTTTGTTCGTTCTTTATTTTTATATATGTATTTCAGTTTGATTTTCTTTGTCGTAATTTATCGGCTGCCAGTCGTCAATTTAGCGTTTGGTAGTTTTCGCCTCGTCAACTCTTGAGCGCTTCCGTAACCTGCCCGAACGTTGATGACGCAAAGTCACGGAAACATGGTGCGTCATCTATAAGAATACCTATTTTTTAATTTTCTTCGCCAGGGATTGAACCCACAAACTCTAGGTAGAATTCACTCTAGAATATATCTTAATTCATTTTATGCATTTCCGATAGACAATGTAGTATGATTTTTTTTTTTCATTAACAAATCTAACTAGCAAAGTTGCCTGGGTTGGAGTAGCGGAGGGTTAGAACTGAGGAGCAATTTTTTGGGGTAAATTGCTTGGATTCACAGAAGGTGCATTGGACTGCGAGAAAATGTAATTCCCATTGAAAACGGTGCTATTGAATTTTCATGACTTGAACCATTTCGTTTCGGTTATTCTTGGCCTTTTGGTTGGGATCACAGTGTAGTATCTGTTCCGATGGATACTGCACCCCATAGACCGGTATCGTCTTGATACCGCCGGTTTGTGGGTTTGTCCTGTGCAGTTCTAGGAGGTGCACCCTCCCAGGCTTTGCCTCCCCTCTTTGGGGAGGAGTAAGTTTATTGCTTACTGCCTGAGGCGCCCCTACCAAGGAATGCCAACGGGGCTGCCCAGGCATTTTTTCTAGGCCAGAGAGCTCACCTTCTCGGGTGCTGGCTTTTCAAATCCCACTTTCCCGACCTTGTGTCACATCTTACCGCTGTGGGAGGAAGATAAATAAGAGATTCTTCCATTTTGTATTGTCTCCTCTTACCAATGTTAAGTCAATTTTGTACCCGATATTTTGAACTCTTTCTGTGGCGGCAAAATCATAAAGACAAGAACACTTTCGATCAAATTTGCAATGATACAGCTGCATTTCACCATCCCCAATAAATTATTTTTCAAAACATTCCAATAAATAATTTTTTGCCAATAAATTATTTTTTAAAACATTCCAATAAATTATTTTTTGCCAATAAATTATTTTTTAAAACATTCCAATAAATTATTTTTTGCCAATAAATTATTTTTCAAAACATTCTTTCTCCAATAAATTATTTTTTAAAACATTCCAATAAATTATTTTTTGCCAATAAATTATTTCTAAAACATCTAACCTAACCCTAACTGGCAGCCGCCCAAATTTTTTTCTTTCTTATATAAGAGTCAGATACGTCCTAAGATGGAGTCCTGCGGTCACCTCTGGGGAGGTGCTGCTCAGACCACTGTTTCTTCCCTTCACAGAGTACAACATCGACTTCATACTTGTTACACAATCAGTGACAATATCTCATTCCAATTTATTAAGTTTTTCTCCTCGATAATAGATAACGCCTGATTGATTAGAACCCTATTTCAAGTGCACAAAAAAACAAAAAAAAATAGCAGCAGCAGCGAGCAACAATAACAACAAAAACAGCAGAAAAAACGTTTTCTCTAAAATGCTCAATTTTGATTGGTGGAATACTTAAATTTTGATTGGTTAAAGGGATCTCATCAACCAATCAGGAACAGTCTCCATGGAAGCCGGGCACCTGTCAGTTTTGTATATAAACAAAACCCCTAGCACACCAGAAAAGGATCACGGCTCGCAAGGGGGACCCTTGTCGGTCATAGACACTACGCAAATACTAGCAAACAACTCAAATTAACCCTGGTCTGGCAAGACAAATCACGGTCATCTATATGACAAGAAATATTTCTTCATCTGCAATCTAAACTCAACTATTAACAATGGATAATTCACAATGCGTTATCTTCATCGACGAATGAGTCGATACACCCCCCCCCCCTCCCCAACAATTCAAAAATATCTCATTTCTCTCGGCAGACGAGAGCTGGCTATTTGCAATCACCGACCACAACAATTTTATTATGAAAAACAAATGTCTGAGAATTATCGATGCAGTACTGCTACTACTCCATCAAGATGTGAATCAAAGCAAACTATCTTTGAACAAAATCTTTCTTCCAATTTTTATCTAAAAATAAATGATTGAATATTACAATCAGTTAAAAGTCCATCCTGGGGTGTTCTGCTTCTTTCTCGTCACCATACGCTTTTTAATTTTTTTTTAACACAGTTCACCCCAAACAAGGCAGGCCGCCACTGTAGACGTAAGGGGCTACTGTGAGAAAAAAGAAAAAGGAGAAAGTTGGGGGGGAAGGTCAACCTAAATTGGAATCTGCGCAGCGAGATGTCTGTTTACATTAGTTTTAAATTTCTGCATGTCAGTACTGTCGGGGAAACAGGGGACAGGGAGGGAGTTCCAGAGGCCAGCAGCATGAGGAAAGAAGCTATTTGAGTAGAAAGCTCCCCGGCACCTGGGGACCTCCACAGTGAATGGATGGGATTTAGTTGATTGTCGAGTTGGTCTAGTGAATTTATGTCGAGGGGCACCAGAGTAGCCAATTCATCGGAGCATAATTAATCATATAACACAATCTAGTAATGGAAGATCTCTTCTCTTCTGTTCTGTAAAGCCCCTTTCACACACAAAAGACTTTGCTAGTCTTTCTCTACTCTATCATTATTTCAATGGAAGGTGATCGACTGAACTCCAATCTCTGGTTCCTCCCTGTAAAACACTCACAGCAAGAACTCGTCTTCTTA
Source organism: Sepiola atlantica (assembly GCA_963556195.1). NCBI lineage: Eukaryota > Metazoa > Mollusca > Cephalopoda > Sepiida > Sepiolidae > Sepiola > Sepiola atlantica. The sequence goes on along the minus strand of OY744543.1, from coordinate 68,935,659 downwards.
CCACAACCGCAAATAACTTTCCTTTCTTTCTCCGCGTGCTTAACATCAAACGGAATTTCCATGAACAGAGTTTTTTCCAGGAACTTTCCATCTGTGAAACACGCTACCATGGGATTGTTTCTCTGCAAGCTACAACATGAGCACCTTCAAATCCAATGCCAACAAATACTTATAAACCGTCTTCATTAAATTTGGTTCATTCCATTCATCAATTTCCAGCTGTTACATAATGGTTGCCCTGCGGTGTGCATAAAATATTGTATAGGTGTGTATAAATTATTATACACACCTGTCGATAACCCAGCTCGTCTTCAGTGTATCATCAATTCCATACAAAGGCAGAGGATTATTTCAATGAAAGATTTATTAGTTCAGACAGAATGGACAATTACAGAGAGATATACTTTAAAACATGGGCTACTGCATGAGAGAGAGAGAGCTTGGACCGTACACTATTTAATCAACATTGTGCACCCAACCCCACTCTCACTGTTTTTGGGGGGTGGGAGAAACTTTTTTCTGTCTGGCCGGAAAGAGGAAGAATTCTCTTTCTCTGGATATCATGTGGTTTCATCACTTCCGTTCGCTAAGGTCAATCCATTCACCTTTAATCTGTCAATCATTCCTTCCATTATGTAACATCTTCTTAGAACATACTTCATCATTCAACTGATGATCTAGCCATCTCATTAACCTTTATCCTCGAGTGGCTTTTAGCCTTGATATGTGTAGACCCATTAGTAAAAAAAAAAAAGGGGGGAAAAAAAGAAATGATAAAAACTGAACACATTAAATGAGAGAATGTTTAATGGAATTTTTCAGATATTTACAAAAAAATGGACAATTATGCAATCTTCAAGATCACCTCCTCCATAAAAAAGAGCTCTTTATTTAGAAAAAAAAAATGTCTGTCATTATAAATAAGGCTCATGTATGCTTTCCAAAAACATTTATTCAAAATGTATAAGAACAAGTTGATAGGCATGCAGAATCATAGTTTTTAAAAAATTTTGTTTTCTTAATAAATGGATTGTGAGTTAAAAAAATTATAACAGAGTAATATGTACAATCCTGCAAGCAAAAATTTAAACTTTTTTTGTGTGCCACAAAGCAATTCCTTTAAAAATTAAATTTTTGTTTAAAAATCTGGCATTAAAAAAAAAATTTTTTTTTATAAAATAGCAACACTATACAAAAAAAACATTTGTCGTAATATATATTTTATTTTAACATTTTTAATTGTGTCACCTCCACGATATAAAATACAAAAATGTTTTTTTGTGTTTTTATTTTTTTGTTTTTAAATTTAAGACTCGTATATTCATGAAGAGTGCAAGATCGGGCATTGAATTAAAAAAAAAAAATGTATGTTCAGATGAAAGGGAATTACAAACCAAAATTGGAGCATTTCAAAATTTTTTTTTTTTTTTTTTTGCAAACGGAAATCGCCCTCTTCTCTTCTACTCGACCAGCCTTGACAGAACGACACTGGCGTTTCGTCTCTCCCTCTTGCCTCCAGAATTTCTTCAGACAGGACGATGCGACGACTACCTGTCGCGTCAAAGCATTCCTTCTCCCCCTTTCTGACTGCTGGACACACATAGTAAGCTTGGCATTTTCTTTCTCTCTTTTCAATTACACACGCACACACTCACACACGTGCGTTTTTCTCCATACAAAACTTATTTAAAGAGACATTGCTTTAAATAACAAAAAGACACTATTTCTTTCAAGCCGTCAAAGAGACATTTATCCAAAAGACGCTAAAAGACTTTCGTCAAATATGGAACATAATTTTTGAGGATTTAGTGACAATAAACATTTTTGAGGATTTAGTGACAAAAATGTATTCACCTTAATTTTCTAACATGTTCATTATCACTAGTCGTAGTAGTTTTTAAAATTTTTAATTTTTTTAACGTAGTTCACCCCAAACAAGGCAGGCCGCCACTGTAGACGTAAGGAGCTACTGAGAAAAAAAGGTGAAGGGTTTTTTTTTGGGGGGGGGGGGCGGTCAACCTAAACTAGGAGCTGCGCAGCGAGATGTCTGTTTACATTAGTTTTAAGTTTCGGCATTTCAGTAACGTCAGGAAAGCAGGGAGCAGGGAGGGAGTTACAGAGTCCAGCAGCACGAGGAAAGAAGCTTTTGGAGTAGAAAGCTCTTCGGCATCTGGGGACCTCCACAGTGAATGGATGGAATTTGGCAGATTGTCGGGTTGGTCTAGTGAATTTACGTCGTGGGGGATACCAGAGCAGCAAGCTCATCAGAGCACAATCCATTGAAGTACTTGTAAAACAGGCACAAGGAAGCAACATTGCGGCGATGGGACAGAGGCTGAAGCTTGGTGGATAGTGAAGGACTTATCAAGTTAGCAACTCTTTTTTGGACCTTGTCTAACAGGGAGAGACTAGCGGATGATGCACCAGCCCAGATGTGGCAACAATGCTCCATGCATGGGAGGATGGTGGCTTTGTAGAGATATAGGATAATGTCAGGTGTGAGAAGTAGTTTCACGAATCTTCCCGACTCTTTCACGCCACCTTGCTCTATCCCCCGTCACACCAGGTAGGTCTTCATAGGTGCATTTGTGGCGTGGAGACAACAACTCCCATCCCATCCATTCACAGTAACTTAATAGCAAGTACATCAAGACGAACTTCATATTCGCCATTGGAGGTTGGAGGAAGACTAAAAACCATGTCCAAACACTTTAGCACCTAATTTCACAGACGAAATAACACTCTATCTTTTCTGTCATATACTTCCTCCCATGATGTAACTTCCTATACACGTCAGCCTAACTTCTAACTTGACCCCTAATTGAAAATTCTATTTATTATTTATTATTTTATTTATTAATAATAAAAATTGTACTTTTTTTTTTATTCAAGAGTGACAGTTATTAAACAAGCCGAAGGAGGAAAGACTGACACATGACGTTGTATCCTGCCATGTAGTCCTAACCCCTAACTTAACTTCTAATTGAAAATTCCATTTTCTTGCTTAACTAACCTTATGTGGGATTTTCTATTTTTAACCTTATTTCACAATTCTTTTGTGGTGTGGAGATGAAAACTCTCTTCCACCGGCTCTCCAGGTTGCGGATACGGAAACGGCCTCTAGATATAGAGGTCTGCTGCGAATACACAAAAGTAAGCAGTGCTGGACAAAACCGCGGGCTGCCCTCTGGCAAGGTGTAGCCAACCTTGTCCAGTCATAAACATTAACATTTCTTTTATCTCTTGTGAAGAGCATCCCCTGCAAGGTGATTTGGTCACACAAGGACCAATCAGACTCCTGGGCGTATTCATTTCAACCAAACCCTTGAATGGCTACTTCCAGACTTTTAGATAATTACAGCACCGTCAACAGAGAGCTTCCCGGCACCTACGAAGAAAGGACATCCTCTCTCCTGCCTCTGTCAACTGGACAGCCGAGCGAGGCTATCTTCACTTGAAGATATACTGCTCTAAAAAAATATTTTCAGCAGCCGTACTTTATTACTTTACTTTCTTTCTTCACTGTCTAAACTTCTAACAACCTACACCCAACGGTGTAGATCCCCTAAATAAATACATATATTGTTATTTATAGAACGGCTTTGTTTTCCTTTCGTTTGACGACCCGTTTTGTTACAAAATATTATAGAAGTTGATCTTCCAGTCAATGCGAAGATAAACTCATCTAGTTTATTCGATACAGAATAGTAATGCTTTACACTAAGTGGAAACTTTTATTCCCCCTACATTTATTTACATATTCATAAACAATTTTAAATTAATAAGTTATTCACTCAAAGATATTATTGGGTGATGTCCTCTTCTCTTCTCTGCAGCCTCTTTCTCACAGAAGAGACGTTGCTAGTCTTTCGCTGCTCTGTCGTTATTTTCATGACTATGGTTTTCGCTCCTGTAAAACATTCAGTACAAAAACTCGTCTAGTTACAACCACTATAAATAATTTCCCTTTCTCCCTCCGTGTACCTAAAACTAAACCGAACTTCCATGAACAAAGTTTCTTTCCAAGAACTGCCCGTCTGTGAAACACAGATAGAAAGATATACTGCTCAAAGACTTTCTGCGGCCGACCGTTATTACTTTAATTCCTTTTCTTCATTGTTTAAACTTTTGGCAACCTACATCCGACGGTGTAAGTCACATAAATAAATACATATATTGTTGTTTATAGAAGGACTTTGTTTTCTTTTTGTTTCAAAATATTATAAGAGGTGGTCTTACAGTTCACGCAAAGATTAGCTCCTATAACCTGACAGGGCTACGGTGAAGCAACTTAGTGAATGTGTGCTCTCAGCAGATGAACTCACCAGATCAAGTCAATGGTTGAGCACTCTAGTTCAACAAAGAATTACTGCGTTGTCTATACGGGTGGCATCCATAGACAAGATACAGCTAACTAAAGATCTACTATGACTCTAACATCTCAAAGTCCTCAAATTGATCTTCAATTATAACTTTGAATAACTGCTTCGTTTTGTTTCATATCCAAGTTTGGAAATATTTTCTTGGACTATTTTTGTATCATTATAATTTTTTTAAGAACATTAAAAAAATAAAAAAAGGAGTCCAATTAAATTAAAAAGAAATTACATACATATTAATTCTTGCAGACATTCATAAGCGAATACTATAAATAGATATATGTATTTTTAAAGATTTAAATTATTTTCAAATCATATTCCAAATAAAGAGTACACACAATGGTATCCAAATAGTTAACAACTGTTTCCAGACGATATTTATTTTCAGTTATACGATATATGTAAACGACTTGCATAGCATTGTGGGTACTCTTTATTTGAAATATGATTTGAAAATTTTTTTAATCTTCACTATACAATGGATATCGAGCTATTATAGTCTTTGCTTGTTGATTATAAATCTTTGTAGTAAACTCAAAAAGAATTTTCTAATTGAGTTTAATTTGCATTATATATATATATATATATATATATATATATATATATATATATAAGGAAAACCGAAAATGGTTTTGTCTTTATTGAAAGACTTTCTCAAGATGATTGATTTGAAGAAAAACATAGAAGTTAAAATTTGAAAATACGTGGTGCGTCTATGACGTGGAAAGAATGTATTTATTTTGTTTTCGAAACAAACAGAAGTTAAAATTCAAAATATGTGGTGCGTCTATGACGTGGAATGAATGTATTTATTTTGTTTGCGAAACAAACAGAAGTTAAAATTTGAAAATATGTGGTGCGTCTATGACATGGAAAGAATGTATTTATTTTGTTTGCGAAACAAACAGATGTTAAAATTGAAAATATGTGGTGCGTCTATGACGTGGAATGAATGTATTTATTTTGTTTTCGAAACAAACAGAAGTTAAAATTTGAAAATATGTGGTGCGTCTATGACGTGGAATGAATGTATTTATTTTGTTTTCGAAACAAACAGAAGTTAAAATTCAAAATATGTGGTGCGTCTATGAAGTGGAATGAATGTGTTTTTATTTTATTTTATTTTATTTTTTAGTATCGATGTTATGTACAAATTTTTGTTGAGAATGAGTGTAAAAATGGCTAGCCTGCATCTGAATTTAAATTGTTTTCCTTTTTTCACTTTTTATTATGTTGGATTATCAATTCCATAACTATCATATATATATATATATATATATATATATATATATACACACACACACACACACAGGATTAAACAGAGCTGAAAGGGAAAAGATTACAAAATACTAAAGTCTTATGTACGACATGAAAAGAAACTGGAATCTTAGGAAAATCTCCGTCATCCCAGTAATTATAGGAACAACAGGACTAATGAAAAAGAATTTCAAAAGCTATCTGGCAAGTATACCCGGTGAACCAAGTGCAAGAGAGATACAAACAATTGCACTTAAAGGGACGGTTAGAATCTTAAAAAGATCTCTCGGCTGGAGTGTCTGAAATAGCCGGTGAATGTCTGGCATCCGGTAGGATGCCCCATCTCAAGCAAAAACAGAAAGATAAGAAAAATAAAAAAAGAGAAAATATATATATATATGTATATGGGAGTATTAGAAGGCTATCACAATGCAAGAAATGGAAATATGTCGATGTTGAGAAGTTAGACAAAAACAAATGATTTTAATTTATATATTTTTTTCAAAAAACTTTTTTTTAAGTTTTGAAAAAATATATAAATCAAATCATTTGTTTTTGTCTTACTTCTCAACGTCGACATATTTCCATTTCTTGCATTGTGATAGCCTTCTAATACTCCTATATATACGTATTACACACAATGCTTCAAGCAAACTACCTCTCCTTATATATATATATATATATATATATATATATTTAATGGTACAGAAACTCAGTACAACATCAGTACCATTGGTTTCAAGCTCAGAAGGCGTTTACCTTCCAGCTATCTTCAGCTTTTGTTGTTATTTAGTAAAGAAAATAGTCTTGCATCACTCTCACTACCCATTTTTCTTACCAGGTAACAACATAAGCTGAAGATAGCCGAAAGGTAAACGCCTTCTGAGCTTGAAACCGATGGTACTGATGTTGTACTGAGTATCTGTACCATTAAAATAAATATTACGCGCTTAATTTTGATTTTCTCAATTAATGGAGCACTCTGATTGGATTTTTCTTACCATCTTACAAAAGAAGTTATATATATATATATATCTATATATATATATATATTTTATACGTACATAAAAGTAATGGACACGTGTTTCTGGCTCACAGCCGTCATCAGCATGGCTAACTTAGACAGGGATCGAACCTTCGATACTGATGTCTATAGTCCAGCGTCTTTACCACTGGACCAAGACACTTGTCTAGAAATATGTACAATTTTTATCACCTAAATATTTAATGTATTTTTATGTAATTATTTTTATTGGTGATTGCAGCGTTCGTTGTTGTTGTTGTTGTTATTGTTTTTTTTTTTGTTCACTACTAATTAGATTGTCTCACTTCACTGTGAGCCAGAAGCACGTATCCATGGATTACTTTTATGTATGTATAAAATAAAATATATATATATATATATATATATATATATATAACGAAAAATACGTCCTATAAAGTTAAGGGCGACTAATAATGCAATTTTCTGCATCTTAATCACTTAGGAAGTGAGACAATCGAAATAATAGTAAGCAAAAAAAATAACGAACGCTGCAATCACCAATAAAAATAATTACATAAAAATACATTAAATATTTAGGTGATAAAAATCGTACATATTTTAAATAATTATAAATAATTTTTACAAGTCTTAAATAATTTAAAGAATAAGATTTTTTTATTATTTAAATTATTATTTTTATTCTTTATCATTTTTTCTTTAGATTATTGTTTTCTATTTCAATTGTATTTTTTAGCAAAATGGATGTCTATACAAATTTGATTCTGCAATTCTATCTTTCATTTTAAGGGTTAAAATTGTATAGTTAAGTTATTGCATTGTAATTACAGTGGCATCTCTATATTTAAACGGGCCATTATTCAAACACTGACATACAAACATATTTGTTTAGGACTAAAATAAAAAGAATTGCTTTTACATTCGAACGTTGATCAAATAACTGAATCAAACTAAGCGAGTCATTTGATGTGAGAAGAAGAAGAAAAAGAAGGTGAAATGAGAAGAAGAAAAAGAGGAAAAAGAAGGTGAAATGAGAAGAAAAAGAGGAAGAAGGTGAGAAGAAGAAAAGGAAGAAGAAGAAAAGGAAGGAGAAGAAGAAGAAAAAAGAAGGTGAAATAAGAAGAAGAGGAAGAAAAAGAAGGTGAAATGAGAAGAAAAAGAGGAAGAAGGCGAAATGAGACGAGGAAGAAGAAGAAAAGGAAGAAGAAGAAAAGGAAGGAGAAGAAGAAAGTGAAATGAGAAGAAAAAGAGGAAGAAGGTGAAATGAGAAGAGGAAGAAGAAGAAAAGGAAGAAGAAGAAAAGGAAGGAGAAGAAGAAGGAGAAGAAGATGAAATGAGAAGAAAAAGAGGAAGAAGATGAAATGAGAAGAGGAAGAAGAAGAAGAAAAGGAAGGAGAAGGAGAAAAAAGAAGAAGAACGTGAAATGAGAAGAAGAAGAAAAAGAGGAAGAAAGAGAAGAAGAAGATTATATGGTCTGTTTGGTAAACGTCATCGGCTCAAGTTTTATGATGGTATTTATTTTCCTCCTACAGCGATAAGATGTGACACAAGGTCGGGAAAGTGGGATTCGAAAAGCCAGTGCCCGAGAAGGTGAGCACTCTGGCCTACAAAAAATGTCTGGGCAGCCCCGTCGGCATTCCCCGGTAGGGGCGCCGCAGGCAGTAAGCAATAAAACTTACTCCACCCCAAAGAGGGGAGGCAAAGCCTGGGAAGGTGGACCTCCTAGAACTGCACAGGACAAACCCACAGACCGGCGGAATCAAGAGCTTAAGGCCAAGACGACACCGGTGCAGTATCCATCGGAACAGATACTACACTTTGATCTTAGCCAAAAGGCCAAGAAAGATCAAGTTTTATGATATTTTCGAGATTCATTATTCTGTGGTGTTTTTTTCACAAATATAATTTAGTGAAATTGTGATCATATAACCCTAACCCTAATGAAAAAAGTTAAAAGGCAAAAGGAAAATAGTGAAAAAAAAAAAGTGAAAGTTATTTCAAAATGGGAAAAGTCGAATATACGTATTTTGAACATGGACACAGTTCAATTATTACAGTTTAGCATTTCTGAAACAAACAAAAAAAACAAAAAAAGTCACCTTTTTGATTTGTGAGTGCATTTTGATCATATAATTGTCATAATATTTCATTGTTGTGTCCAACAATTTATTTAAAATCTTTGAATATGTATTTTTAAATCCTGAAATCAGCATTAATAATTTAAATTAACTGTTCGAACAGACATGTCAAACTAAACTCGGAGTTCCCTGAGGGCAATGTGGGTTAATTTGTGTTGTCACGAGGGCCACACGCAACTAACTGAAGGCATTTAATACAATTACTGCAGACTATTTTTGTTACTTACAAACATACAATATGCGCACAAAAGATATTTTTCAACCAAAAAATAAACCGCAAAAAGAAGAAAAAAAATACTATTCCTTTCTAAATCCTAATAACCAAAAAATAACCCGCAAAAAATAAATAAATAAATAAAATATATTTAAAAACTTACTCTCTTCTGGGTAAAACAAGAAAAAAAATTTTTTTTTGTTAAATAAATTCTTTGCGAAAAAACTAAATTTGTTCTGTGTTCGAGCTTTTCCGACAACTTTCGCGACTGCTTCGGAAGTTGTCGTTCAAACTCGGAATTGATTGCATAACAACTACAATTCTCTGGGTGCCTGTTCCTAGTTAGTCTGAAAGAATGAAAGTTTTCAAAACTATTTAGATCGAATCATTGTATAAATAGTGATTAAAGCAACATTACCTCAACATAATTAGTCATCTTCTATACACAAATAAGTCAGTTGATTTTGCCCGTCATCATCTAATTAGTATTCATTTGAAAATGGATGAAGTCATAATAGATGAATATTCATTTTCAAAAGCATTGTGACGTCATAATGAATGAATGATAGTTGCCAGAAAGTAATGTGACATCATAATGGATGAATGGTAGTTACCAAAAGTAGTGTGACGTCATAAGTAGCCTAGTGGTTTTATAAAAATGTAATGTCATTGCGGTAATGGTCCTCTGCGGAGAAGAATTTTCTTTGAAAACTCATGAGTTAAGGACTTTAAAGTAATTTGCCTGAACATTGAATTGTAATAAAATTTGATTCGCATCTTATTTTATTCTTTCACTTTATCTAATGCTATTAATGCTCTATCCAGTATATTGAGCTTCAGTTTTATCCGGATGTTCACTAATTAAAGATATTAGTTGCCTCTTATATCTTTTGTTGTATTAACCTTATATATAATATATATATATATTGGTTGTGTTGTCAGACTCCAGTATTTAAGTTTAATGGATATTAGACGATCCTAAGGTTCTAATATGGAATTGCAGACCAATTGTAAATTGATACTGTTTCCAGCAAAACTAAAAATCTTGTATCGAGCAAATTGATCTTTATTTCAAAATAACAGCAGTTTCTTCGTCACTACTATACAATCAAAACATTGGTAGAGTTTATATTTCTGAATTTTTTAGATGAGGATTGATAATTTGCATAATTTTGGTTATTCGGACTACATGTCTCATCTTAAGTGTTATCATCACAACGTTTCGGCTGCTGTAACCTCTGGCCTTCTTTAGGTGTATCTCTTCAAACTCTGGAATATTTTTGTCAAACTCGGGAATTTGGATGGAATTTCGAACGGAACCCGTGGCACAGTGGATATAGTACTAAGTTAAATTCAGTTCCAAGTGATAGTCATCTGAAGGTTGGTGCGGGGCGATACGAAGAATTGTGAATTACTGAAGACTTCTCCCAGTCATGACTGATGGAACAAGGGCATGCTACCCCCGTGGATTAAATAAAGGGTTCCGTTCGAAATTCAGTCCAGATTCTCGAGTTTGATAGAAATATTCCAGAGTTCGAACAGATACACTTGAAGAAGGCCGGAGGTTACAGCGGCCGAAACGTTGTGATGATAACATTGGTAGAGTTTTTATAGTTTGAATCTCATAGACATGATGATTCTTCAGAAATACAGAAAAAACGATTTACTTTTGCACATTTTAATCAAAACAACTGTATCTTGTGATACACCTTGGATCAAAATTATGTTGTTGTTTTTTTAGGTATTTTGGAAGGAAAGATATCTCTATATGAACGAGACTGACGCACTAAAATCACACATGGCGACTTATAAAGGACACATGTATCGTAAGATACGGTTGTTTTGAGTGAAATTTTGTGAGGATGGAGTGTTCTGGATAGGAGATCTTAAGTAAGAGAGCTCAATGCATACGAAGAGCAAGAATAAAGTTAAAAAAGAAAAAACTCAAACCAACATTTTTAAGCCTCTGCACTATAATTTATTTCACCCAAGGTGAACTCATCAGATGCATACGGCTTGCTTATCACTCATGTACTGAGAAATTGAGACGCTTACACCATATTAGAAATATTGAGGGTGGGGAGAATTATTTACCATTCAGACAGTAAGGTGGTATGGTAGTTTTGTTTTACGGCATATCAACCCTTTTTGGGTTATTTAATGCCGAATCTGGTCTTGTTTTCTTCTCTTGTTTGTTTCCTTCCCCTTTTAATATCTGTTTCTATTTAACCCATAGTTGGGACCCTAACAGGTACTACCACTCCGGGTCAGGGTGGACCTGGGAGCAATGGTAATTAAGAGGAGGCTCCACATTCCCCAAAGTCCGTAAGCCGGATCTCACCATCGGATGTAGTTTAAGGTCATATCCAGGACCGGGAGTAGGGTAGGAAAAATAAAAATAAAAAAGGGGAGGGAGAAAGGGAGAGGGGCTGTTGTTTTTGTTTTTGGTTTTGTAGAACATAATTAAGTTTTACAAACAAAAAAAAAAAAAACAAAAAAAAAACGTCAATGTAGGTGAACTTCGTCTCAGGGAGCCACAGGGCAGCCTTATCTGGTATCACCAGCAGACAGTAAGGGGTGAGCTCACTACTACTTACTTGAACTTACTCTTCCCTGTCTGAATGGTAAATAACACTCCCCACCCTCAATATTTCCAATACGGTGTAAGCGTCTCAATTTCTCAGTACACGAGTGATAAGCAAGCCGTATGCATCTGATGAGCGCACCTTGGGGGAAATAAATTATAGTGCAGAGGCTTAAAAATGTTGGTTTTAGTTTTTTTCTTTTTTAACTTTATATATATATATATATATATATATATATATATATATAGAGAGAGAGAGAGATGTGATACTTAGAAGGCAATACAATGCAGAGGTGTGACGGATAGACCCAAGTTGGAGCAAATAAGACATATAATGGTTGAACAAATTAAATAGTTTCATCCTTAATACAATGTATACATACACACACACACACATATATATATAATATATATATATATATAATATTTTTTTTTCACAAACACACACATATCTGTTTATCTACACAATTTTACAATGTTATGTAATACCTGTATCAAGATGGTCTGGTGGAAACTCTGTATGATATTATATTTTGGGAACACTTCTCTTCTTCAGAACCGTGCTCAACTCAAGTTCAAGTGTGCATATATATATATATATATATATATATATATATATATACATTTTTTTATTTTTTTTACAGTATATTTTAAATGATGATAATGATGATGAGGTGCTGATAATAATAAATACATAATCGATAAAGAATTTAATTTTGTTAAATTCACATTTTTTTCTTGCTGTGAGAAACATGCACAGGTTACTTCCCATACTGATTTATTTTCTTAAAAATACGATCGTATGAAGAATATAATAAATAAAAAATTGCTTTAAAAAAAATTGCCTTAAACAAAATACTAGGAATTTACTACCTCAGTATTATACATATTGTTCAGGGGTCGGATATTTTCTGATATTACACAAGCTCACTCTCCAGTTCTTACGGTTAGGCAGGACGGCACAGAGTGGAATTTGGAGACAGTTGATCCGCGTGAACGGGAGAGTGAGCTTGCGTAATATCAAAACACGTCTGACCCCTGAACAAGGGAAAAGTGACGTTAAATGAAGAGAAGAAGAAAATAAGCCCTTAATAACGAAGATGAAAAAGAAAAAATGTGTATACTTTTTTTTTTTTTTTTACATGAATTCAAGCATAAGATTTCCAAAAACAGTCGTCAATATGAACAGAACATGAGAAGAAGAGTCCGTAAGTGATCGGACAGTATGAAAGTGGTTTCAGAAATTCCACAATAGAAACGCAAGCTTTGGAAAAAAAAAAAAAAAAGTTAGAGTACAGCCAAGCAATCTTTACAATGAATGCTTGAAAGCAATTGTTGAACAAAACCGACGTCAAAGTATCAGAGAAATGTCGAAGGCACTTGATGTCAGTATTTCAATGGTGTCCTATAAAAGTTAATCTTAGCATAGACTGTTCAGACCAATTCTTATAATATAATTTATAACAACGAAAACGGTCATTACATGAAAGAAACTAACAGATTGTACTAACAGATTTAGTTACTTGCACTGTTGGGTGTAGGTAGGAGAAAGTTGGATAGTGTCTGAGTGAAGAAAGAAACTAAGCAAGAAAGTTCTTTGGCTGCCGAAAGTCTACAAGCAGGTTATCTCCAGGCGAAGATGGTTGAGGGACCTAGTGGACAGTCGTTGCTTCCAGGTAATTCTCTGATGGCTGTCCGCAATTCCCAAAGCGTCTGAAGTAGTCCTTCAGCGGACGGATGAAATTAATGCGCCCTGCAAGCTGATTGGCTATCTGGTGACCAAAACATCTCACAGGGGCCGCTTTATTTATCTCTCTCCAACGGCGGAAGATTAGGCACAAGACCAGAAAAGTGGGATTTGAAAAGCCAGCACTCTAGAGGAAGAGCGCTTTGGCCGAACAAAAATTGCCTGGGAAGCCCTGTCAGCATTCTCTGGTAGGAGCGCCTCAGGCGATGAGCAATAAACTAATCCCTTCTCAAAGAGCGAGAAGATAAAGCCTGGGAAGGTGGACCTCCTAGAACTGCACAGAACTATACCTCAGACCGGCAGAAAACAAGGTCATGTCAGCCACAAGATTTGTCCAAGACTTTGTTGGTCTGATGTTGGTATGAAATAGCCACCCTGGAAAGGCTGCTCTCTATTAGATTAAAATAAAGTATAGAATTTGGATCATAATGCGATACAAAAATTGTGTATAGGCGATAAATATTATTTCCTGTTGTTTTTGTTAAATATTAGTAAATTTGAAACAATTTTGAGTTAAAATCTAATTAGGTTTACGCTTCAGAAAGAATACGCTTGAAATATAGCAGTTCTTCTCCAACTTCCGTTTCTTCGGAGACTCCATTAGCAACTATTTACACATTTCAAGCGTGTTTTTCTTAAGCTTACATGCGTAAAACTAATTAGATTTTAACTCGAAATTGTTCTAAATTTACTAATATTTAACAAAAACAACAATAGGAAACAATATTTATCGCCTATACACAATTTTTGTATCGAATTATACTATACTACCTTTTAACTAATTATATGTTTATGACTGTCCGACCATCTGAACCACATTCGCAAAGTGAAGAAGCTTGATGGATGGGTCCTGCATGAGCTCAATGAATAAATGTTTGTGTCCGGAATCAGTCATTATTTTCTGCACAACCTAATAGCTTTCTTAAGCTCCAACGCCAAATAACCACTTAAATTCCATATAGAAATCTTTGTTTAATTACTGATGAAAAAAAAAAAATGTCTGCTCGTTTTGAGAATAAACGTTCCACCTAGAAATCTAAAGGGTATATTTATTTACTTCCGCTTAGACACAAGGTCAAGTATAAGTCATAGTACTGAGAAATATTATGAGAAAGTGAGATAATTTAAATAGGAATGGATGACCCTTCCCTCATTTGGATGATTAGGGCCACCGCCCCGCTCTGCACGCCACTCACAGTGAGTGAAGCTTTTAACTGCCAGTGTAATCTCTCTACAAAGTCGTTTGAACATGGGTTAACGGTAGTTCACAACGTCTGAACTAGATCCCTTAAAAGTGTTGAAAAGCTTAGGTGGAATTTAGCAATCCAAACAGAAAGTGTGAAAACGCGAAAAGGTCAAATGACGTATAAATAACTGTTTTGAGGATGTCTTCGTTGATAACGGGTATTTGGTGGTAGGCTCGAATTAAGTCTATCTGCAAAAACGAAGAGGCTCTAGATAAAAATGACGAGAAATCATGTATATTTATGAGGTCATGTGAGGATTTGAAAAGCCAGTACACTAGAAGTGCACTCCGGTCTATAAAAAATGCCTGAGCATCCCTACTGGCAATAAACTAACCCCTTCTCAGAGAGAAGATAAGGCCTGGGAGGGTGAACCTTGACCTCCTAGTATTGAACAGAACTATACCTAAGTCTGACAGAAATAAGGCCACCAACTTCAAAATCGCCCAGACGCTCGGACTGATTATCGAGGATGTTAAAGCATTAAAAGCGGAGGAAGGGGGGTATAAACGTCGATTTGAACTTATGTCCTCTAGCAATATATATATATATATATATATATATATATATATATATATTGTGTACATGTCGGTCCCCTCAATGCATCAGTGGAACATTGTGAATAACATTAAAAGAATACTTTTTTTGTAAATAAATGTCTTTCGCAATTTATGGTTTGTCAAATTTTGCAGTGAAATATTTCAAAGCTACAAAAAGGTGTAGATAGAACCTTTTTAATTTCAAGTGATAAAATGCCAAAGCGTAAAGTCATGAAGTTAAAAAGCAATTGTTTTTCTGATCAAATGCAAAAAATAAAAAATCAATATAAAGTTACTTTTATACACAATTTAACAGAAGAAAAATTGTTAAAAATATTTATATTTCAATACAAAAATCGGTCAGAACTCTTGGGCTATGTTTTTTTTTTTTTAATTTATTTATTATTATTATTATTATTATTATTAGAGTTTTATAACAAGTCATTATCAGTGATTACTCACTGATAATAACCAGTGTTTTTTTCCCTGGAATCTGAGTGACAACATGTCCCCCAAGACTTCCAGGCTCTCTCCGCCTCTCTCGATAACCATTGCAAATCATTTTGTGTTATCAGAACAGCCGTTTACCATTGATTTCTGGCTGCTATTATTATTATTATTATTATTATTATAACTGCATTTGTGTTTTAAATAAAAGTAAATTAAATTCGTATGGATCAGAATGGTACAATTTTGTTGACCGGTTTGATTCTGTTGTCGGCATTCTCGCAGGAGGGACCACGTAATGGTTGGCAACATCCCAAAGGGAAAGTGGTATCATGGAATCGACTGGATTCGAACTTGGCACACTCAGATCGACAGTCTGTCTCGTTATCCACTGAACCACCGTCACCTCCCTGTTTTAAATAATAAGACGTATTCACGTTTTTTACTGCATTGATGATAATAATAATAATAATTATGATGATGATGATTAAATATTTTAAAAAATGACAAAAAACGAAAAATTAGATTTTTTAGGTCAATACTTTTTTGAATTGTATTTTGTTTTTAAACCTGGATAGCGGACAATAAATATCCTTCTTACAATATGACCCCCCCCCACCCCTCTTAAAAAAAGGGTTACATTTTTTTTTATTTTAGACAGGTACAAAAATATATACATATATATGGTCATATTTTAAATATATCTTATGATATCAAAAGTTTTTTGTTTTTTTTAAATAGAATAATGTAGGTATTATCAGTTTATAATTACTAGAGACGTGGCATGCTATCAATATAATAAAATGTTGAAATCAAAGTCTACCCTACAAACATGTTGTTTTTTTTTACTTACAGAAAGGCTTAATAATCTATGATTGTGTGTTTCTCTCCTCAACACTAGTCCAGTCTAATAATATAAACCAGCAGTGATAATGGCATGTGTATAATCTTAATGTCACATGCTTTATTTTTTATATCGGTTTAAAAAAAAAAATTTCATCATCAAAGATACTGATTACCTATTTAGCAGGTGTGCTGATGCAACATCATACTAATACCTAGTCACACTTGCCAACAGGCTCGTTGCAAATGTGAAACAAGTTGCAGTTTGACACATTTTCGTTGAATATTATATTAAATAGGTATTTGGTTGGACGTGTCATATTTGAAACAAAAAGTATTTGAAGGTTAATGTCATATGATAGTGTGTTTTTTTTTTCTTCCTTTTTACCACTGTTTTTTTTTCTTCACTTGTTCCTTTTTACAACTGTTTTTCTCTCACTTGTTCCTTTTTGGTCCCCTGATTTATAAAATCCTATGTTTTGAGGCGTTTCCGTCCGTCCGGATTTTTCTCCGCAACCATCAATTGAATTTCTCTGAAATTTTGCATGAAGTTGTAACTTTTGTCAGGTTAAAAAGTGACATTCTCTGATTTAAAAAAAAAAATCTGGTTAGCCCCCAAGAGGGTCAAAAGGCCCCAAAATGGCAAAAAAATCCATCCATTCAATTTCTCTGAAACTTGGCCAAAATATGGAGGCAATTGATTCTAATAGAAAATAAGTATCGCTGACCTTGGAAAAAATCTGGTTTGCGCCCCCAGGGGGTCAAAAGCCCCCGAAATGGCAAAAAATGACCCTTTTCTCCCATAACGTTTGATTCATCCATTCAATTTTTCTGAAACTTAGCCAAAATGTAGAGGCAATTGTTCTGGATATAAAATGAGCATCCTTGACCTCAGAAAAATTCTGGTTTGCGCCCCCAGGGGGGGTCAAAAATGCCTCAAATTGCCCAAATTTATTGCATTTTACACTCGCCACATCGAGTCACATACAGAGGGGGACCACGCATGTGCGGCTTGTTACCACTGTTTTTTCTCTCACTTGTTCCTTTTTACCACTGTTTTTTTTTTCACTTGTTCCTTCTCTCACTTGTTCCTTTTTTACCACTGTTTTTTTTTACCAGTTTTTTTCGCTGTCTTCTCAGCGCTCACTGATTTTTTTTTTTATCTAACGGATTTATGGTCGACTCCAGATTTTGTATTATACTCTTATACACCCTAGTTTCACCTCTGCGGTTAGTATTATTAGATTGGGATAGTATTCAGGTGAGATGGAGAAACATAGGTTATTTGGGTGATCTGTAAGTATAAAAGTCTAATTTTCATAAATAGGTATAATTTGTGGAAAAAATAAATAAAGCAAGTGTGTTTTACTAATCAGAATTTATGTACAACTAGCTGTCCCTGGCCGGCATAACCCGGGATTCATTAATATCATTTTAGCCTAAATTCTTAAATTAAAGAAAATAATGTGTAAGTCACAAAGAAATGGGGAAAAAAAGGTCAAAATGTAAGGGAGATAATTGAAATTCTTAACTTTAAGCTTAAATAGGAATTATCTTCCTTACATTTTGAGACTTTTAGGTCATTATTTAAAATTGTTTCCATTGTAATAATCTTCCTTGCTGGAATAATTATTTTTGCAAAGAAACTAGAGAAAATTATACTTTTTTTTTTACTGTAAAGAACATAAAACAGAAGAAACCACAAGTCAGAATCAAATATCAATTTGTCAAGTGCATTGCTATTTATGTACAACATGGAAAATCCGACAAGATTACTTGATATATCAGATTAAAACATGAGTTCATAATTTAACACAGTTTTACGAAAAGCTATGATTTTAGGCAGAACAAGAAAGAGAAACTAGGTAAAAAAAACAAAAACATGTAAGTATTGAAAATCTTGTATAAGAAAAACTTTCTTTTTCTTCAGTGTAACATCTACACAAACCATAGTCTAAGAAAAAAACAGAATGTTAAATATCAGAAATGACAGCAAGTAATTATTTGGCTGGTGACTCGGAAAGCCCCACACCAAAAATTCAGAAATTGACTGTAAATGGATTGCACTTTGGCAAAAAAATTACATAACACATAACAAAAACTTAAAAAAAAAAAGAATCATGAGTAAGTTAAGATTTGTAGTGAAAACAACAAAACAATTCAAAGTTTTTTGCTAGCAAATATGTCTGCTTCTTCTTTTCTCACCAGAAAAAGGTGATTTTTATGATAGTCTGCAAAATTTCTTAAATGTTAAACCAGAAACATTTCCACTTTCTCTCATCTCTATTCTTTATGCCATTGATGGAATGGTGTCAAATTTATTATTATTAAGAGAGAAAGAGGGACGGCCCACTTAAAAGTTATCCGATCTCTCAGCCACGATATTTTGCATGTCCTATGCTGAATAAATTGCTTTCTGATCCAAGTTTTTTGGTAGTTGTCTCATTCAATGTGTATGCAAATAATCCCAAACAAGGACACAATGAAAGACCTACTTCGATTGCCTTATTGCATTCTTTTAGTTGACTTGAATTCGGGCTACCTTTAAGTGGGCCACTTTATATTTTGGAGGTATTTCTAATGTCTTTTTTTTTTTTTTTTTTTTTTTTTAAAACAAGTCTAGGCAATGCAAAATACTTTTTCATTAAACAACTTTGATTAAAAAATGTAGAAACTTTTGTCAATTGATGGTCTTATTATTTTTTTTTTAGTTCTTCTGATATGACTTTTAATATCAGGGGTTTAAATGAAAGAATCAAAATTTTAATATCAGGGTTCAATTTTTAAATGAAAGAATCAAAATTTTAATATCAGGGTTCAAGTTTTAAATGAAAGAATCAAAATTTTAATATCAGGGTTCAAGTTTTAAATGAAAGAATCAAAATTTTAATATCAGGGTTCAAGTTTTAAATGAAAGAATCAAAATTTTAATATCAGGGTTCAAGTTTTAAATGAAAGAATCAAAATTTTAATATCAGGGTTCAAGTTTTAAATGAAAGAATCAAAATTTTAATATCAGGGTTCAAGTTTTAAATGAAAGAATCAAAATTTTAATATCAGGGTTCAAGTTTTAAATGAAAGAATCAAAATTTTAATATCAGGGTTCAAGTTTTAAATGAAAGAATCAAAATTTTAATATCAGGGTTCAAGTTTTAAATGAAAGAATCAAAATTTTAATATCAGGGTTCAAGTTTTAAATGAAAGAATCAAAATTTTAATATCAGGGTTCAAGTTTTAAATGAAAGAATCAAAATTTTAATATCAGGGTTCAAGTTTTAAATGAAAGAATCAAAATTTTAATATCAGGGTTCAAGTTTTAAATGACAGAATCAAAATTTTAATATCAGGGTTCAAGTTTTAAATGACAAAATCAAAATTATTTCCAAACCAAGTATTTTTGATTCCACCTGGAGCCATCGTCAAGCGATACAATAAAAGTGACAGAAAATATTTAAAATTCATAGCAGTTCATTTGGTCTCCATTTAATTGGAATAAAATTGTTTTATAAGATTGTGTATATTTGACGAAATTGTTCCATTCATTGTTCAATGTATCAAAACAATTTTACGAGAATAAAATAGCAAAGACATATCAGAAGAATCAAATAAACGGATCAAGAGGAAAGAGGTGTCCATTTTGTTTCATCAAACTGAGAAAATTATGCCTATATATTTTTTTATTTATAAACTATACAATCATAATTTCATTATACAGGACTCTGGGTTTCATGGAACGTGCACACAATAGTTGAAAGATTAGAGGAGAAAAGACAAACCGTTCATCAGCCAGTGATGAAAACAATGAAAAAGGAAGAAATAACAAAAGAGATCTATGATGAAATTATGATTATATAGCTTATGAATAAATATATGTTCTTGTATTACAATTGAGCACTCTAATTTTTGATGCAAGAAACTCACTAATATATATATATATATATATACCTTCTTTTGTAATATAGTAGGAAAAATCCCAGCAGAGTGCTCGATTAATTGAGAATTAAAATTAAGAGCATAATATTTATTTATTTTTTGGTACAGAAAAATTAGTACAACATTAGTACCGTCGGTTTCAAGCTCAGAAGGACTTAGCCATCCGGCTCTCTTAAGCTTATTTCTGAAACAGATGACAACATAAGCTGAAGAGAGCCGGATGGTTAAGTCCTTCTGAGCTTGAAACCGACGGTACTAATGTTGTACTAATTTTTCTTTACCAATATATATATATATATATATATATATATATATATATATAGCATAATATAAAATGAAATAATAAAATAAGGTGCAAATCAAATTTTATTAGAATTCAAAATTTAGGCAAAGTATCTCAACGCCCTTAACTCATGAGTTTTCAAAGATAATTCTTCTATATATATTGGTTTGCCCCTACACTATTCTCTGGCATCAATTTTGGTAGATCCTTTGCACGGAATCGCTAAGTCCTTCTGAGCTTGAAACCCATGGTACTAATTTTTCTGTAACAAAAAATAAATAAATATATATATATATATATTCCGACAACGTTCGTTGAACACTCTCCAGATAGTTTTTCTATATGTGCCTCCCTTCGCATAAATAGAACTTAAATTCCCTCTTTTGATGTGGTAATATCTCGTGGCCATTTGGTTATGACGCTTGCTTGCAGAGTCTAGGGTGATTCTGTAACCGGGTTCGAACTTTGCGCCCGTCTGAGATTATCATTCCCTACATTGATGAGAGCGAAAGCTTGAAACGCTAGCATATGTAGATAAAAATAATTAAAGATTATTTACTTCAAATTAATATTGTTATATATATATATATATGTATGTATGTATATATATATATATATATATATAATAATGGTAATAATCCAGGTGAAAAATATCCACAGGGTGGTAATCCAGAGAATTTTAACCGGGTTTATAAAAAGAGCTTTATATATGATAATTTTATTTACACAGACATGTACAAAATCTGCGACACTGGCATGTCGATGTTATCGATCAACAGTTACTATAAACTGAGATCTCATCAGGCAGAGTTAGAATCCGATCTTAACCTCAGATCATATTTGGAGAGAATGAAGTGGAGGGATAGAGAAAGAGAAGAAGAAGGAAAGAAATTTAACATTTCAAAAATTAAAGCCGTTAAAAAATTAAAATTAAAAATTAAAAAATCAAGAAATCTAAGAAACAAAAAACAAAAATCTAAAATCTAGAATCTGAAACAGACAGGGCAAATAAATAAATAAATAAATAAAAATATAATGTGTCCCTCCCCTCATCATTATTTGTTCCTCTTTCCACCTTATATTTTTATTTATTTATTTGCCCTGTCTGTTTCAGATTCTAGATTTTAGATTTTAGTTTTTTGTTTCTTAGATTTTTAGATTTCTTGATTTTTTAATTTTTAATTTTTTAACGGCTTTAATTTTTGAAATGTTAAATTTCTTTCCTTCTTCTTCTCTTTCTCTATCCCTCCACTTCATTCTCTCCAAATATGATCTGAGGTTAAGATCGGATTCTAACTCTGCCTGATGAGATCTCAATTTATAGTAACTGTTGATCAATAACATCGACATGCCAGTGTCGCAGATTTTGTACATGTCTGTGTAAATAAAATTATCATATATATATATATATATATATATATATATATATATATATATATGTATGTATGTATATATATATTTTATTTACCTCCTCTCCAGGAGATTAGACACAAGGTCAGGTGTGGGTTTTGATGAAAGTGTTTCAGTGGAACGAACTGGATTTGAACCCGGCACATCCAGGTCCAAAATCCGCGTCCTTAACCACCCCTATCACACATGTGCACAGAGATTGAGTTTTATATATAGAGAGAGAATTTATAATGGAGATTTAGTATCTGTCTGTCTGAAACCAAAACTATATTACTTCTATCAATGGACTGTTGTGCTATCTTTCAATGCTTAATGCAGGGGGTTGTAGTATAGTATCTGTTGTCATGAGACCATCCTCTTAGGCATTACCTCCTCCTTGGGGGATGGGTAATCAAGAAATTGTCACAATGGGTTGTTCATTAGCAAACTGAACACTTATATTGTATATACGAGCAAAAACATGCGACTGGAAGGAGCATATTATTGCTAGTTATGATAATCAAGATCTTTTTAAAAGGTCATGATCATCTCATCAGTAGGAGGTGACGGTGGTTAAGTGGATAACGACACGGACTGAAGACCTGGGTGTTCCAAGTTCGAATCCAGTCGGTTCCACAGTACCACTTTCGCTTAGGGATGTTGGCAACCTTCTCGTTGTCCTTCCCGTAAGTACCCAATGTCTTTCCAGAAAGATTTCTAACTAGAAAAACATTGGGGAAACTAATGCCAACACCAGAATCATCTGATTCACACAAAAGAAGATCTCATCAGTTCCTTGGTTTGAATGACTGTTGGGGTGCCAAAGATGACATGGTAATCAGTTTTTTCCAGTCTTTCCTTGGCGTGTTACTCAGCACCAGCCCTGTCCACTCTCAGATGTTGTCCTTCCACCGCTTTCTTTGTCTGCCACCTCCTTCTTCCTCCCTGTACAATTCCTGGCAGGATTGTCTTGCGAGACCTGATGATCGCGTGACATGGCCGTAACCACTTCATTTTCCTCTTATTCACATGTGGCCCGGCTGCTTGTCTGAGTCTGTTCTTCACTTCTAATGTGGTCTTTGTCCGAGATGTTGAGGATCTTTTAGAAGCATCTCATCTCTGTGGCCTGTATCCTTGTCTCTAGGTCCATGACTCACATGCATACAGAAATATAGAGATGATGACCAGGGAGCAAATCAATCTGGGTTTGGAGCTGAATGTGATGTTTCTGTCTTTCCATATCAGCCGTAGATTGGCCAGTGCTGCTGTTGTCTGTGCAGTTCTTGCGAGGATTTCAGACCTTCAAAGGTCACAGTACTACAAAGACACATTTGTGTTCATAATTCCTTGAACCTAAATTGATGACATTGTTGTATACGAGTTGAACCCAGTGGAAATTCCACTGTTGCTTAATTCATTGAAATTAATTTCAATGAAATTAATTTCAAAGAAATTAATTTCAAAGAAATTAATTCTTTGAAAAGCCCAAATATGATGAAATGTAAGAATTTCAGATAATAGTTCCATTTTATAGTAAAGGTACAACTAAAATATCCATTTGTAGCTTTATCTAGCATATGAAATTATCTTGTCGTCGGTTTTTCAAAGTCAGACCCAAATAGCAGCTAAGCTGACAAATCAGACTTTGCTTCTGACGAGCCAATTTTCGTTTGTTATTGTTGTACCGTGTTATTGGTAATATAACATTCCTTGCTACAATTTATTTTAAAAAATTACTTAGAACAACCTAGACAACTGCTAGTATGAAATATTTTTAATTAATCAGCTAATAATAAAAATCAGCAAGGGAGGGGGGGGGGATAAATCATTTTTAGTTGAATAATACAATAGGAGTTGTCTACTTTAAGTTGAAAAATGTGCAAATAAATAAAAATGACTTCATTTCATCAAGGACAACACCAACTAGGTACAGCTGGTATATATATATATATATATATATATATATATATATATACACACATACACTAGACTACTTGTGACCCGTTGGGTCAGTATTTGTTTTGATAATATATATCACAAATACCGACTCAATATTTTTTTGCATTAGATAAAAATAGATTAAAGAAAAGTTAAAGATTAGACAAGTTCAACAGTACAAATGTTTTAAGCAACTAACAAAATCAAGACAAAACACTTTTTAAAGTCAAAGGATTTCGAAATACATTGTGATATCATAACATCCCCTCCATCTTCTTTAATTATCTACATTATTCAATTCCTCTCTTATCATTCACCCTTCCTTCCACATACAGATGAAGTGTGCACAGTGACAAAATGATAACACTATAAACAACATTCTCAGCAGTAGTAGTAGTAGTAGTAGTAGTAGTAGTATGTAGATATCTGATCAGTTCTTTATAGAATTTTTTTTTGAATCTCAAAACAGCTTTTCAAAGCAAGGCCAATAAAAGGTATAATGTGGTCTGCAAACATATTTTGAAAATAATCGTTAACACTGTATCGGTTTCCAAATAAAGACACTATAAATCATCACCAGCACACGAATTTCAGATTTAAAACACTAATATTTGATAAAGAGGTTTTACCTTGAAATATATTATGGAACATGGTTACACACACATTATACCACTGTGTAGAAGTTGAGACTGAATAAAGTAAGATTTACTTAAAAAAAAAAAAAATCATTTCGTTTGTGTCCTTCTCAATACCAGCATATTTCCACTTCTTGCATTGTGATACCTTTCTGTATAAATACTACACACAATGCTTCAAGCAAACTACATCACTTTATTACACTTTAGAAATGTTTGCCCCCAACTGATTGATGCATACGAGTCTGATTTGATAACTAAAAAGTTGCATAACATCCCACAATTTTGGTTGCCAGTGGAAAACTAGGTTTTTCTTAAATAATATATCCGTTTATAAATTATCAAAATTATTGCAGAAAGATCTTTTAAAAAAATTTAAAAAACAAACATTTATTCAATGTAAATATTTTTCATATTGTAATCGACTTCATCGGCATAAGCAATGTTGTACAATTAATAGTCTGCTGTTATTTTCATTTGAATTAGATCGATAGATTTTTGGAAGTTCTTACGTGGGTCTGTTAAAAAAAAAAAAGAGAAAAAAAACATTTTCTACATAAATAAATAGCTTCATATGTGCATATATATATGTTCTTTGGTTCTGTTTTTGGTGAAATTTTGGACTTTTTGGACATGTATATTGAATGAGTTTCTTTTGTATGGCACTTATGAAAATTCCGATTTGAAAAAAAAAATTTTTTTATGAGGTCAGCATTTATAATTTTTATGATTCATTGTATGACTTAAAATAAACACTGCCTCAAAACAGCTGTAAACCACCATAATACTTTAAGCATATGCTCTTTATTTGGAACTTGATTTGAAAAATGAATCACCAAAATCTCTCTCTTTTTACATCTATGTATGTTATAGTTAACATTGGAATTTATTTACAACAGTATACTATGTATCATTCTGTTTTTTTTTGTTTTTTTTTGCCGATATTCATGTTTGCATAGGTAATACCATTAAATAAACGGTTAATTTAGTCCACAGGGCTGGGAATAAACAAAGAAAACCACAAAATGAAAAGTGGTGAATGTACAAAATTCAGTTTTTCTACCCAAGCGGTAAAAAAAAACCCTAAAAAACTCTTGCGTCAGCTGATTTCTCTTTCGAAGGCACAGTTTTGCATCTTGTACAAGTCTCATTTTTTATCACTTTGTGGTTTATTTCCAGCCTTGTGGACTAAATGAACTATGCATTTAATGGCATTACCTACACAAACACAAGTGTCAGCAAAAAAGTAGAATGATACGATTATGATGACATAATATGCATGTGTCATCAGCAATTATTCATTTACACTGCTAGGAGTCTTGAACCTCAGACTCAATGACACAAAGGTCAAAATGTGATAAAACTAAATGCAGAAGCAGACAATGGCACAAGGTCATTACTAATGGGGATTACATCAACTCAAATGGAGGGGATGAGGGCGGATTACTCAAAGCATATTCTGTTCTTGTCTTACAAGTACTTCCACAGAGAGTGCTCCAACGAACTTACTGCACTTTTATGCCCTCAACGTAAATACCCCACAGACAAACCAGACTAGCAGCAAAATCCCACCCCTTCACCGTAGAGATCCCCAATTTTTTTTACTCTAATAGTTTCTTTCCTTGGACCAATTGGCTTTTGGAATTTCCTCCCTG
Source organism: Sepiola atlantica (assembly GCA_963556195.1). Taxonomy (NCBI): domain Eukaryota; kingdom Metazoa; phylum Mollusca; class Cephalopoda; order Sepiida; family Sepiolidae; genus Sepiola; species Sepiola atlantica. The sequence goes on along the minus strand of OY744543.1, from coordinate 68,909,431 downwards.
CTCCTCTGACTATACCAGCATGCAGAAATTTAAATGTAATCTGAACAAACGATTTTTATTCATAAGATCGTTTCTGCCCATTCTAAAACACATTTTTTTTTATATTGATAAATTCAACGTATGTCTCAAAGGCTTCCTCAGTGAACTTTTAACCAAGAAAAAAAAAAAAACAATCACTTTGAAACGTACCTTGATCTCATCAAAATCAACAGAAATGTTTTGCAATTGGCAGAAACAATCGTATAAATAAAAAAATTTTTTAAAAAGTAAACTCAGAATGTTATTACATTATATGTTATACATACATATTGTTTATGATGTAATACAGATACTTTTTTTTTTCTGAAGACCAGCCTAAAAAAATGTTCATTCAACTTCATCGAATGATTTATCTAAAACAATAACTGTTATAAATGAGCTTTCACAAATCGAAACATAGAAGTTAGACAAATATTTGATTTCACGAGTCATCAAATGTAATGATCATAGAGTAATGGCATGAAAGAATTTGTCAATTTTTAAATCTCATGTTTTTAATAAGGACTAGACTTCAACCTTTTTTTTTTTTTTTAAATCATTTTGCTAAAATAGAAAATGTAAGATCAGGAGAAGAAAAAAAAAACCAATAAAAAAAAAAAAAAGAAAAAAAAAGGATTATTTCAACGAGATGAATTACATCACTTGACACGATTGGTTTAAAAAATATTGGTGCACTTTCATATGCAATGAAATACACGTGTTTATCTATGAACAAATAAGTAATGATAATATTTAATATTGTTTCAGCCGGTACGTTACATTACTTCATCAGGCTCATATTTTGACATCCCCCCCCCTTCTTTCTTTCACAATTACTTTTTTTTTCTTTGTTTATCTATTGCAATGGTTGGTATAACGGTATTCTCTCATAGATTTAAGGCAACAGCATTCATTAATGGAAATTTATTTGTATTTAACAAAAGTTACTCAATATGGTCAAAAGTTAAAACATTTTAATTTCAAATTTAGCATACATTATATATATATATATATATATTACTTTAAGTTTATATTTATTAATAGATAATAAATTTGGCATATGACCAATCAAATAGTACTCGATACTAAAACAGTTATTAGTAGAGCTGCTACCTATATGGATCAAGTCGAGGTTTCAGTCTTTACGACTTACCCTCCCAGAATAAATTTATTATTTAACAGTTAAATAATGGCTCTGAGGAGGTCGTAAAGACTGAAATCGTGACTTGCCGATGCAAGCCAAACAACCCATATATACACATATTCCATTTTTGTTCTGCACTTAAAAAAAAGTTGAATGATCAGCAAAGATCAAGATCTTTGCTGAATCATGCAAGTTTGCTGAATGGCAGGAGAGATACTAATCACGGGTTTCAGACGGTTTTCCTCATCTTGGTTGTTTCCATTTTCACAATGTCCCAGACACTGTAAACTCAAGCCTTCTTCACGCGTCTCTTGTTGTAATCAGTAATTTTCTGGGAATATTAAGTAATTACTCCAGTAGATTAATTCAGTTTTTTTTTTTTTACGTTCCTTCACCAGAAATTGAATTTACAACCTCTAGTTTTGAAACTCCCACATTACCAACTATGAACAAAAGAACCTGGGATGGGGGGGGGGGGGGGGTAGCGTTTGGCAAGTATGACGACTGAAACATTGTAAACATAACAACCAAGATTCGGATAATAGTCTAAAACATGTAAATAACAACAATACTTCATCTCAGAAACGTTGTCAAATAAAATTCCTTTAAATAATTTTTTTTCTTAATCAAATAAAATTCCTTATAATTATTGCTTTAATCAAATAAAACTCCTTTTAATTATTGCTTTAATCAAATAAAACTCCTTTTAATTATTGCTTTAATCAAATAAAACTCCTTTTAATTATTGCTTTAATCAAATAAAACTCCTTTTAATTATTGTTTTAATCAAATAAAACTCCTTTTAATTATTGTTTTAATCAAATAAAACTCCTTTTAATTATTGTTTTAATCAAATAAAACTCCTTTTAATTATTGTTTTAATCAAATAAAACTCCTTTTAATTATTGTTTTAATCAAATAAAACTCCTTTTAATTATTGTTTTAATCAAATAAAATTCCTTTAAATAATTTTTTTTTCTTAATCAAATAAAATTCCTCATAATTATGTTTTAATCAAATACAATTCCTTTTAATTAATTAAAAAAAAACAATTTTTTTTTTCATTTCAAAGGACTTATGAAGAAAATATACTTTAATTAAAAATGAATTTTCAGAGAAAAATCTGAAGGAGTGAAATTTTATGAATTATATTCTAGAAGTGTTTTAATATCCTCTTAACACCCTTTTTTTCTTTTTTTTTTTTAAATATCTAACATGGCATTGTGCAAAGATTAGGAAATCAAAAGTAAATGAATGATGAATTATTGATGATTCGGGGGGGGGGGGGGGGGAAGGAGAGACGGGAGACGACACATTCCAGAGTCCAGATACAATACAGATCAGAGAAATACTTGGAAATGTGTTAACAATAAAAACAATAGTTCAAGTAATATATGGAAGATTGAAATCCCTTAATACCTCATAAATAAATATTTATATCATTTTTGCATTCTTTTCTAAAAAAGTCAAAAAAAGGAGAAAACAAAAAACAAAACCAGATTCAAATAGTTAAGTTTTGAAAAGTGTTTTTTTTTTTTATATATGTTTGCAGCAAACTCCAATAGAAATATATAGAATGGTAATGAAAAAATAAATGTTTTCCATTTAGAAATACAATACTTACAAACATTTAAACAATGGGCATTATTTACTGAAGTCAACAGAACAAAAAAAAAAAAAAAAAGGGGTAAAAAAAATATAATGCAACAAATAAATGTTACCAAAGGCAAGATAAGTTACTCTTCTACCTACCTGGATAAGTTTTTTTGTGTTTTAACTTATTTTAAAGTGTTTTTTACTTTCAGAAAAAAAAAGGAGGTTTGAAGAGTTTACATTAGAATGTAAAAAATATAAATGGCGTGGGGGTGGGGACCATGGGATGCCCTGAGAATCGACTAAAAATAGGAAATTAAAGAAAAATACAGTTAATAACTGTCACCAATCGGGTGGAAAGCTTATGTTCAACCGAACTATATATTTTATTAGTTGTACTTTTGTTTAATTTCCGATTTTGGGACGATTCTTGAAGCATCACGTGGTCCGTCGTGCCATTTTAATTTTTTTTTCATTCTAACATGAACTCTTCAAACCTTTTTTTTCTGGAAGTAAAAAACGCTTTAAGTTAAAACACAAAAAACTTATCCAGGAAAGTAGAAGAGTAACTTATCTTGCCTTTGGTAACATTCATTTGTTGCATAGTTGTTGTTTTTTTAATCCTTTTTGTTCTGTCGACTTTAGTAAAAAAATTCCCTAAACAATTAACAAACCAGTTTGTTATATTTTCTTCTTTTTTTTTTGCATGGATGTCTGCAATCTCAAAACAATAAATATTAACCATATAATGATTTTCTCATTTCTTTTACCATTCACAAAAGGTTAGAAAAATATAAAAAAATACATGGCTATACTGGTTTAAGAGTTGTATTTTTAGAGAAAACATCGACAATATTTTATATATATATATATATATATATATATATATATCAACCAATGCAAATCTGATAAACGATAGCTTTCTCCTTTTTAAAAATTTTCTTAATTGTTTTCTCGGCTCTGCAAGCTAGGTTTCGGATGTCTGGTATAAATTTGTAGAGTATGGATCTGAGAGTTGTTTTTTCGTCCATCTCAAGTGTTTTTGAAAACTAGCTCGCTGAGTCGAGAAAACAATTAAGAAGAAAAAAAAAAAGGGGAAACTGTTGTCTTTAATCAGACTTGTATATATAACGCTTTGCTGCCAAAATAAATAAATATATATATATATATATAAATAAATATATATATATCAACAATTTTTTAATGCTCATTATTTTTATACCTCCCTTTCCCACAGTGAAAAGTAAACAAGTCACTGATTTTGAAAAAAAAAAATTTTTTTTTTTAAATAACATTTTTCGGACAAAACAATAAAATAAAATTGTATCATAAAAAAAAAAAAAAAAAAAATCTCAGCAGCTCAGCAATCACTAAGGCTGTATTTCTTTTTTTTTTTGCATATTTAAAAAGTTTTTTTTAATGTTGGGAAGAGGCTTATTATTCTTATATACATATTTACATTATTTAAAAAAATGTTTTTTAGAACAGATGAAATAAGAAAAATACCAAATTCGTAGGAAATTTCTTTTGTAAAAATTAGTAGTTGATGGGGGGGGGGGGTATTCTGTTCTATGCCATACAAGCTGCCACAGACAATTGTAAACTGCTGGAGGATTTTGAATTTATTTTTTGATATTTCAGAGAAAATAATAATTGATTTTTCTTCTGATTTTGGGGTTTCTTTCTCTAAAATGAGATCATTTAAAAAAAAATTTTTTTTAATTTTTTAAAAATATTACAAAATCCAACTTTTCCTGATTTCCTTTCTGTATTTTTTTAAAGAAATTTTTTTATGATGAAAATTCAAATTAAAAAAAAAAAAAGGCAATGAAAATATAATTTTCTTTCTTTCATCTAAATTATATCTAAAAGTTTGTTTTTTTTGTAAAATGTAATTTTCAAGAAATCATCACCGAGTCGACAAGGAGTCTTTCGTGATTTTGTTCCACTTGATGCTTTTTCTCTCTCCATGTTCCATTAATATTTTAAAGTGACCATTAGGTGAAGTGGATAAATGATATTTCTGTCTGGTTTGGGTTAGTAGCAAAAAGGAGAAATTAAAGGAAAAGAAATTCTCTTATTCAATGTCTTTTTTTATTTTTTTTATTTATTTCTTTTGTTTGGCACTTTGAAAAAAAAAATATATATATATATGCATGTACAAAAAAAAAAAGTTTTAAATTAAAAATAAATTTAAAAAATTATTTTCATGAAGACGAAAAAAAAAAATTACAAAAGATTTTTTCATCTTTGTGATAAAAATCTTTTGAAAATAATTTTGTATAAAAGAAAATGGTGCATAAAAATGTATATACCTATATTAAATAAAATGATTGATAAATTATGTCAGATAAAAAGAGAGAGAGAAAATATATGTATATACATTTTATAGACTAGAAGTTGGGAGATAATATTGCAAGAAAGTTCACATGAAAATTATCAATTGAATTGCAAAATTGGCTGAAAAATGGAAGTCTATGATATTCATTTCAGTTCGCATTACACTAGCATCTCTTCTTTCGGCTTTTTTTATCGTCACAATCAAGACGGCAATACAAAAATTAGACAAGTTCATTGTGTCAACGACTTAAAAAATTTTTGGTGCTTAAGCATATCCGCCCCGACATTAAAAAATTTAAAGAATGTATAAACGTTATTATGTACTTACGTGTTAGCTGAAAATAAGATTGTGCAGAAAAAATTACGCAAATTCATCCAGTAGTTATTTAATTATAAGAAAAAGAAAAAAAAATGATTTAAATGATTTTACGTAGATTTTGACATTTTTGTAAACAAGGGAGATAACAAACCAAGAAATCGTGAAAATATGAGTTATCGTTCTTGACCACTGGAAAATCTAAGATACAAAATGGTGGAAAATCTACCGAGTGAAAAAATCGTTAAAATCGTTTTTTTTAAATAATTAAATAACTACTGAATGAATTTGCGTAATTTTTTCTGCACAATCTTATTTTCAGCTAACACGTAAGTACATAATAACGTTTATACATTCTTTAAATTTTTTAATGTCGGGGCGGATATGCTTAAGCACCAAATTTTTTTTTTTAAATCAAATAAATCACTATACTATTAAAATTATAAGTCAACTTAGACATTGAATTAATTTTTTTTTTAAAATTTATTTACTATTAATCTAATATTTATTGAAATAAAAATTGCAATAGCATAAGATAAAACGAACTGTTAAAAAAAATTAATTACAAAACCATAATACATTAGTTTCTTTGTAAACAAGTCTGAATATTTTTCGATCTTTATTTTGCTTATATTTTCCTTTTGTAAAACTAACATACATTTTCAAAAAAATATTTAATCATTTTTTTTTAGTTATTCAAATTTATAAATCTAAAAACAAATTCAGTTCATTACATCAAAAAATTAGCTACTTAAAAGAAAAAATTGACACTGTTGATTTTTCTTATTTAAATTAGGTTAAGAATAAAAAAAAATAAATTTAAATTCCCCTCTGAATCCTCAGCCTCTTTAGTTACTCGATATTTCGAAACAAAACAGAATTTTCAATATATTTACATAATATATTCTTATATATTATAAAAATATTACAGTTAAAACTCCTTTCTCTTATTTGTTTTTACTTTTTAAACATCTCTTCTCTCCGACTGCCCGCCCCTCTCTCTTATAGGAAAACTCTGGCAACTGGTTCAATATAAAAAGAAAGAAAGCAAGATAAATCAGCAGCAGCCAACTGTTCGACCTAGTTTCAGTGTGTTTTTTTTAAATTTAATATTTACCAGTTAGAATGAAAGAAAGTAATTATTTTAACATAATCAGCTCGGAGTCATACGGAATAGGAAAGGTTTGTAAGTGCATATCTTCTAAGTTTTAGTTGAATACACAGAAATACGACGTTCTTTCATATCATAGACGAAACGGAGCAACACTGTCACATATCTTGCAATGATAACAGTAAAATTGCATTCTTCACATGAAGAAGAAGAAGAAGAAAGAAATTTCCTTTTTTTCTTAATTTAAAATTCAGCTTTTTTTTTTTTTTTTTTTTTTTTTTTTTAATTTGAAGGCATAAATAAATAAATAAATCAGTTTGCCAGCAAGGAACAAAAAGAGAGAGAATCACACACACAAGAAACTGATGAAGATGAAAAATCTCTTATATACACAAAAATAAAATTTAAGCATCAACAGACGCACATGCACGCACAGATACGCACTTCGAATGGACATCATTTTCTGAAATTGAAAACCGGAATGTTTATATAATCTTCTGAATATTGAGGTAATTTTACTAGAATCGAGATAATCAAACGGACCTAAAATCGTTTTTTTTCTTAATAAAACTTATCCGCCATTTGGCGCGTTTTTACTCGGATAATGTTGGGGGAAAAATATTTTGTTTAATGGAACATTAAGTTTTTAAACAGCCTCAAAGAAAAAAAAAAAAAAAAGAGAAGAAAATCCTTTTGCCTACGAGTTTTTTTTTTTTATCTTCCTCCCACGGCGGTAAGATGTGACACAAGGTCGGGAAAGTGGGATTTGAAAAGCCAGCGCCCTCGAGAAGGGAGAGCACTCTGGCCGGCAAAGAAGAAAGAGAAAGAGAAATTTCCTCGTTTTTCTTAATTTAAAATTCAGCCTTTTTTTTTTTTTAAATTTGTGAGATCAGCTAAGCACGAGTTTGGAAAGTAATTAACCTCATTAAAACATAATTTCACAATATACTTTACTTATTTACTAGTTAAATTAAATGTAGGTTATATTGTGATTTTAAAGAGAAAAACATACTAATATAGTCAAATAGAATCAACAGATTGTCAGAAATGAACAATACGCAGTAGGCGCATCGATTATTTAAATTTTAGACTTATTTAAACATATTAAAATTTGAATTTAATGTTTTCTAACGGTCAGTTTTATTCGAATGTATTAATCATCGTCGTCGGTTTAACGTCCGTTTTACATGCTGGCATGTGTTGGACGGTTTTTAGAAATTGACTTCGAAACGAACCTATCTCTGGGCAGGTCTTTATTTATCTCTTTTTCTATCAAATCCATCCTTATAACTTCCTCCCATGTCGTCCTTAGTAACTGACCAATGTCTTCCTGACAACTGACCCTGCTACCTCAACCCTTCTACATCTACTAATCCAAGAACTCTCATCTATTCTTTCACCATCATCATATTCGGTTTAACGTCTGTTTGACATGCTGTCATGTGTTGGATGACTTTTAGAAATTGACTTGCAAATTAACCTATCTCTAGCCAGGTCTTTATTTATCCCTCTTTCTATCAAGTCCATATTTATCACTTTCCCTGTGGACTGACTGCGACCTCAATTTTCTACACCTACTAACCCCAAATGCTCATCTATTCTTTCAACGTGACCATAACATCGATGTCTCCTTTCCATATACTGTCTAGATTTTATCTTCCTCTCAGGTCATCAGAGATAAGCCTGTCTTTAAGACTCACATTACACATCGATTGTATAATTCTCATAATTTCTCCACGCAACGCATGTCCTCAATCCTCATCGGCCAGGTTTCACTTCCATACATCATATTTCATACACATGCCTGATAGACTCTTCCCTCAGTCGACAGTGAAAACATTTTTAACTGTGCAATTCTTTATGTAAGTTTTCTTCATGATAACAAAATATGAGGTCATTTCTAATATCACGAGTAATTTTTAATGTGTAAACATAATTTATATCAATAACGTGATCTGTTGTGGCATGCAAATGTTTTGTCATCAGATTTGAAATTAGTTTTTATATTATAAGTGTTACACTGCCGTTTTACTTTTCAAAGAGTAGTTGTTTGAGAGCCTAGTCTATCCAGAGAGAAACGCAAGAGAGAGAGGAGAGAAATGGATGTAAGTTGTAAGAGAATGTTAAGAATTTAACTAGTTTAGTTTTGAAAATAACAATGACCAAATTCGTGATCATGGATTGTGTGGACAGTATTTGGAGCTTTCAGATTAGATAGCGCATTTGTTTTTTTATTTTTGTTTTTACTCAGATGCCAATAGAGGCATAAATAAATAAATCAGTTTGCCAGCAATGAACAAAAAGAGAGAGAATCACACACACAAGAAACTGATGAAGATGAAAAATCTCTTATATACACAAAAATAGAATTTTAGCATCAACAGACGCACATGCACGCACAGATACGCAATACAAATGGACATCATTTTCTGAAATTGAAAACCGGAATGTTTATAATCTTCTGAATATTGAGGTAATTTTACTAGAATCGAGATAATCAAACGGACCTAAAATCGTTTTTTTTCTTAATAAAACTTATCCGCTATTTGGCGCGTTTTTACTCGAAGAATGTGGGGGGGAAAAATATTTTGTTTAATGGAACATTAAGTTTTTAAACAGCAAAAGAAAAAAAAAAAGAAAATCTTTGCCTACATGTTTCTTTTTATCTTCCTCCCACAGCGGTAAGATGTGACACAAGGTCGAGAAAGTAGGATTTGAAAAGCCCTGTCGGTATTCACCGGTAGGGGTGTCTCAGGCGATTAGCAATAAACTGACCCCTTCTCAAAGGGTGAGAAGGAAAAGCCTGGGAGGATGGACCTCCTAGAACTGCACAGGACAAACCCACAGACCGGCGGAATCAAGGCCTGAAGGCCAGGACTGTGATATCCAATTCCTTCCCACAGCAGGAATATGTGACACAAGGTCGGAAAGTGGGGGAGGAGTCGAGCCAGTGCCCTTAAAGAAGGAGCACTCTGGCCTAGCAAAAATAGCCTGGGCAGCCCAGTTGGCATTCCCTGGTCAAGGCGCCTCAGGCAGCAAGCGATAAACTTACTCCACCCCAAAGAGGGGAGGCAAGGACTGGGAGCGTGGACCTCCTAGAACTGCACAGGACAAACCCAGACCGGCGGAATCAAGGCCCGAAGGCCAAGACGATACAGGTCTATAGGGTGTAGTATCCACCGGAACAGATATTACACTTTGATCTTAGCCAAAAGGCTAATTTCACCGATTATGAGATGTATTCTTCTCTAATGAGGATCGTCCATGAAAAGAAATTTACGCAAAATTTTGAAATATCTAACAGTTTTGTTCAATGTTATTCCATTTATTTTTAAGCAAGTTGCGCTGAAAAAATTTAACGTGTACTTTTAATGGCGTTGAGGGACTTTTTTGTCGTTTTTTTTTAGTGCAGTAAATAAATGAAAACAAAATGTAGGCACGTATGGTAATCGTGTATTGGTGAAGATGGCTGCCATCCAGACATGAACGATACAAAAAATATACTTAACCAATCACACTAAAAACACTATAGGAAGATTAATCAAATTAAAATACTATATTTTGCAGTAGATAAAATGCGTGTATTTACATAGAAAAAAAAAAAAATCGGTGAAGGACCACAAGACAAACCCTTGTTTTAAGTTTAAAAGTAAAAAAAAAAAAAAGGACCTTTATGATCCAATAAACTTATTTGCCATCAATTTTTTTATATCTTACATTCTGAAAAATATGGTGATCTTTTTAAACCATTAGCTGTTGTGTGCATCCAATATTGGACAGATTCATATAATAATAAAGTGAAAGAATTCTATTTATTATGCCTCGAAATAATAGGCATAATAAATAGTTTAAAGTTTAAAGAAAAATTAAATTTTTTTTTTTTGTTTTGCACACATTTCTAATACTACTAGATCTAATTTAGACATCAAGGGCCAATTAAAACAAACAAAAAAATAAACACACACACACACACACATACTAGAAGACTACCCGTCCCAGAATGCGTAAAATTAATCTCACGAACAAATGAATTTACACCACTTTTATATTTTCTTATGAAGACTAAAAATCAATATACAATGATACTAAACCTTATGTCTAGAATCCTTATTCCAATTTTGATCAAAATCCATTATATAATTTTGATTCTAGAAAATGTTTAAAGTTTCAAACAAGCTCGAATGAACTAACCGGTAATACCACTTTTTGTGGTATTCGCCCAGCGTCAGGCATTCCGCCTTCCACCGAAAGAGGAAGTTTATAGGAATACACATTCACATGCGGCCCCCCAGCATACAGCGCCTAGTATTTCCAAATCGTCACCCATCTTGTACCGGCAAGGCTCAATGTCGTTTAACTTTGGTTATCAAATGGGAAGCGGAATCTCAATGTGATTAATAATAATAATTATTATTAAGGGATTAAGGGATCTTAAGAAAGAATTGAAATTCACTGAAATCTTGCTTAGTTGTTGTCTAATAACTATGGATCAAATTCAATGTAAATTTGAAATATTTGAATTTTCAAAGGAGAGGTTGTGTCCATACTATACTCCCTAAAAACCCTTTCAAATAATCCATATATATATATATATATATATATATATAGTCTCGGAAGTTTCTCAACCATTAAAACTATATAAAAAAAAAAAAAAAAAATTATATAAAAAAAAACTTATAGTCTCAAGTCTTCCAGTGGAAAATCACTCATGTAAGTCAATTTATTTTTTACAGTTATTATATTAGTTAGTTTCTAACACTATTTTAAGGGATCATCAGTTGTTTACCATGAAAAACTGTTTCGGGAATTTAAAAACAAGACAGTATTTAATTTCATGGCTTCCCAGCAGAGTTGATCAGACCCCACTTCCCTTAAAAGACAAAAACATAAACGTTCCTTATACTAAATCTACGTTTTGTTTCATATAAATGTTTTGCTAACTTATATTAGTTATTTAAGACACAAAAAAAAAAAAAAAAAAAAATTCTTTACCTGTGCTGTTCGTCTGTCTAATAAAATTTATCCGTTACTTACAAAAATGTTGCTGCATATATATATATATATATATATATATATATATATATATATATATATATATATATACACTGAGAATATTTATTATTTAATGTCTAATAAAAATTGTGAAAATTTTACAAAAATCGAAGATATCTGAATTTTTACAAAGGGCTTCCAACCCTTTAGCATAAAAGTAAAGATAGCCCACACTACAACCTCTTACACCTAGCAGGCGTGTTCCCAAATAATTAATGATCGGTTAATTAGTTTAGGAGTGAATCCTGTACATACAAATACATAAACGTACATACATACCTAACCTTATAGAAATGTAGGTATTGAGAATGTAACATCGGTCTACTTTCTAAAAATTTGATTGATTATGTCGGTTAAATACGAAAAGTAATTAAAAATTACCTTAATATTCAGAAGCAAAAATGACACGGATGGATTCATCGCAATGAAACAATTCAATTGAGTGAATGTGGATTACTTAGATATCTCAGCACTGGATTATGAAAAATAGGAATATACATTTTTTTTGTTTTTATGCACCGGTGATAGGCATTAAAAAAAAAGTTTTTTTTTTTTTTTTTTTACACAGTTCATTCGAAAACGAAACAACGAAATCGTAATCCATCCTTCTGCTAGCAAACAGGAATTTGCCCAGCGGCTTCGGCTAAGTGGGAGATCCACATTAAAAAATCTGGATTGTCACTCATTTTCAATTCTCCAGAAACGTGCAATCCAGAAGACGTGGGGACCAATTCCATAGACACTGGGCTTTGCATCGGCTCACTCACAACAGCAGCAGCAACAGCCGCCAGGGGTATACTTGAGGTGTGGGCTGCGGTCACTCGTGTCGATCTCAACGAAATATCGAGTGAACTTACCGCTGCTTGATATACACTGGGCGGCATAAGGTCAGAACATGAGGAATTGGGCATAAGGTCAGAACATGAGGAATTGGGCATTGTGGTCACAGATTTATAATCGGATTGGACCACTGCAGAGTTACGGATGGGTTTTTCTTGGATAGACACTTTGACATTGCTAGTTGCAACCATTTTTGGCATCGTCGATAGTTTTAAAGGCGACGTGGCACTGTTGGTAACAGCGACAGTGTCATCCTTTTTGCTACATGTCTGCTGCTGTACATTTGCAGCAGCAGAAGAGTTATCTTCCTTTGATTCAAAGCTGTCATCAGATGTGGAAGCTGCCCGGTCTGGACTTGATAAGGTTTGCTTTTGAACGTCTTGGTAGGATTTCATCAAAGGATGCAGGAAAAGTGTTGTCAATGGATTTTTCATGAATTCTGGATAATAAATTAAAGGTTTATATTTTAAATGGCAAACGAACATTAAAAAATACATGTTTAACCCCAACACACACTTATGACATGTTTTATTACCTATCATTTAAAAAAAAAAAAAAAATTAAAATGATTAATTTTATTACGATTAAATTGTTTTAATCTCTATTCATAAAATTATTGGATGTGAACAGCTTCCAAAACTTTAAACCTTTTAATAGATGAGGATTTAGTAAGAATTTTAAAGACAGTTTAAATAACTTTTTATTCGACAGTTTAAATGCTTCCGATTTAATTAATTCTTTTTTTTTTCTTTTAACAAAACATTAAAATAGCTGATTTATACACTAAATGCATTCTGGTGGATTTCATTCAGTAGTTAAATTATTATTTTTTTTTATTAAATAGGATTTATTAAAAAGTTTGTTTTAGGACTGTATACATTTTAAATTTCAATAAATATTCGATTACTAGTAAAAATAAAATGTAAATTCTAAAAAAAAACAAAACAGACACAAGTGGTAGCATAATTTTATTAATATAGAGATGAAACTACATCTATGCAGGAAACACTGAATTAATGAAATATCACTTCAGTAAGTTTATGTGGGATTTTGTCAATTTGATTTGTGACTCCAGTGACACGCATCAAATGTTATTGCTTCAACAAGACCAATTCCAATTAATTTTATGATGAGAAAATAAAATTAGAAGTTTTGTGATTGAGAGGCACGGGGAAAGTATTTTCGTCTTTTTTATGAAACAGCTAAAACAGAGATGTGAGTAAAAAAAAAAAAAGCTAAAATCAAGATGAATTTCCCAACCGAAAGTTTTCAGAGAGAACTATCAAAAGAAGGAAAAATCAGCCATTTATTTTTATTTTTAAAAAATATAAAGAAGCTGATTTCGATCAAAAAGTTGAGAACTGAATAAAAAAAGGCGGAGAACTCATATACATGCTAAAGCCATCTGTCTACGTTAGTTTCTAAGAAAACATTGAAAATCGTGTGATGGCAAAGTACTAGCAACGTATAAACTCACCCATCTTTATCACTAAATTAATTTTTTTTTTCCAGTTTTACTTATAGGCCGATGCAGTTAATTATTTTCATGTAAAAGCATTATTTTGTACTTACTCAGTCATATTTTATCTCTCACGCCCCGAAAAAGAATTTAAAAATATCAAGCAGAACTTTAATTAGAACGATTTTTCCATTTTCATAAGGGCGATATGAAATGTCGAATCTGCCATTTTCGGAGTGGCCAGCTAGTGGCCGGTTAGCGAACTAAGGGCAGATAAGTGTCACGAAATTGGGTCCCCTAGGTAGGCACGTCGTGGAAAGTATCCCGTTGAACAAATTAAAAATAATTATTTAATTTTCTATTTTTTTTATTTAATACATATATATTTTATTATCCATATTTGGTCGCTGTTACCATGTAAATATGAAAAAAAAAACAAAAAAAAAACAAGAAAATTATATCGGGGAAAGTATCCCGGTGAACAAAGTAAAAATAATTATTTAATTTTCTATTTTTTTATTTAATAAATATATATTTTATTACTATTGCTCATGTGTTTCTTTCTTTTTATAATTCTAAAAATAAAAACGGAGTTAATGCCCTTGTCTATTCTACCGACCGCTCACAGCCCAAAATGTCGGCTCGCTCACAAATACAGGTTGTACATCGAAATGGAAAAATCGTTCTAATTAAAGTTCTGCTTGATATTTTTAAATTCTTTTTCGGGGCGTGAGAGATAAAATATGACTGAGTAAGTACAAAATAATGCTTTTACATGAAAATAATTAACTGCATCGGCCTATAAGTAAAATTGCACCATTTTTTTTTTTCCAGTTTTAAAGAAAGCAAACATATTTACACCCAGTAAAATATGTCTTTTTCTAATAAAAAGGAAATATTTTACGTGTAAGGGAGACAATTCTTATATTCTTCAATTAAGACTGCGTTTGATTTTGATTTTTAGGTGATTAGTTAAAAAGGTTTCATATAATCAGTTGTCCGGGTCAGACTGAGTAATTTTACAGTGCCAATAACATGGTACAACAATAACAAATGAAAATTTTTCATTGTTAGAAGCAATTTTTTGACGTGTCGGCTCAACTAGTCTTTAAGCTGACAAATCTGACTTTGAAAATCCGACAAGATAACTTTTACACGTAAAATCTGAAGAAAGAAAAACAGGAGATTTGCAAAGAGGCACAATAAATAAGTGAAACACTTACGTGAAAAATGCTGTCTGTATTCTGGCGGTAATCGAATAACTTTCATAATTGAGGCTTTGGACTGTTTCCTTTTACAACTGCCCATGGGGAAGGATACATTGCGTTGTCTTTTCCGGTGTGGAGGTGCAAAGAGCATGTCTGTTTTCATGACTAAATAAATTTAAAAAAAAAAAAAAAAAAAAAAAAAAAAAATTTGTTATCACTTATCTAACTTTTCTTTCAATACTAAAATTACTGAAATACATTTCATTCAGTTTATCAACGATTACCGAAAAGTGTGACGTGTCTATTTATTGCCGTCATTAGTTTCTGTTATGTTAACAGCAAACATGTCTCACCATACAAAACAATTGTTATCAAATGTTTGTTGCTTGCTTTATTTACTTCCACCGCACGTTAGACACACGGTCAGGTGAGGTTTGAAAAGCCAGCGCACTATAAAAAGAACACTCTGGCCTACAAAAAATGCCTGAGTCGGCCCGTCAGCATTCCCTGGTTAAGCTGCCTCAGGCTATTAGCAATAAACTCAAATGGAGAATGTAAAGCCTGGGAGGGTGGGCATCCTAAGACTGAACAGAATCCTACTTCATCCCGCCAACAAAAACGCAACTGCCGGACTGATTGTCGAGGTCATATTCTCGACTGGCATGAAAAACGCCTACTCAAGCCGTGCCAGGTAAAATTTGTTGTATGCTAAAAACTAGTTCCCAACATATACTATAGGATTTTTCTTTCATATTTGCGAGAAACAGGTAGGCCATCATCAAAAACTATGGAGAAGTTCCATCCTCCTCTTTAATTCTATATTAAAAGCAGCAGAAAGAACATTTTACATATGGGAATCCAATTACACCGACTATAAAGTAGATAGAACAAGGTTTACTTACCTTTATTGTTAGCCCCTGATGGCCGCCGCGAACGCTCAGCAGATAATCTTTGTTTGGTAGAATTTTTATGATTTTTTTCTAAAACTTCCATTGAGCA
Organism: Sepiola atlantica; assembly: GCA_963556195.1. Lineage (NCBI taxonomy): Eukaryota > Metazoa > Mollusca > Cephalopoda > Sepiida > Sepiolidae > Sepiola > Sepiola atlantica. The sequence continues at coordinate 68,893,351 of OY744543.1, read as the reverse complement.
GGCTGGAAGAGTGGCAATTTTGGCATCCAAATCAAAATCTCTAAATTGATAGAAAAGAAGGAAAAAAATGTTATAAACTAAGCTTTTAAAAATTTGGAGAAAAAAAAAACCGACATTTTTTCCCTATTAGTTCAAATCTAATTATATGAACAAGAAGAGAGTACTAGCTGCAATACCCGTCCCAGAACAGAGAAAATCCATAGGATTGATACCAGTCATGTTGCAAGTGACTTGACTGCTTGCAACATGACTGGTATCAACTCTTTGGATTGGACCGGATGAAGAGCAAGTGTTGCCCACCTCGGAGTCTGGGACACTCGCAGCATCTTAAATACCAAACCAGATGATGAATCTTATTTACAGAAAATTCTGCTAGACATAATAAATTAAAAAAAACAACAAAAAAACAAAAAAAAAAACTTACCCAGTTTTGTAACGTTTATCAGCCTGTGTATCCGATTCAGGGGCTGTACGTTTGGTCCCTCGATTAAGCTTTTCATGGTAAGGAGTCTCTCTCAACTCAGCACTGAATAAAAAAAATACACAATTTTAGCAAAATATCTGAATACAGAGACACACACGAGTGGCTCCCTAAGCAAGGGGGTGGTCTAAAAACAAAAGTAGGGACAGTCGGTAAAAAAAAAAAAAAAATAAAAAATAATGGTCTTTAAATAAAATTCAAGATTAATAATAATTCAGTATCAGTAAAAGGAATTACATGTGCAACATGACCGGCCAATGATAAAATAATATGAACTCACTGAGTTTAGGCCGCAAGTAGTACATATTCATTATATATATATATAAAAAAATTGTATATATATAAAACAGGATTACCCGTTAAAATATAACGGGTATCTACTAGTGTTGGAACAATTAATTAGAATCGGAAAAATTTGTGCCTATTTTCCGATGCCAAAAACGATTCTTTTAATTGTTTTTCTTTTTAACTTAATTTTCCATTGCTGGTACTAATGATAAAATGATAGATATTTATTGTTTTTGAACTACCAGTAAAATTAAAATCTATACAGTCCCCCCAAGTGTATTTTTACATTTATGAAAATATATACACATATTACATGGTTTTTACGGTAATCCGAAAATTTAAAACCAACAACAACTCTATAGATAAATATTCAGAGATTTTAAAAGAATCGGTAATTGTATCGGAATCGGGAAAAATATTGGAACCGTCCAAGCACTAGTATCTACTTTCAAAACCGTTTTATTAAAATAAAATAGCAAAACAACTTACCCATCATCTGAATTCACATTATAGATCGTCTGCATCTCGGCTAACCGTTCTCGGGAAGCGGGTAAGGCTCCAGTGGCGATAAGTTGCTTATAAATGGCACCTTTGTTTGTCCTTTTAGATTTACGTAATGGCAAACGCACATCTCGGTACGAATAATCAACTTGCTGGTGACAATTTTCAAGGTCATCCTGTTTCTTCCAGTTGACTTCTCCGCTGGTATCGCTTTGATGACTTTTACTGGCATCAGATTCATTGTCGTCTTTCATTGTGTAAGTGGGGCTTGACGTGGAAGGCGAGTAATCTTTGGCAGAATATTCAGTGGATTTGTGGTGAAGGGCTTGAAGACGGCTCTCTTCCTCATTTTTACACGCCCAACCCTGTTTCACCGCATACTCTATGTTCTCATTCATGTTTCCTCTAACTTCATGGTTCATGATGGTTGTCGAGTGAGTATTATCCTTTTCAGTTAAGAACGAAGACTGCATAAATAAATTTTTTAAAATAAAATATGATAAAATGTAGTAATATTAGAGACGGTAAGTGTAAGAATAGGATCAGTATGGAAAATTTCCACGTAGAGTTAAAAATTAGGTAGAGTGGAATTTTCGGTGCTTGTGCATATCAACCCTGACATGTTAGACCGCTCTTAAAAATAAAATAGCTAAAGAAATGTATAAACTTTGTTATGTACTTACGTGGTAGATGAAAAAAAGACTGTACACCAAAAATTATGCAAATTCATCCAGTATTTATTTAATTATAAATAAAAAACGATTTTATTACTCGGTAGATATTTCCACCATTTTGTATCTTAGATTTTCCAGTGTTCAAGGACGATAACTCATATTTTCACGATTTTGGGGTCTCCATAGTTTACAAAAATGTCAAAATGTACGTAAAATCATTTTTTTTCTTTTTCTTATAATTTCATAACTACTGGATGAATTTGCGTAATTTTTTCTGCACAATCTTATTTTAAGCTAACACGTAAGTACATAATAAAGTTTATACATTCTTTAAATATTTCAATGTCAGGGTTGATATGCACAAGCACCGAATTTTCCATTTAAGATGAGAAGAAGGCTACGTGTTCTAGCTGTAACATCACTGGCACAGTTGGGAGATATGTCTTCGCCATCAGTCAGACAGTGACTTTGTTGGTGTCTGGCTGAGGTATGATTCTGTTCAGTCTCAGGGGGTCAACCCTCCCAGGCTTTACCTTCTCGCTTTGAGAAGGGGTTAGTTTATTGCTAATCTCCTAATGCCGACGGGCTGATCGGGCGTTCTTTGTAGACAAAAAAGCGCTAATCCTAGTGTGCTGGCTTTCGACACCTGACCTTGTGCCTAACCTGCCTAACCTCATGGAGAAGAGCTAAAATAAGAATACATTGACCTTGTGTCTAACCTGCTGCTGGGGGAGGTAAATAAAACTGGCATAGTAAGTGGATGTGACAAATTGGTAGAGAGAATCAAGTCTCTTTCATCTGCACCACTAGAGAAGGTGGTAGGGCTTTTGGATAGCTACTCCCTCTCCCCCATAGGGCATCGGAGTGGGGTTGTTTGACGTGTAGACATGTATACTCTTAAGAACAAATAAAACCCCAAGGAGGTTTTTAAAGCCCAATTGTATTTGCTGATGTGTTTTTATCTTGTTGTTTTTTTTTTTAATAACGTCCGTAAAAGCGATCATTGAGAAGATGACAGTACAGAAACAGTTAGTGAATCTCTTATCAGATTGGATGCACCGTGGGGATCAACAAATGCCCCTGGAATGCTATAAAAGTACAGGGTGGGCAAAAATAAGGGTCCTATTTTTAAAAATTCATAACTTTTTTATTTATTGATTTTTTTTTTTTTTTTTTTTAGAATAAGTAAAGGACCCCTTCCGAAGCAAGCATAAGCCGTATTAGCCCTAAGGAAGTACCCTCATTTAGAAAACATTATTTTTGCTTAAAAAACTCAAAACAGTGTAAAAAACAATACTTTAGTCTTTGTAAGTTTTAAGAAGTGTTATTCGGCTAAAATTTGTTTTGTTTATTTCAAAAAATCTCGGAAGGGTCAGTCTACACACACATAAAGTTTGGTGAGTTTAACTTTTATTTTGTGGAAGTTATTCAAATTCAAGTTATTCAAATTTAAAGATAGGACCCTTATTTTGGCCCACCCTGTAGTTGAATTCTCAAATATAGTCAGCTTTCTCCCAACAAAACCAATATTTTATTCAGTTTTCGTTGTGGAAATTTAGACTGTTCTTAAAAACAAAAAAAATGTATTTCTATTCAATTTCCAAAAAAAAACATTATATCCATTTTGGAATACTTAAAAAAAAGTCACATTTTTCAATAATGACCGACATAGTAATAGCAACAGATATTAAGGCATAATCTCACATTGGCCATATATATTGTCCACGTGAAGAAATATTGCTGGTTGGAAGGAAACAAATCATTTTAAATATCGTCATGTTTACAATTATTGCCTTGAAAGAAAAGTTAAAAACATTTCCCTGGTGATACCAGATCAGGCTGCCCTGTGGCTCCCTGAGACGAAATTCACCTACATTGACGTTTTTTTTTTTTTTTTTGTAAAACTTAATTATGTTCTACAAAACCAAAAACAAAAACAACAGCCCCTCTCCCTTTCTCCCTCCCCTTTTTTATTTTAATTTTAGAACTTGAAGCATAAATCTTTTACTATAATGACCAGATTCGGCATTAAATAACCCAAAAAGGGTTGATATGCCGTAAAACAAAACTACCAAACCAAAAACGATGATTAAACATTTGAAGATATAAAGAACTTGAAGCATAAAAACTTTTACTATAATGACCAGATTCGGCATTAAATAACCCAAAAAGGGTTGATATGCCGTAAAACAAAACTACCAAACCAAAAACATTTCCAATATGCCGTTAAAAAAAAAAAATGCAGCGTGGTGGTGTTCTTAAAAATAAATTAAAAAATGTGTTCAACGTTTTTTGTAAAAATAACAAATGGCTTTAACGAATCAAAACAAATTCCCCTTTTTAAAATTATTTTAAATCTTAAAAAATAGCAATAAAAATAATTTAAATGTTTAAACCTTTATTTAGATACATTCTTTGTTTAATTTTATTTTTACTTTATGAAATGAAGAAAATGTTTTTTCTGTTTTTTTTTTAAAAATTAATTTTGTTTCTTTATATTCTAGTATATTTCCGTTATTTTATGGAACTAACTGATAACTTCCCCTAGTGACCCCAGATGGAACCAAAGGAAAATGTTAATGGTGTCTTTAGATGCCTTGAAAAATTCAACTCTTATGAATTGAATGTTCTGTTAACATATCGATTTTTATAACACACAAACAAACATTGACTTTTATATATAGATAGGTGATATGGGAGGGAATCATACTGAAGAACTTAAGGTCCCGTTTTAGATCTCGGGTCTCAGCATCCGCCTTTTCTCACTCCCTCTTCTTCTTCATCATCATCATCACACACAACAACAAAGAAACAAGTTGAACAATGATGTGAAAATTGTTAAAAATTAAATTATTTAAATAATCTGAAAATTGTTAAAAATTAAATTATTTAAATAATCTGAAAATTGTTAAAAATTAAATTATTTAAATAATCTGAAAATTGTTAAAAATTAAATTATTTAAATAATCTGAAAATTGTTAAAAATTAAATTATTTAAATAATCTGAAAATTGTTAAAAATTAAATTATTTAAATAATCTGAGAATTTTTCAGTCCAGGAAAAAAAAAAAAAAAAAATGGCTACGGTGAATCAGTGGTTAGCGGCAAATGACAATATAAAAACTCAAATAAAAATTAAATAACACAGCAGAAACGTTTATTAAACCCAAGATTAAAATTTCTTATGCAAATTAAATGCCATCACTGTGGTTGTAAACGCCACTATCAATGTCTCTAATCGATACAATATACATAATCTCTTAATAAAATGTAACAGACGTCAATATATAAAGAGTGTGGCCACGTTGAAAAGAGATTTGACAAAAAGCTTACTCTTAACAGTATTCCATGATAAATGCCAGTATACTGAAATCATATGCCCTTAATAGGGTTAAGATGAAAATTCATATACACTAAATGTACAAAAGCAAGGAAATTCTTAAATTTTTACACTTTTATTGTCATTAATTAAGGGTATGACTACATATCAACCAAACCATTTCATTATCACATCACTACAGTATAAATCTCTATGCATGAGTGGATGAAGTGTGTGAGGTGCGCTGAAGAAAAATTCCTACCAGTAAAATACATAGCCCTGTTGTGCTCGCATACCCTTAATGACAATAAAAGTGTAAAAATTTGGGAATTTCCTTGCTTTTGTACATTTAGTGTATATGAATTTTCATCTTAACCCTATTAAGGGCATATGATTTCAGTATACTGGCATTTATCATAGAATGTCACTACTTTTGTAAAGGCTATGCCTCAATACAATGGTCATTTTAAAGTTTTTTTTTTGAATTTTTTGGAAAACTAAGGTATATGGTAAACTGAAATTAAAATGCCATCAACTAGACCCTAGAACCTCCATCTCTGCCAAAAATCAGCTGAATCCATCAAATAGTTGATGAGATACAGGGTGGCACATACGTACGTACACACGGATAACACAAAATCATGCCTGACCTTTCTGGATCTTTGGGTTGTCTTGACTAATGATGCTGAAATTCTACACACTTAGAGAACTTATCAAAAAAAAATTCGTGCAACGTTTTAACTAATTTGGTTTATTGGTTTTTGAGTTATGATTGATCAAAGAAATGAGATTTCTAGCATAGGCCGTTTTTGAAGTCTATTAAGGGATAGAGCGCTCTCGCGCCTCCCTTGATTTCCTTCCAACACAACATTTTGACAGAGTTCAGAAGTTAAACATAAATAAATAATTAATCAAATATATGTAGCTTAAAATTTAAAAAAAAAAAAAAAAAAAAAAAAAAAAAGAAAAAAGACCAGCATTGCCGATTCCAATACGTGCCAATAGAGATTATATGCAATCTCCGTAAAAGTTTGGAGAAATAACTGAGATATTAGAGAAAAGAAAATTTAAAAGGAGGAATGCAAGGACAAGGACATACCTTTCCAACTGTATGTGCAAGGTGTAGGCCATTTTTATTTTCGTTAAATTCTTGTTTCACAAAACATTCCTTGCCATTCAGTTCTATTGCTCGAATTAAAAGATCTATATTGTTGCTATCATGTCTTTCACTGCAACATTCCACTGAAAAGAAAAAAAAGTTATACAAATATTATAATAGTTGTCACAGTGTCATCTGAAATAAACAAAATATTAGTAAAAAAAATAAAATAAGTTAAATTTTGTGTATTGTCTATCTTTCTTTCTCTCTCTCCTAATGTTTGTTTTCATCCTCTTAACTATCGGAAAAAAATATACTACCCCCCCCCCCCAAAAAAAATTGTCCTTTTCCTTGGATTTTATACTCTCTCCTCCTTCACATAATTTATCACTTAAGAAACTTTCGCCCATCTTAATAGATTCTTTATAAAATACGGTTTTCATCCTTACAGTTTCTTCTACAAGGTAAGGTAGAGTCCACATTATTTTCAGTCATTTAAACCATGCAAGTATATCTTTACATATTGTCTGTAACACGGCCAATTAAAGTTTTTGATAGTGTTGTCAAAGTCATATTTTGTTCAACTGAACCTCTGGCCAAGTTCAAATGACAGAATTGATCATTTGTTCAATGTAGAATTTGTTAAAGTTGAAAGAGCAGACATGATTACAATAAATAGGATAGAATACAATTTCAATTATATGATGAACAAAAAAAAAATAAAAAAAATAAAGTATAACCAATAATTCTATTAGAACATAAAAAAGTCTTTTTTTTTTTTAAATTCTAGCTTCTTATGTCTATCTAGTAAAAATAGGAAAATATTAAACTCACATTTTTCCTGATTTTTTTCAAGGTCAGATAACTCTTGATTGACTGTTGAAAGCACATGAGATTTGTCGTTGTTGTTATGCCACTTATAATCCGGATTTGCCTTCAGAAAAGCATCTTTATACTGCAATTGAAATAAATAAACAAAATAAATTTTAAAAATCACTACAAGAAAGATAAACAAATGCAAATAAATCATCAGTCATAAGATAAAAATTAAAAGAGAATCAATTATAATTAAATTAAAAAAAAAACATTTTCAGAGTTAAATTTTTAAGACTATCACGAGTTAAACTTTTTACCTGAAAATGACAATTTAGTCAATACGTCATTTCAACGCTTAACTGACAAATGAGTAAACGCAACTTTGTTGCATATGCAAAACAAATCTTTGACGTTTCTTTACACTAACTTCCACAAAAAAAATACCCAATTAAAATAGTTACTTTTTTTTTATGAGTACTATTATTATTATTTTCATGTTTCGTCTTCTCATACTGAGGTCCGACATTTTGTAAACGACTCAACTTCCGTCTGTTGCCATTTTGCTTGTGCGCCCACTATCTCCTCCATATCTTAAGCAGCTTACCGTGTGGCTTTGGGCCATCGACATCGATGTAGGACACACTTTGAAGCATTACGGATGACTTGATGATGGGCGACATGGCCATATCAGTTGAGACGTCATTGTGAGAGGCAATTTCTCATGGAATACTAAACTCTCAGAATTTTGAAGCGTGTCAATAAAAAACAATTTTTTTTTAATCTATTTCAATCAAAATCTTTTTTCTGCAGCGAGCACCATGGTTCAGCCATGTTGTTTGTCTATGCATTAGACTACATCAGTAGAAAACGTTCATTATTTAAAAAAATTGGATGCTTTGTGAATCTAATTTTTGTGTTTCAAAAACAATTGTTGGGGCTTCTCTAATTTTGAATTACATAACTTTTGGAAATGAGAAAATGGTTATAAAAAACATTATTTTAACGTGTTTTGTTTCTTTTTATCCGAATTTCTGATTAGTTTTAAAATAAATTATTTTAACATTTTGTATTATGATCACGAAATAAAATAAATTATTTCCAAAACCTCTGGAATTACCTAAAAAATCTGTCCACAAAGCACCCAAAAGTCAAAATTCACGCAGCACAAAAACATAAAAATCTGTCCACAAATCACCCAAAAGCCAAAATTCTGTCCAAACATTCAAAAGTCAAAATTCGCACAGCACAAAAACATAAAAATCTGTCCACGAATCAAAAGCCAAAATTCTGTCCACAAAACACCCAAAAGTCAAAATTCACGCAGCACAAAAATCTGTCCACAAAACACCCAAAAGTCAAAATTCACGCAGCACAAAAATCTGTCCACAAAACACCCAAAAGTCAAAATTCACGCAGCACAAAAATCTGTCCACAAAACACCCAAAAGTCAAAATTCACGCAGCACAAAAATCTGTCCACAAAACACCCAAAAGTCAAAATTCACGCAGCACAAAAATCTGTCCACAAAACACCCAAAAGTCAAAATTCACGCAGCACAAAAATCTGTCCACAAAACACCCAAAAGTCAAAATTCACGCAGCACAAAAATCTGTCCACAAAACACCCAAAAGTCAAAATTCACGCAGCACAAAAATCTGTCCACAAAACACCCAAAAGTCAAAATTCACGCAGCACAAAAATCTGTCCACAAAACACCCAAAAGTCAAAATTCACGCAGCACAAAAATCTGTCCACAAAACACCCAAAAGTCAAAATTCACGCAGCACAAAAATCTGTCCACAAAACACCCAAAAGTCAAAATTCACGCAGCACAAAAATCTGTCCACAAAACACCCAAAAGTCAAAATTCACGCAGCACAAAAATCTGTCCACAAAACACCCAAAAGTCAAAATTCACGCAGCACAAAAATCTGTCCACAAAACACCCAAAAGCCAAAATTCTGCCAAAACATTAAAAATTCATGCCGCAAAAAAGCATAAAAATCTGTCCACGAAGCAGCCAAAGTCAAAATTGTGAACATTTTACACTACTGCAGTTTAACACACAGGTAAACAACATGGCTGACACCAGTAATACTATCACATATTAAGTCAACAATCTGATAAAAACTTGTTTTTCAAATGGATGGAGACTAAGAAAAAAATAAAATGATTTTCAAGGGAACGTTATAATATATTGAACATCGGATCATAAGTTTGTACGGTGTCGGCCGCATGAAAGCAAATTTTCTCGAAATAATAAACGGATGCTTACTTGTCTCGCAGCAGCAGTATATTGCTGTTTCTCTTTTGGATCCAATTTAGCCCATAGTTCACCAAGAATTCGGCTAATACTACGATTATCCTGATTCTTGTATTGGTCACGGACGATATGTCGGTGTCGCTTGCAAAATATAAAAAAAGAATTCATAGGCCGCCGAGCTTCTCGGTGGTCACCTCCGCCCTCCATAGCTTGGCTATCAGTAGACTGAAAAAGAAAAGACAAAAAGAAAAATCAGACAAAAATGATTATAAAATATTGGAAACTCAAAGAATAATTTCGTTCATCTCCAAAGTTTTCAGAAATCTTAATCTCTATAATAGAAGTGAATGTACTCGGGTCTGACTCGCTTCAATAGTCATGTAAGCCAAATAAATTTTATGAGCAAAGAAGAGGAGGCTTAATCTTAATAGATGATAATAATAAAAAAAATAATGGAATGAATAAACACAAAAAAATATTCTCCTGTTCTTAATATTTTTGCGACTAAAATTGGAATTAATCTAAGGGCACACAGATATTTTTACAGATTCAGGAAAGAGCGGACTCGTTTATTTTAAAGGAAAACTTACAAAACCCTACTCGCATATTTGTCCTTTAAGTTAGATTGAATTTGTGTATTTGTTCCGTTTTTGGGAAAATTTTACTCCGATTAGTCATTTTGTTTTTTTACAGTAAAATTTACCTCACGTGTGACAATAAGAAATCAATTGTTATTGATAAACAATAAATTACATACTACCCCATCCCGGGCAACGTTGGGTAGCCCTGCTAGTATTGAATCATTTTCTGTAAATGTGTGCATTTGGCACATCAACCACACTGGCGCCAGATTGGGAAACTTCGGAAAATAGTTTCATCGAGTGCAAGTCTTGAATGAGAGACTAAATTTTATTATTTGGAAAGGTACCCAAAGGCTTAATTCTATCTTTTGCTATTTCGGGACACGTCGAATGCTGGTGATGGTTGCAAACGCGCTATCACTCATCGCTGTTGTGTTGCTTGTGGAAGATTTGAGAAACTGCTGTCAATCCTTACATCTAGGCACATTTCCTAGACGATTTGGGGCAGGGTCTTTTCAAGCCGTGTTCACTCTGCCATCTTGCACGGCAATGAGACATTTCTGACCTGCGGCAGATTCGACCTAATGATTATGCCATCATCAGGTGAATGTGCAACTGCGTACGCGAAGAAATGATCCCATCAAAAACTTGTTATTGATGAGATTACGGATGCCTTGTGTGTCCGCGCCACAGGTGGGTTCCATTATGTACAGTTGATTTAGATAAGTTATTTTTTTTTTATTTTAAAAATTTTATTACATATTAATTTTGACAACAGATAAAAAGATTCAAGGTTTGTCATCCCTAAAAGAAAAAAACAAACAAAAAGAAAAAACACACAAAATTTATCTCTCTTTAATAAAAAGTTGCTTAAAAACACTATCTTGTCAGAATTTTGTTGATCATATTATGTTAAATTTATTAGCGAAACTGATCCCTCACTCTGAAATCATTTTTTTTTTGGGGGGGGGGGGCAGCAATACGGTTTATGGGTAGAATTTTACAGTTTTAATCGCTCGTGATCATGTTTTTTTTGTTCTTTCTTGCATCAAAAACATTTTCGGTAAATTAGTCGTTTCCCAGCCAAAATGGCATACAATGAATAGGCTGCTTTTTCCGACCTCACAAATGAGTAAGTAAACCCAAATAAATTGTTTGGGACTAATTTCTCATCCGCATTTCCTTTAAAATAATTTAAGGTAAATTTGAAATTAGGAAAAAGCATCCGATTCATTATCCGCCATTTTGGCTGAGAAACGACTAATTTACCACATTTTTACGGTTTCAAAACACACAGCACACAGAAAACTATTTGATAAAAAAAATCGGTGCTTTCTTAGATTAGGACCCACGCTAAAATCGACTTGGTGCCGGTACTTTCCGGATGTTTACGAAACCCACCGGAAAGTACCGACTCCCAAAGAAATAAAAAAACGAGGCTGGATTTACAAGTGGGGGAAAACCCTAAACATTAACCAACATTTAAATAAAAAATAAAAAAAATTCAAATACATTTAATCAAATTGTATGAAAGAAATATTTATAATAATAAACAGGTGATAAAATATATTTTTTTCTTTTTTTACTGAAAATTATTCTTGGTTTGTAAAATGGCGTCGTTAGGGTTAGTGAAAATTTATTTTTGGTTTCGTTAGGGTTAACTTTATTATATGACCGATGTCCAATCCTGTTCGAAAAAAAAGTAGCACTTCTTATTGATATGCAACATCTGCTTTTTACGTGAATGCAAGAGTATTTATCACTGATTTGGCTCGTTTTGCCATCTTCATCTATCTCCACATGTTTTGAAATTTTTTTGCGATCAATTTTTCTTACCGAGTTAATCACTCATTCGGGAAACCCAACAGCCAGTGGTAACTCGTGAAAATTCATTACAGTTGAAATGTTGACATGTCGGCTGCTTATTTTCTCGCAATTTGATTGGCTAACCGCTTCGGTACTTTCCGACGGTTTACGTAAACATCTGAAAAGTACCGACGCCAAGTCGATTATAGCGTGGGTCCTAATTTAAGAAAGTACCATAAAAACTTAACATTCTTTTTACACACAAATGAAAGTTCAACGGAATTTCACGAATTTAAAAGCAAACATGAAGAGGTTAAAATCAATAATTTAAAAATATATTACCGAAAACAAAATGGTATAAAATTTTGGTAAAAAGGCATAATAAGGGCCGACTGACTGGCTAGTGGGCCGTGCGCAAAACCAGTTTGGCCTTTTTATGGCCAAATGTCACGAATTTGGTGTGTTTTGGCCATCGAAAATTCCGTTTGGCCTTTTGTGTGTGAATATTCTGGAGTTCACTTATGCGGGGCCAGGCGTATCGCAAAATTGAAAACAAACAAATATTTCGCTAAAAATGAAGAACAAACACAGACATTTTTTTTTTAATACCATTTATATATATATATATATATATATATATATATATATATATACACACATGTGTATGTATGTATGTATATATATTTATATCTGTGGTATTGTCTGTAAACTTCAGAATATTTGGTTATATTTTTTAATTTTCTTTTTTGTGTTTGTTTTTCATTTTTAGCGAAGTGACACGAGTATTTATATACAGAATATAGAAAACTCCTGGTTACATTTTAAAAGTTTGTTTTTTTTTGCGAGAAAAGGGCGCTTTTTCATTTTTACTTAAAAAATTTTTTTTCTGTGTTTGTTCTTCATTTTTAGCGAAGTATTTGTTTGTTTTCAATTTTGCGATACGTCTGGCCCCGCATAAGTGAGCTTCAGAATATTCACATACAAAAGGCCAAACGGAATTTTCGATGACCAAAACACACCAAATTCGTGACATTTGGCCATTAAAAGGCCAAACTGGTTTTGCGCACGGCCATACGACCCACTAGCCGGTCCTTATACCTTTTTACCAAAATTTTAATTTCATATGCATTAAAATGTTAATTAGAATTCTATTTCAGGACAAGAAATAGATTTTAGCGCAACAATCAATTTTAACGACCCCCCCCCCCAAAAAACGACACTATTGTAGTAGTAGTCGTAGTAGTAGTCGGACGTCATTTTTATTTTGAAAATTGAGTGAGCATAGTCGATTTAAAAAACGCGATTAAAATCCTTAAACACTTGGCATTTACTTTCTTCTTATTTTGATGAAAATAAAAAATTATCAAAGTTGCGGGAAGTAAAAAGAAAAACGACGATCCTCAATTAAAAGAAGATCAAAACACAAGATTTCCGTCGGGGAAAAAAGTTGTTGAAAATGTTTCACTTTTGTTTAGAATAAGTGAAAGATGCCGGATCGCCGACAGAAAATATTGAAGACAATAATAATTTTTAAAAAGCGATTTTTTCCCCCAAAAGTTCATAGTTTTAGGGTTTATCGTTTAATGGTGTCGTGGAAAATTTAAACGTTTGTGAGAATTTTACAAATCCAAAAAGTTGTAAAACAACGATCTTACTTTTTAAACGTAGACAAACTATTTTTTTAATTTTCAATTGTGTTTTAATAATTCATGTCCGTCGGGTTAGAAAAATACATCATTTTTTATAAGCTAAATAGATTATAATCATATTCGCTTTTTATAAATATCTAGGGTCTCTTTTACAATAATCAGCACGACAAGAACGGGATCCAAAAAACAAATATACAACAAATAAATGTGACCGTAGGCCATAACACTTATTTTCCGACTTACCTATGACATTTGTTTGTATTTTTAAGTAGTTTTAATGGATTTTTATTAGACATCAAAATTTTACGTTCACAGAAAGTTGGATATTTGGCAAGACAAGATTGCTGCCGACATCTTTTTTTCTCAGCCTAGTACTTTTAAAAGTTTAAATCATCGAAACTAAAATATATTTAAATTACATTAAGTCATCTCCCCCTAAAAAAAACCCAAAAAAAACTAACGTATCAAAGTTTTGGAAAAAGTGCGCTTTGATTATGAGTCCCAGTAAAAAAATGTCGGCAAATTTCCAACTTTCCGTGAATGGAGATAAATTTTGATATCTAATAAAAATCCATTAAAACTACTTAAGAATACAAATAAATGTCATAGGTAAGTCGGAAAATAAGTTTTATGGGCTACGGTCACATTTATTTGTTGTATATTTGTTTTTGGGACCCCGTTGTTCTTGTTGTGTTGATTATTGTAAAAGATACCCAATATCTATTTTTTAGTAAATTGTCGCGGATTTTTACGACCAACAACAGCAAAAAACATAGCAGGCAAAAGTTAGTAATATCCGAAAAAATTTTTTTTTTTAAATCATCAAATTCTAAGCTCATCAAAATTTAGGGGAAAAAGTGCCATTAAAAAAATATTAAGAATCCATTAAGACTTCTTCACGATCAAAGAAAAAGTTTTAAATTAAATTTACAAACTTATTTTCTATGAACTTCGTGAAACTGTTTTTATTATTATTATTATTTTAATTATTTGTTGTTAAAAAGAAGTTTCTAAAAGTAAAAATGAATGCAGAAAAAAAATAAGACAAAAATGACGGGACAAATTATTATGAATGAAATTATTAGAGTAACGAAGAAATTTGAAAAGTGTAGTATCTGTTCTGGATACACTCCATCTTTTTTCTTTCATCGGTCAATGGAGAAGAAATCCCTCTAGATTGATGCAATTGAAATTTTTGTTCCAATCCAGAGTGCCCCTTTTTTTCGGAGGGTGGTGGTGATTTTCCCCACATTAAAAACCGACCATGAGTTTGATTTTGCCGTGGTGGAGGGGGGGGGGGCAAGTAAGTAGGGGATCGAAGGAATTAAAATGAAAAAACACCTGTTACAGAATGAATATAATTAATTTAAGTTTGCATAAACAAAAAAAAAAAGGTATTAAAAAAAAGTATTAAGTTGAACTTTTTACTTACCGCGACGAATGCAACAATTGTATAAAAAAAAGGGGAAGTTTTAAAAGATGGACCGAACGGGCGAACGATGAATGAAAATTTGTATTCTGCGCAGGCGAGTTGAGTCGATCGTGCGTGATATATAGAAATGAAATGAAATTTACAAAATCAAAAAGGCCGGAATATGAGAGGAGGAGGAGGGAACGACAGAAGGGGAGGAGAGGAGTTAGGGAGGAGGAGGAGGAGTTTGCGGACGGGAATCAAATCAACCGTGAAGAAGCTCGGAGAGAGAGAGAAAAAATAAAAATAAAAAAGAGACGCGATGAAAACTTTATTTTATTTTAACAAATGGATAACAAAAGTAAACATGAAGACATTGTTATAGAAATGGTTTATAAATTTATAACGAAATTCACACGTAACTTACGGCATTTGTACCCCCCCCCCTCAACGTAAATACCCTACCCGACTAGCAACCAAAAAAAAAAAATGACACCCTTTCAGTATACCATAACATTTTCTACTCCGATAGCTTCTTCCTCGGACTGCTTGCCTTCGCCCCCCCCCCCCCGCTCTGCTTCCTCGACCGTACCAACATGCAGAAATTTAAATGTAATGTGAACAAACATCTTGCTGCATAACTTCCTGTCCCAGGTTGGCCCCTATAAATCTGGTCCCCTATCACAGTAATTACTTACGCTTCAGTGGCAAATATGCCTTTTTTTGGGGGGGGGGGTGGGGGGGAACAAATTATTTATAAAAAACAAAGTGAAAGTGTCATGTTTGAATTTAAAAAAAAGAAAAGAAATCATACCAAACGGACACTTCTCTGTCACTTATTACGCAGTATCCCCCCCCCCCTTTTACCAGACACAAATTCATCGATCCCCCCCCCCCCCATGAGGGCCAGATGAGACATGGGGGCACTCGTGGCGCGGCCTACGAAGGCAAAGCTCATGGCCGGTATCGAGATACCTAAAAAAATTGTCGGAATTTCCCGATGATAGCCCCCATCATTTCGGAGGAGGTAATGCTTGGGAGGGTGGCTTTCTGAGAACCAAGCGGAATGGATAGATACTACAATGATCATAGCCCGAGGGTCCGAGAAAAATATACTTTTCCCATTATCCTTGAAAACACGTACGATATTTTTTGTTTTAAAACTTATAAAGCTATTTATGGTGGTCGGAGGTGTAATTGGAAACAAAAGCCAAGATCAAATAACTTTTCTCAAATAAAATTATTAATTTTGTACTATTTATTTTATTTATTTTAGAATATTATACTGATGGTCAGCGTTCGTGCCGGACATTCATAAACAAACAGAATAGCAGGTTTACCCTATGGTATCAAGCCCGGATGTGGTTGATCATGTTATGTTAAATCTAAAATTAACCCAATTCTAAAATTATGATTTTTTTTTTTTAACTTTCAGGCTGTTTACACCTAATTGACTAAAATCTCATTTTTATTTTTAAGTAAATTCTAATTTATCGCTTATTAAATCCAACTTTAATGTTTTTATTGCCTGTTATTTTTTACACAAAAAAAAACAAAATTTAAAACAAGTTTCAACGGAATTTAAAAGCAAAAATAAACCGATCAAAAACATACTACGCTCCCACGAGGGCAGAGTTAGACACAAGGTCGGGTTTTAATGTGGAGAAAATTCAGCTCCTCAAAAAGGGGGCAATAAAAATTGCTTCAGTCTAGAAGGATTTCTTTCCTCACTGCGCGAGAATAGAACAGATGAAGTGTAGTATCAGAACACCGAGAACAGATACTACACTTTGATCTTAGCCCCCCCCCCAATAAATTTAAAGAAATTATCGGAAATAAAATGTCCACGAAGTGTAAAAAAAAACAAATAAAATTGGCATGAAAGTTAAATTTTATATTAAAAAGTTCATTAAATTTTTTTATCAGGACAAGAAATACTCCTAAGATCAATAAGCGATTTGACCAAAAATGTTCGCGAAAATCTGACGTTCTGATTGTAATAGCAGTATCATCACATTACAAAACATTGAGTGAGCATTGTTTTGTTGATAATCTTAATCTAAATTAAAGTTACATCGTGTTACATATAGGGGGGGATAAATAGTTCACAACCAATGGGAGTTCCCTAGTGAGCAACAGAGCCGATTTTAAAACTAATTAAAATCCTTAAAATGTTTCTTATTTTAAGGGAAATAAATAATTTAAAAAAAACATTAACATTTTGTGTGGTAAAAAAACAAAAAAAAACAAAAAAAAACGACGGTATTCAAAAGAAAAAAACCCAAACAAAACAAAAACATTTCTATGTGGAGAAAAGTTGAAAATGTTCGATTTTTGTGTACAAAAGCGAAAGATGCGGGAGGGTGGCTTGAATAATGGCATTCTGATTCGGACAGCCGATAGAGAATATTTAATATATTTAAAAAAAGAAGCAATTCATTTTTAAAGAATTTGTATTTCAGGGTTTTATTAGTTAATTGTGTAAGTAGGAACAAATCTAAACAAAAAGTTGTACATTTCACGAAGAAGACAAACTTTTTTTTGTTTGTGTTTTAATAATTTATGCCCGAGTTAATAATTTATGTACTCATTTTGAACATAAATAAATAAATAAATACCAAAACGGAGAATAGCAAGTTTTAAAATCAAACTTTTTTTACGGCAAAGATTTTTTTTCGACGTCGTAAATCATTTTCATGAAACTAAAATCGTATGAAATTGGGAATTAGTTCAAAACAACTTCTTTTTTTAAGAAGAGATCAAGTTTATGATGTGTATGTTGTTTTAAAAAAAAGAAGTAAATAACACCAATTAAAAAAAAAAATGGGTAAAATTGTAACATCCTCCGCTGCCCCCCCCCCCTCTCCAATGAAATTCTACATTTTTTAAAAAGTGATTACGTATGACCACCTTGAAAAATTTGACGAAAAATAAATCAACAATTATTTTAAAATGAGAGATCAGCTTCGTATATAAATCTAACATAAAATGATCCCCCATTTCCGGACCATTATATTTTTTTTTATGTCAGTTAAGTAAATTTTGTTACCACTAACCCTAAGTGGCAAGATCGTAAAACAATACGTAATCGCATTAAAAAAAATCGCACAAGATTTATCTCCCATAGCAAAACAACAACAAAAAAAATTGGTTAATTACCTTAAAACGCAAGCATAGGCCAGAAATGGAACATCATTTTACATTAAATTTATATGCGAAATTGAGCCCCCCACTCTAAATTCTAAAAATATTTTTTCTTTTCACCAAGTTTTTCAAGGTTTTCAAACATAACCGCCCCCAGAAAGTAACATTTTTTTTTAGTGGAATAATTTAGGGGAGGGTGTTAATCTACAATAATACAAAAATAAGGATGATTAAATTGCTTACTTTTATCATAAAATAATGGGGGCAGATTTTTCTTTGCAGACGTCAACAGAAACAGACTATCAAATTCAAGTTTTTTTTATGTTGATGCAAAAAAAAAAAAAAAATGATATAAAAGTTTAATTCTATACATTAAAATGTTCATTAGAATTTTATATAATTTAAAAATTTTTTTAAAGCATTTTGAGCTAGGATAATGATCCTAGCTCAAAAGTGTAGAATCGCTTCTGTGTTAGGAGGCTCTCCTCCCAGGCACTACCTACTAATTTTGGAAGTGGCAAACCACCCCATTTCCATGAGGAAATGTCGTCGAAACCAAAGAAACATTTTTCAAAAGAAAAATGACCTCTGCTTAAAATGCGATACTCAGCACAACATTTAAGAGAAATGCTTGGGTTGCTGGTGAAGTCGGTCTCATGATTTAAAATCTAAAACATGCAGTGAAACCAGTTATTTATCTTCCACCCACAGCGGTAAGATGTGACACAAGGTCGAGAAAGTGGGATTTGAAAAGTCAGCGCCCGAGAAGTTGAGCACTCTAGTCATTAAAATATGCCTAGGCAGCCCATCGGCATTCCCCGGTAGGGACGCCTCAGGCAGTAAGCAATAATCTTACTCCTCCTCAAAGAGGGGAGGCAAAGCCTGGGAGGGTGGACCTCCTAGAACTGCACAGAACAACCCAACAGACCGTCGTAAATCAAGCCCTGAAGGCCAAGACAATACCAGTCTATGGGGTGCACTACTACTACACTTTGATCTTGGCCAAAAGGTCGATGACTGATCTTCGAGCATCTACAAGATATATTTTACCATTTTCAATTTGATTTCTTTACTATTTATTCATTTAAATCATATATTTCACATCTACTTTAGTAAAAAATAGATGGGTATATGTTACGACGCTCAGCAGAGGCGCGAACGGGGTCCAAAAAACTAACGAGAACGGGGTTATAAAAATAAATATGCAACAAGTGAGTTTAACCTACGTCGAGAAGAGATATTTGTCTACTTACCTATGATATTTGTTTGTATTTTTACGTACTATAAATGGGTTTTTATTAGATGTAAAAAAAAAAATTCTTGTTCATTTTTAACTCGTACTTTTTTCTAGACAAAATGGCGTCTTCTGCTTACTCTCTTACGAGCAAGCGCCATTTTTTTTTTGCAAGTTCGTGTGACAAAACTATTGATTTCTAATAAATAGCAGTTGGAACGGTTTAAAAATACAAACAAATATCACAGGACAGTTTTAAATTAACTTTTATCGACGACAGTTACTTTTATTTGTTGTATATTTGTTTTTTTTAGCGTTTTTACTCTGCTGAGCCTCGTAAAAGATACCCAAATAGATAGCGAACCGGCGAATATATCGCTTCACAAAGTTCTGTACTTAAAATATGAAGCCAAATTTCTAAGTAATAAACATTGCATCGAAACAAACACTTTTGCATTTATTCATATAGAACAGACACACATTTAACATCTGATGATTTTGATACAAATTTATTTATCTTTAAAATATGAACATAAAGAAAAGAAAGAAGAAATCAATTTGCCTGCGAAATTGGCTACTCTGGTGGCCCCCCCCCCCCTCGACGTAAATTCACTAGACCAACTCGACAATCAACTAAATCCCATCCATTCACTGTGGAGGTCCCCAGATGCCGGAGAGCTTTCTACTCAAATAGCTTCTTTCCTGCCCCCTGTTTCCCCGACAGTACTGACATGCAGAAATTTAAAACTAATGTAAACAGACATCTCGCTGCGCAGATCCCAATTTAGGTTGATCCCCCCCCCCCCCCCAAAAAAAACCTTCTCCCTTTTCTTTTTTCTCAGTAGCCCCGTACGTCTACAGTGGCGGCCTGCCTTGTTAAAAAAAAAAAAAGCAATCACGTTAGTGTTCCCTTTTCTTTTTTTCTCAGTAGCCCCGTACGTCTACAGTGGCGGCCTGCCTTGTTAAAAAAAAAAAAAGCAATCACGTTAGTGTTCCCTTTTCTTTTTTTCTCAGTAGCCCCGTACGTCTACAGTGGCGGCCTGCCTTGTTAAAAAAAAAAAAGCAATCACGTTAGTGTTCCGTTAGAAAACAGTGACTGATGACAAAATCCATTGTTAAATAAGCCAGCCGACACTTGTGGACCCCCCCCCCCCCAAAAAAAAAAACAAATGCCATTAAGCAGTGCTTCCTCATCTGGATAATATGCACTTCCTTCCAAGTCCTTTAACCACTTCTGACGTAATCACTGATGTATGTCCCTCCCCCGTCAAGTTCTTAATGTTTGGGGGTTGAATGTACATTCTTTTTGTCAGTAGTTGCTATCATTTTATTAATTTTATTTTTATTTTATAGTATCCGTATTAACACGAGAAACATGTCCCTGTCTGTAATGTATGCTAACTACTTTCAGGTTATTTATTAGATGTAGGAATGTGAAATTTGATTGGTTTGCCTTTTTATGATGGAACAACACCTTATAGGTTTATTTAATGTGGAGACAAATGATATGAGAATGATACAATGGATGTGTAATGTGAGTGTTCAAGACAGGCTTAGATCTGATGACTTCAGAGGAAGTTTAAATCTAGACAGTATAGGGAATTGTGTGCAACAGAAAAGGAGACTTCGATGTATGGCCATGTTGAAAGAATGGATGAGAGTTCTTGGGGTAGAACAGTTGAGGTAGCAGAGTCAGTTGGCAGGTGAAGGCCAAGGAAAACATGTGAGGAAGTGATGAAATATGTTAGTTTGGAAGTCAATTTCTAAAAGCTGTCCAACACATGCCAGCATATATGATGATGATGATGAAACAACATTTATTGACAATAATTTATCGAACACAAGTTGATATTTTTTCCATAGCTGGAGCCAGGGAGAAGATTGTTAGTTGCTTCCTTTTCCGATAGTATTAGTGTGTAAATGGTTACAAAATATCCGATAAGATTTGAACTCAGCATAACAGATTCCATCGGCTGTGATTCCATCCATTAAACAATACAAGTATCTATGCATATGAGAAACACAGCCTTTTAGCTATAATAAAATGTAGTATCTGTTCCGACTCAGAAGACCATCCACCCAGGCATTACCTCCTTTCAGAGAGAAAGATTGAGTGGGTGGGTGTATTGCCTGTTGCCTGAGGCACCCTCATTTATGTGGAAGTGCCGCCGAATATATATAGGTTAATTTTGTTCCCAGTCAAAACTTGTTTTTTGGAGAATCTGGATTATCCACAGGAAAAAAAAAAAAATTCTTGTATCTAAATTTGTCCTCGTGGGGAGTGTGACATGCTAATGGCTAAAATTAACATTACAGTGGACGTTGGTTGTATTTGACGAAAAAGCAATTAGCCTTAGTACTAACGCTAAAAGAATTAATATCCCATTCTCCTAGAAGTCACATATATCCAGTAAGCCAAAAAAGCTAAGGAGGAAATTCTTATTTTTATCCTTTCTTCCTTCTTGTCGTCTCCATTGTTGCTTTGACTTCAATCAAAACCGTCACTGTTCCACTGATCAATTCTTACCTTCATATAAACTACAAATATTCATTTACGTATATAAGATGAAGCAGCCTGCTCATGTATTTTTTTTTTTAATTCTGAACACGGCAGACAATAGTGAGGCAGTGTGACCTTTGAACTTCAGATAAGTCATTAGTATTCACCACACCTGATACGCATTTAGTTTTCTGAATTCTCGCAATACACGTTTCGCTTTAAGTTGAGC
Source organism: Sepiola atlantica (assembly GCA_963556195.1). Taxonomy (NCBI): domain Eukaryota; kingdom Metazoa; phylum Mollusca; class Cephalopoda; order Sepiida; family Sepiolidae; genus Sepiola; species Sepiola atlantica. The sequence continues at coordinate 68,871,357 of OY744543.1, read as the reverse complement.
TCCGCATGACCGATGTGTAGTCTCGTCAAAAAATAACTTTGTAAACTTAGAGTTTCACATGTTGGCCGGTCATAATTCAGGAAGGGGACATTTTGTATTCAGCACCGTCCTCTTCCGGAAGACATGCACACGGGGTAACTGTCGTGCCTCTACACCGCCTGCTTGCCCAGAGATGGTCTTTTTCGAATCAGTCAACATGGGAGTCGGACGTTTGTTCCGCTTGTGATAGACGTTGGCTCTGGGGCAAGTAGCTTGGCAAAAATAGAGGTAAGCAACGCATAGTTCTCTAAACCTATTTGAATTTTTACTCTTTTATAATTTGCTTTGTTTTGTCTTAGAACATGTTTGTAAGACTTGTTTATTTTCATGTATTTCCAGTTTTACGGTGAAAAGATGTCATAGTTCAGCGTTGGCCACGTGCGCGCAAATAAATACATATTCATCAGTATAATTCGTGTCCGAGATTTTGCTCCAGTTTGCTTGCTGTTACAAACTTGTTTTCTAATTCTGAGATCTACTTTTCATTTTCCTAAGTGGGTTTCATCTGAAATAGTTCTTTTTTTCAAAAGTTGTTAGCATTCCTCCATTTGTCAGTGTTAACATTTTCATTGACGGTCATTTCTAACGATGAATTAGTGGTTAAGTCAGCTCAATCTCCTCCTTTGATTGCGATGTCACTTCATATCGTGGAGAATATGGTTCCTTTTTCTTTTGTTTGGAATGTTATTTTTTGCCACAGTGACCACGGCACATGAGCAATCAGCATGTAACTTTGTGGTAGCAAGCATGATCATGTGCTCCAACTCTGTGCCGACTATAGAACGGGACCCAGTGCACCGGATTCCACTTTTGAGCTGTCAGGAATCACCCAACAAGGCACACTAAGGCGGCGATCGCCATGACAACAACACGTCAGATAGTATGACGGGCGTCGTCAAATCAAAATGAGATCTAAAAATCATAACAAGAGTCGTGCTGAAGATTGCATTAAGTCACACTTAATAGGACGTTTTTTAAATTTATTTTTTACGTACATTGAATTAATTCTATTCGCCAGTGCAATGATTAATGGGTTCTCAACTTTGGTTTTCTCTTTTAGTGATACTTGTTTGTAGAAAAGGAATTGGAAGCACCAATATTTTGTGGTACCTGTAAGCATTAGATCCACAAGAAGTGCAGAAGAATTACAGGTACATTGAATGATGAGAACCCGTTTGTGTGGACGAAGTGTTAACCAATGGCGACGGATGAGAGTTCAGATGTGGAGAAGGTATATTTGGATTGCGAGGCTATTGACGTGGTCGAGAAGTTGCGATTCCATTGATGCTGGTGTGATTGCAAAACATTAGGAGTGGATGGAGTAAGTTCAAGAAACTTCTGCCATTACTAACCAGCAGAGTGTTACCTCAGCTGACGAACTTAATTAGGCAAGTGTGCATAGTGTGATGATGTATGGAAGTGAAATCTGGCCAGTGAGGGTTGAGGATATGTGCTGCATGGAGAGAAATGATATAAGAATGATGTGATTGATGTGTAATCTGAATCTTAAAGACAGGCTTAGATCTGATGACTTCAGAGGAAGATTACATCTGGACAGTATAGTGAGATGTGTGCAGAACATGAGACTTCGTTGGTTTGCTCACATTGAAAGAATGGAGGAGAGTGCTTGGTTTAGTAAATGTAGAACAGTTGAAGTAGCAGGGTCAGGCCAAGAAAAACATGAGAGGAAGTGATAAGGATGGATTTGAGAGAAAAAGCGATATAAATAAAGATCTGGCCAGAGATAGGTTAGTTTGGAAGACAATTTCTTAAAATCTGTGCATTACATACCAGCATGTTAAACAAACATTAAACTGATGATGATGATGACGACGACGACGACGGTGATAGAGGAGGATGGAGGAGGAGGATAAAGAATTTGAGAAGGCATGAAGCCACTTGATGTAAGGAGCTAAAAAAAAAAAAAACTACTTCAAGGTCAAAAACTAGCCAAGTGTTAGAAAACAGCAATTCTTCCCCCTTTGTCAAAAACATCGCTCATGGAATGTGAGGACTAAAGGACAAAATAAGGAAAGCGAGAGTTACGAGGCTGCCGAAAGTAAACCCAAGGTCCACTTTCTACTCTCCTAAAGTTCTCATCTTGGATGTTATTCTCACGAGGTTTTTTCCATGTAGCATCATAGGATTTTTCCATATCAAAGAATAAGGCCGTTAAGTGTTCCTTATTAAGGCTACCTTCTCTTAAATGTTTCCAGTCTTATCATATAATTTTAAAAAAAAATTTATTTTTTTTAATCCACATTAATATTTTGTAAGAAGCTTTTTCTTTTCAAGCATCCAGGTCAGTCTTATATTAATTATCCACTCCATATCTCTGAATGATGCCGTTTTGGAAGACGTGGAGTTTTTTGTGTATCTTGTGTCCACCGTTGTTCGGTCCAAGATCGTCGAGTTGGGGCCGTTAGATCTGCCTAAGACGCATGACTATCAATTTACTGTCTGGTCAATCGTTGAAAGTTAAAAGTGTTTGCCAATGACGGCCTCAGTCGCGTACTGCGTGCGTTGCTGGCGGGCTGTCCTTGTGCCCGACTGCTGTTTTCTATGAATGCTTCAACCTAAAGTCTCTCTGTCATCTGTCTTGTTGCAGCGACGTCTTCGATGGTTGGGACATGCAGGGGGAGATTAATTCATGACGTAATCCTCCCTACCTCTCTGTCTAGGTGGCGCAAGAGTACAGGTGTTGAGGTGAAAACGCGAGCGACAACCATCAGGAAGGATTTGATTTTGACCGAGCTCTCAGGTCCACAAGTGGTCAGCGATTGATTAACCATTTTGACTGAGCTCTCAGGTCCACAAGTGGTCAGCGATTGATTAACCATTTTGACTGAGCTCTCAGGTCCACAAGTGGTCAGCGATTGATTAACCATTTTGACTGAGCTCTCAGGTCCACAAGTGGTCAGCGATTGATTAACCATTTTGACTGAGCTCTCAGGTCCACAAGTGGTCAGCGATTGATTGACCATTTTGACTGAGCTCTCAGGTCCACAAGTGGTCAGCGATTGATTAACCATTTTGACTGAGCTCTCAGGTCCACAAGTGGTCAGCGATTGATTGACCATTTTGACTGAGCTCTCAGGTCCACAAGTGGTCAGCGATTGATTGACCATTTTGACTGAGCTCTCAGGTCCACAAGTGGTCAGCGATTGATTAACCATTTTGACTGAGCTCTCAGGTCCACAAGTGGTCAGCGATTGATTGACCATTTTGACTGAGCTCTCAGGTCCACAAGTGGTCAGCGATTGATTAACCATTTTGACCGAGCTCTCAGGTCCACAAGTGGTCAGCGATTGATTAACCATTTTGACTGAGCTCTCAGGTCCACAAGTGGTCAGCGATTGATTAACCATTTTGACTGAGCTCTCAGGTCCACAAGTGGTCAGCGATTGATTAACCATTTTGACTGAGCTCTCAGGTCCACAAGTGGTCAGCGATTGATTGACCATTTTGACTGAGCTCTCAGGTCCACAAGTGGTCAGCGATTGATTGACCATTTTGACTGAGCTCTCAGGTCCACAAGTGGTCAGCGATTGATTAACCATTTTGACTGAGCTCTCAGGTCCACAAGTGGTCAGCGATTGATTAACCATTTTGACTGAGCTCTCAGGTCCACAAGTGGTCAGCGATTGATTGACCATTTTGACTGAGCTCTCAGGTCCACAAGTGGTCAGCGATTGATTGACCATTTTGACTGAGCTCTCAGGTCCACAAGTGGTCAGCGATTGATTGACCATTTTGACTGAGCTCTCAGGTCCACAAGTGGTCAGCGATTGATTAACCATTTTGACTGAGCTCTCAGGTCCACAAGTGGTCAGCGATTGATTAACCATTTTGACTGAGCTCTCAGGTCCACAAGTGGTCAGCGATTGATTGACCATTTTGACTGAGCTCTCAGGTCCACAAGTGGTCAGCGATTGATTAACCATTTTGACTGAGCTCTCAGGTCCACAAGTGGTCAGCGATTGATTAACCATTTTGACTGAGCTCTCAGGTCCACAAGTGGTCAGCGATTGATTGACCATTTTGACTGAGCTCTCAGGTCCACAAGTGGTCAGCGATTGATTAACCATTTTGACTGAGCTCTCAGGTCCACAAGTGGTCAGCGATTGATTGACCATTTTGACTGAGCTCTCAGGTCCACAAGTGGTCAGCGATTGATTAACCATTTTGACCGAGCTCTCAGGTCCACAAGTGGTCAGCGATTGATTAACCATTTTGACTGAGCTCTCAGGTCCACAAGTGGTCAGCGATTGATTAACCATTTTGACTGAGCTCTCAGGTCCACAAGTGGTCAGCGATTGATTAACCATTTTGACTGAGCTCTCAGGTCCACAAGTGGTCAGCGATTGATTGACCATTTTGACTGAGCTCTCAGGTCCACAAGTGGTCAGCGATTGATTGACCATTTTGACTGAGCTCTCAGGTCCACAAGTGGTCAGCGATTGATTAACCATTTTGACTGAGCTCTCAGGTCCACAAGTGGTCAGCGATTGATTAACCATTTTGACTGAGCTCTCAGGTCCACAAGTGGTCAGCGATTGATTGACCATTTTGACTGAGCTCTCAGGTCCACAAGTGGTCAGCGATTGATTAACCATTTCGTGCGACCTTGCAATAGACTGCCGTGCATGGACCGCCAACGTTTGGAATGTGGTGAAGGTCAGGAAAAAGCCAGCTGAACCCGACCAACGTTAAGCCTCAGTTACACAATGCGACTTTGCTTGCCGTTACTTGTAGCGGCGACTGACCTGGTCACACGAAACGACTACCTGTCTCGCAGTTCCGTGCCTTTGTTTACAGTGCAGACATGTCGCGGGTCAGGCGCCAGATTTTTTTTTCAAACCAAACAAGTTTTGGTTTATAAACATCATCGGTTCCTGCTCCACTTTTCATAGATTTTTTTCACTTTATTAATTTCATTCCTATATGCGTCATTCAAGTTCTTTATTTTTTTTTCAAATTATCTTCGCAAGGAATCTCAAAACCAGCCGCAATTAGTTCATTCATTAATTATTCAAAATTGTACTCCCTCGCATTTTTCTTCATATACTGTATATTGTCTGTATCCCACAAAGCTCGTAGTTTCTGTAAATATCCAGAAATCTACTGATTTCATCAGCTGACCACTTCAAACTTTATTTTTCTCTCATGGCAACAAACTGCACGATTGTGAGGTTATATGAAGCGAATATTGATTTGTAGCAGCCGCTATTAGGTCTTCAGAAATCATAAAATCCTGCGATACCAGGTCACGTGATCCTGAAATTGCGCGATACTTGCGACTAAAGTTGAACATGTTCAACTTTAGTCGTGTTGAGCAAACTAGTCGCAAGTTGGATGTGCTACTTGCGATTAACCGGTCACACGATGCGACTAAGTTGCTACTACTGCAGTAGCGGCGACCGAAGTCGCCTCGTACGACCGACGCTTAAACGTCATTGCCGCAGCAACAATATTGTTATAGAGTCAGTTTGTTACTAATATGAGTTGGTGATTTTGTAGTTTTTATTTTCCAGGTTTGGGACAAATTTCTCTTGATACAGAAGGTGTGTATGAAGTAGCGTAGCGATTTTTTGTCGGATCTGTTTGACGAATTCGTAATATACCTCATCAGGGCTACATCTGTATTATGGAACTTTTTAATAGACTCTCTTATTTCTGTCAAGGAAAAGGGCTTAATGTGATGGTCAAAGTTATTTGATTAGAAATTGAATTTGCTTTCTCTTCTTTCTGTTTGAGATTTTGAATTGTTTTGTTTTCACTTGTTTTTGAGTTTCTTGAAAATGTTTCAACCAGAAAAAGATTTGTTATTCCTGCTTTTTACTGGTTATTTTTTATTTTTTGTTTACTTTAAGATGTTTTTAAAAGGAGTTAGGGTTTGATTCTTCCCAGACATCTTTCTTATTTCGCCATATTGTTTTGCGAGGACGTATTGAGATTATTTCGATATTTGTTCTCGCATTCTTTCGTCGTAGCTTCTTATATGATTTTGCTCGAGTTCAATTAAGTTTTGTCTAGTCGGCTTTTTGTTAAATTTGAATAGGGCTGCTCGCGGAAAGATGATTGCTTCCTGACAGTTTTGTCAAACCAGGGTTAATTCCGTTTGTTAGCTGTTTGACTATTTGGTATGTATTCTGTTGCTATGGAGATAAGAGTTGTTCTGAAATGATCTGCTATGTCTTTAGTGTTTTTTTGTTGTTTTTTTTTACATTTTAGCTTTGTTTATTTACTCCTCGCAGAGTTAGGCACAGGGCCAGTTTTATCTTACTCCCACAAGTAAGATGTGACCCAAGATCGGGTCGAGCAAGTGGGGTTAAAAGCCAGCGCTCGAGAGGTGAGCACTCTGGCCATCTAAAAATTGCCTGGGCAGCCCCGTCGGCATTTCCCGGTAGGGGCGCTTCAGACAGTAAGCAATAAACTTACTCCTCCCCAAAGAGGGGAGGCGAAGCCTGGGAGGGTGGACCTCCTAGAACTGCACAGGACAGGCGTGCAGTATCCATCGGAACAGATACTACACTTTGATCTTAGCCAAAAGGCTTTGTATCTTTTTCTTATTTGTTGTTTCCAGTTTCCAGTGGGGGAGGATTTCTTCGTTTGAGGATGTTCTTTTGCAGTATGATTGGAGAGAAGAGAGGGAGGATCACTGCCTCGTACACTCTGGTGGACTTTCCAGGTAAAAATCAACGTACATTGAATGGTCACTCATTGACAAGTTCCTACCTACCTGTCTCCTCACGAGAGCAAAGTTAGACACAAGGTCATTTTTATTTTATATGGGAAAAATCCAGCTCCCCAAAAAGGACCACAATGTAACAGACAGTAGAAGTATGTAAGTATGATCAGGATCCATTAAAAAGATACATATTGTTGCCGTATATTATTTCTTCTTTGAGACGTGGACCCCAAACACTTCTGATCTGCAACGGCTTTGGCATAATGATCGTGCCATGATCAGGTGGACATGTGGCTGCAAACTGAAATAAAAGATCCCATCAATCATACTTCCTCGGCACCACAAGTGGTTAGGGTTAGGGTTAGGGTTAGGCTATGTAGAGTGTGGTATCTCTTGCACCAACTTCAAATTGTGTCTGGTTTGGTTTGGTAGTTTTGTTTTACGGCATATCAACCCTTTTTGGGTTATTTAATGCCGAATCTGGTCATTATAGTAAAAGTTTTTATGCTTCAAGTTCTTTATATCTTCAAATGTTTAATCATCGTTTTTGGTTTGGTAGTTTTGTTTTACGGCATATCAACCCTTTTTGGGTTATTTAATGCCGAATCTGGTCATTATAGTAAAAGTTTTTATGCTTCAAGTTCTTTATATCTTCAAATGTTTAATCATCGTTTTTGGTTTGGTAGTTTTGTTTTACGGCATATCAACCCTTTCTGGGCCATCCAATGCCGAATCTGGTCATTATAGTAAAAGATTTATGCTTCAAGTTCTAAAAATAAAATAAAAAAGGGGAGGGAGAAAGGGAGAGGGGCTGTTGTTTTTGTTTTTGGTTTTGTAGAACATAATTAAGTTTTACAAAAAAAAAAAAAAAAAGAAGAAAAACAAAAAACGTCAATGTAGGTGAATTTCGTCTCAGGGAGCCACAGGGCAGCCTGATCTGGTATCACCAGAAATTGTGTCTGGAAATCGTGATAACCCAGAATCAGTGAAAGAACTGCCTATTGCTTTGTCCGACTCCGAATGCTGGCTGTCGACAAAGCAGAAAGAATACTATTGGTCATGTCGATGAAGATGTTGTGCTGGACATCAGATTTGACCAGACGTGACAACATTCGATGAATGTTAATATTCACCACTGTTACGATGGTGTGCCAATCCGAGAGAAAAGAAAAAAAAAAAAAAAAAAAAAAATCGCCTGTATTGATACAAACATTTACTATGTGTAAATGACAACACTGTTGTTAAAACAGGTTTCAAGATGGAGATCCGTGGAAAAAGGCCAAGAGGATAGTCGAAACAAAGGTGGTTACCCTACACCACAATCTCAAGACGGTCGGACTTCATCCTGACCAAGCATTTGACAAAATACCACCAGACACACTTCTCTCTTGAAGCAACCTTGATCTTGGCTGTGGTGGGTCGTTTCAATTCAGGAATAGCATGGGAATAGTTTTGCTAGATATTATCTTTTAGATAACCTCACAGATAAGGGGGGGGGGAGATCCGGTGAGTTTGAGGCCCATTCAGGATCAGACCTCCTACTGGTAAGACGATCACCAAAGTGTCCCCTGCAGCAATTCCAAGGAGTGATAGAAACCACTATTCATCCCTCACCACATTTCTTTGTCTGCCCAAAACTTCTTAACGACCACTAGGTGGCGCTCAGTATTGATCAACGCAGAGGTGCACATTTCGAGCATGGATCATTGAACGGCAATAAAACATAGACTGTTGGACATTCATGACTGAAACTTGGTGGACAAGTCAGGCATAGACTTAAGTTTATTTGTACCAAATATGGTTGGATTACAGAAAGGATTGTAAATTTTATTAACGATTTGATTGATGGCATTTCTTGGGGTGGGGGGGGGGAGAATCTCACTGTATTTTAAAGCTTAAAATTCCCTCAAAATTCATCTGTTCGATTTATTTTAAATGTTATGTTGTTGTACTTGCAGGTTAAAAAAATATGAAAAGGAAAGAAATGCAAGCAATTTCTTAACTAGTATAAAACAGTAGAGGCAGCTAGGAACATTAACAGAGAATTCGGTTAAGGAACTCTTAACAAATATACACTGCAACGTTGGTTAAAAAAATGTTGTTAAAGAGACGATAACCTTGAGTATGAAGATTGGGGGCATCCATCTACGGTTGACAACAACAAAGTGAAGGCATTAGTTAAAGCAGATCCATACACAACTCTTCTTCGAGAACTTGTTCAAAAGTTAAGACGCGGTCTCAGCTCTTGGTTACGTTTTTTTCCAACTTTTGTAAAAGAAAAAAAAAAAAAAAAAAATCCTGTTCAAAGAGATTTTGCCCACTCACTTTGATTTGTCCAAATAAATGCAATATTAGTTCTATTTTCAGAATATATATGGTTTTTACCGTTTCTGAAAAATAAGGCTTTTCAGACAAAAAAAAAAAAAATCCTGTTCAAAGAGATTTTGCCCTCTCACTTTGATTTTTGTCCCAATAAATGCAGTATTAAGTTCTATTTTCAGAATATATATGGTTTTTACCGTTTCCGAAAAATCAGGCTTTTCGGACAAAAAAAAAAAAAAAAAAAAAAAAAAAAAAAAAAAATGGCCATTTTTCGTGATAATTTTTCTTTGAATTACAACTTTTCAGGACTATTTTCTTCGAAGATGAAATGCATAATACAACTAAAAACGACGCAGATGAGACAGTACACGAGGCAAAATATGCGCAAAAAAAAAGTCCATAGGATCTACCACAAACACTTGTTGGGCTTCGCAGTGTATGCAGTTCACCGGTACGGAAAATGACAATATTTTGCCAGATTTGTAATTTTCGGCTAAAATTTGACAAAAATAAGCCTATTTCTAAATCTGTAAAGTAGGGAAAGTCATTTTTACTCTATTTCACCCACCAAACCCACCAAAATAACGTTTCTAGTCTTTTAAACCAGTCTCAGGAGACTTCAATAAGTATTTCTGGACCAAAATCTGTTATCTGACACTCCAATTTTCCGATGTATTAAATAAATCCTGCATTCGTAAAAAAATTCAAAGGTAGGAAAAAAATACTTGATTTTGATTACCAAATTATGTAATTTATAGTGGGGATCTCTAAAACTCAATTTTTGACCACTTTAATGACCTCTTTTTGCATTGAAAATGGTTTCATTCCATTTCCCATAAAATGTTGATGAAAATTCATGTTTTGCCTAATTTGACCAATTCCTAAAAATGACACTTTTTGCTGAAAAGTAGAAAAAAACGTAACCAAGAGCTGAGACCGCGTCTTAGACATACGTTGTGCGCCATTTCTGGACCACCTCAAGCAATTTGAGAAATCAAAGAAACTCAACACAGTTATTGCATGAACTTATTGAAAAATCAAGGATATCACCGATTTCAAGTGTCGTCATTGCATCTTTTCAAAAATAAAAACAATCCATTTTTTGTTCGTATTTTCAGCTGCGGCAAAAACTAGTTTCTCAGCTGCGCCAAAACATTTCTAAAAACCATCAGAAGAAGGCGATGGCATTTCTTCAACTTCTCGATCACTTCTTGAAGGAAATTTTCATAAACAATGAGGCGGCCGTAAACATATTTTGAAACCTCCTGGAGTCTTGGATGCCAGAATCCTTTGCAATTGGAAGACATAAATTTGTTTGTGTGGCCAAAGTTTGCTGAGCTCGACGGTTTTTATTTCAATTAATAAAGTTTACACTGCATTTCGAGAGGCCCAGCCTATTATACGGCCATACAGCAACGGTAAGGGTAGTCTGTAGTGCCTCTGGTGTATCGGCCGCAACTGCAGAGTCATCAGCACAATTTTTAGCTCGGCGTTCTTGTAAGTTAGTTTTTAGTGAATGCTTCGCATCTACGAATGTGAAAGATATTTCCATCAAATACACATTAACACCACGGCCCATTTTAATTTTCCCGTGGAGCAGCATCGTCACACGCAGAAAGACGTTAAAAAGAGGTGAAGCAAAGATGCATAAACAGATGAAGGGATAGGATTCCTATCCTCCAACGGTGACACGTGTTATCACCACGCACACATGAAGATGCTGAATTATATTGAACTTTTGTGAGCAACAAAATTTTAACGCACATGTTTCATAGCATCTTCGTCAAAATCCTTTGAGATCAATCAATGAAGAGGTTACTCCCTACATTGTTCTTAGAGTTGCCGTTGGAGGTGACGGTGGTTATGTGGATATCGACACGGACTGAAGACCTGGGTGTTCCAAGTTCGAATCCAGTCGGTTCCACAGTACCACTTTCACTTAGGGATGTTGGCAACCTTCTAGTGGTCCTTCCCGTAAGTACCCGATGTCTTTCCAGAAAGATTTCTAACTAGAAAAAACATCGGGGAAACTAATGCCAACACCAGAATCATCTGATTCACACAGAAGAAGAAGAGTTGCCGTGCTGTGTCCACACTGTGAGTAAGGCAAAAGTTCCTCTAAGATGCTTTTTACTAGCATCTAGTAATGTTATCTGGGCAAGAACCTTTTTCCAGCAACAACCAGAAAGAAAACATCACGACTGCTGTCAAAGAGGCAGTAGTCTCCTTTGCTTTAATAAATTTTGACAGTCCCTTCACTGCTGACGGATGGTTTTTATCTCCCGCATGTGAAAAGAACATGAAAAGCGCATGGCTGCAGAGGTTTAAATGATCTCCGCAGGGATGCAGTCAGGACCCAGGGGATGGGGATGGGGGGGGGGGGGCAATGTTCTTACTGCAGTCTCACCCAAGGTTGATAGAATATCAAGATCTTAGTAGATGGGGTGGGTAGGTAGTTGATCCAAGACTGAAGGATCTGTTGTGGTTAGGGTTAGGGTTCAAAATGCTCTGCCTATTTATGATAAGCACCAGATCCTTTATGAGGGCAGTACGATCATCAGACCTCAAAGGGGGGGGGGGGGGACAGAGAAGTTTTGGAAAGCAGGGATGGTTTTGATTGCATCATCAAAGTTGTGCATATCGTTTTTATTGGCATATGATAGTATTTTCATTGTCTTCGATATTCACCACTTATTTTGTAGGATATGCACTTTTGATTACACCCCTCTTATCGATGTCTGCCATTTTTTCTGGAAAGTAGTTTATGTAGGATTGTTGAGAAGTTCATTGTGTCTTATGCAAGCTTTCTAATATGATAATTATCATGAACTAGGTATCACAAACCAGCCAGTTTAGTGTGCAAAAAATGAGTAAATATAGTGAAATTCCCCTCAAACTTTACTTTTGGGGTTATTTTAATAATTACATGCAAACAAAATGTAATCTTTTCCGTGATGGGCGATTTATTTTTTTTTTTACGTTTCAACTTAATGTGCATGATATTGTGCGTTTCTACGCATAAAACCTGCCCCATCGTAAAGAAAATGGGTCACTCGTCAACATGATGCAGTTAATGTGTTTTTAAGCTGTCTTTCGCAAAAAAAAAAAAAAAATCCAAGTTGAAAACTTTAGTGAATTAAATTTTTTCCCTATTATCAAATTGTGTTTCCGTCTGTTTTTACATGATCAAAATCTAAGCGTTTTTATATTGATTTACTATTAAAAGAAACACATTTAGCTTGATATGAAAATTCAATGGGTTAAACTGTTAAAATGAATCTTATATGAACAAAGTTGCTCTTCTGTGTTATTTTTATACGTTTTTTTTTTTTCCGAGAGGTAATGTGATCTTGCCCAATATTTAGACTACCTTGATCTAATAATTATTACTTCTATTATGATTAATTTTCATTTACCACTAGATGACATTACATTTGTAAAGATTTTTCACTTGTTCAGAGCCTGTTTTTTTTTTTTTAGTTATACACTGGAAATTTGGTTTCTAGACCAATAGCACACGGGACGACAAATTTTCTAATTTCCAACAAACTTTGAACGGTCATAATTTGATGGCTAATTGTGCTACAAAATAAAGTTTGGTATCACTGATAATGTTTTGCAAAGATTTCTTGGCCTTTTGGCTAAGATCAAAGTGTAGCATCTGTTCCGATGGATACTGCACACCATAGACTGGTATTGTCTTGGCCTTCGGGGCTTGATTTACACCGGTCTATGGGTTTGTCCTGTGCAGTTCTAGGAGGTCCACCCTCCCAGGCTTCGCCTCCCCTCTTTGGGGAGGAGTAAGTTTATTGCTTACTGCCTGAGGCGCCCCTACCGGGGAATGCCGACGGGGCTGCCCAGGCAATTTTTAAACCCCACTTTCCCGACCCGACCTTGGGTCACATCTTACTTGTGGGAGTAAGATAAAAACTGGCCTTGTGCCTAACTCCTGGAGAGGAGTAAATCAATACTCACATTAACAGTGTTTAGATATAATGAAAATAAAATTTTAGTTTAGGATACCTTCATTAAACCCGTCCTGATGCTTTCTTGTCTTGTTACCGATAAATTTGGCCGCTGCCTTATAGAGTTTGGAATACACAGAAGACGATCTTTTTTTTATCAATGGAGTCAACTATACTTAAAGAATGGTCACTTTCTTCCAGGTTTTCAGCCAATGAGCAGCAAAGATTGTTCCCGACGTCAAATAATTTATTTTCTGACCCCTCCAGGGCCCTGGAGGCAAACAATAGTGCATATTTACAATTGAAGCCCAGCATTGTTGAGTGCTATCTGTTTAGCACTCAGCACTCCTCATTTGACAAGTGAAACATCTTTTATATCAGAGCGTCTTATGACGACGAGACCGTGGTTGCATCCAAAATGTTTCGTACTTAGTTTTTAATTGGAACGCTTTCATCATAGTCGTATCATCTACGGTGCATAGGCTTTAACAGCCGCAGACCACTAGCATTGATTTTTTTCAATGCCACCATTCAAAACCTTATTACCATTACCCAATCTGGCATTATTATTGCTTAGTAAAAATATCTTGTCCTCCTTGGGTTTACGACGGAGAACTTCATCTAATGACTGACAGAAGCTGTTGGCATCCATCTGTCTGAGGAGACAATAGAGCATTTTTACCCAGAAGGATACGCCTGAGATATGATTCTTTCATTTATGTGGATTGGTCCTTTTGTGGAGTTTTGATATTGCAAGACCTACACCATGCTAGTATTTTTCTCTTTCTTGGTTTCCTAGAAAAAGGTGTACTACATGTCCTCGTATATATATATATATATATATATATATATATATATATATATATATAGTAATCCAGGTAAAGTAAATATCCAGGGGATAGGAATCCAAAGAATTTCAACCGGGCTTATAAAAAGTGCTCAATATCAAATAGAGCTTCACGTATATGATTGTTTGAATAAAAACAGACATCTAAAAAATCTGAGACACTAGCATGTCGATGTTATCAATCTACAGCAGTTAAAAGCTGAGATCTCATCAGGCAGAATTAGGATTTGATCCTTCCCTCAATCCTAATTCTGCCTGATGAGATCTCAGCTTTTAACTGCTGTAGATCGATAACATCGACATGCCAGTGTCGCAGATTTTGTACATGTCTGTTTGAATAAAAGCAATCATACACACACATTATATATATATATATATATAGAGAGAGAGAGAGAGAGAGAGAGAGAGAAAGAGAGAGAGAGAAAGAGAGAGAGAGAAAGAGAGAGAGAGAAAGAGAGAGAGAGAGAGAAAGAGAGAGAGAGAAAGAGAGAGAGAGAGAGAAAGAGAGAGAGAGAGAAAGAGAGAAAGAGAGAGAGAGAGAGAGAGAGAGAGAAAGAGAGAGAGAAAGAGAGAAAGAGGGAGGGATGTGTAGTACACCTTTTTTGAATCGTAGTCATCTCTACACTGATGATTCCGCAAAGATGAAACGTATACGTGTGTCGTAATAATTAAATATTTATTTTTAGCCCCCATTTTGGTCGGGTGCTTTAAATAAGAAATAATACAGGCCGTCTAATCTAAGCCATAAATGCAAGTTCCTTTCTGTTGAACACTATTATGACGACTGACTATGGTCACCTGCCTGTTCGCCATAAATAAGATTTATTTCTCATCACTTATTGTAGCTGTTGGAATTAGCCTCAATGGTTAGAACGTTCGGAATTGGAGTTAAAGGTGACACTTGTTCCGCGGTTCGAATTGTTCGACCGGCTTGAATAATTATCTCTACACTGATGATTCCGTAAGGATGAAACATACGTATGTAGATAATATTTACTATTAAATAATTATTTAACTTTTAGCACCGAGGTCTCAACTTTGGATTGGAGTGAAGTATAGTTCTGTTCGGTCCTAGGAGGCCATCCTCTCATGCAATTGGTCAATCCTCAATTGCTGAAGGCGCCTTTCTCGGTGAATGCCAATGAGTCTGATCACGGCTAATTTTGCACCCATTCGGAGTATCCCATATTTGAGAGAGGCTGGATTCCCCACTATAAACTGATGCCATGTTTAACTTTACTGAAGTCGGCGACAAGTAAAGATACTTATTAGCTCAAGATTTGACTGCAGTTTCATGACTATCCATTCCTCGGAAGTGCTTTTTGCTATTCCCCTTGTTCTTAAATGATCGCAATCGAACTGTTGTGTCAATTTCACTAATACGCTTGCGAAAGGTATGAATCTAGTTCTTTTCTTTCTTCAAACTTTGGGTGGAATTGTAGGAGAGGCAACTAGTTTAGAAAGAACTGTGAATAAAAACCTCGGTCATTGTTGGTCATTGTTTTTTGTTTTTTAACATAGTTCACCC
The DNA here is from genome assembly GCA_963556195.1 of Sepiola atlantica. Lineage (NCBI taxonomy): Eukaryota > Metazoa > Mollusca > Cephalopoda > Sepiida > Sepiolidae > Sepiola > Sepiola atlantica. Next base: position 68,855,965 of record OY744543.1, on the reverse strand, counting down.
CAAACAAGGCAGGCCGCCACTGTAGACGTAAGTGGCTACTGAGAAAACAAAAGGAAGAAGGTTTGGAGGGGGGGGGGTCAACCGAGAGATGTCTGTTTACATTAATTTTAAATTTCTGCATGTCATTACTGTCAGGGAAACAGGGGGTAGGGAGGAAGTTCCAGCGGCCAGCAGCACGAGGAAAGAAGCTATTTGAGTAGAAAGCTCTCCGGCATCTGGGGACCTCCACAGTGAATGGATGGGATTTAGTTGATTGTCGAGTTGGTCTAGTGAATTTACGTCGAGGGGTCACCAGAGTAGCCAATTCATCGGAGCATAATCCATTGAAGTATTTGTAAAATTGTTGGTCATTGTTGGTCGCAGAAATCATTTGCACGACTCCTTTTAATTTTATTTACTCCAAAACAAGACATGTTATCACTGAGACGTAAGGGCCTACTGTGAATGAATAGCCAGATTTATAGAGGACATCCTAAGTGGGAAGTTTTGTAGCAAGATGTTTGTTCACATTACATTTAAATTTCTGCACGTTGGTACAGTCGGAAACAAGGGGTTCCAAATGCAAGCGGTTCGGGGAAAAAAAACCCATTAGAGTAGAAAGTTTCGACATCTAGGAAACTCTGCAGTGAAGGGGTGGAATTTTGCTGCTCGTCGAGTTGGTCGGTGGCGGTGGGCTATTTATGCTGAGAGGGTACACGTGCAGTAAGTTCGTCGGAGCACTTTCCGTTGAAGTATTTGTAAAACAAACACAAGGATGCGACGTTGCGGTGATGGGACAGGGGCTGGAGCTTAGTAAACAGTGCGAGGCCTATTAGGTCATCAGCAAGTCCTAAATGTCTGTATTGAACTTTACAGGTCATATGATACGGTAATAATAAACTTATTCAGTGGCACAAGCGATCTGACTGGAGAGAAACAATTGCTTAGACTACAAACTAGTTCGGCCGGACTCGGAACACATATGCGTGCGAGAGATAAAGAAATATCTGAATATTAAATGAACAATCTTTTTTTTTTTAATATTACTTTTTATTTTTCCTATATTATTATTAATATGTTAATACCAGTAATAATATTAGAAGCTTTAATAAATTAAATTTTAATTGAAGTTTTTAAAAAGTTATGATAAAAATAAAGACCAATGTGTATTTATATTTATATATATATATATATATATATATATATTTATATATATATATATATATATATATATATATATGATTATTTTTATTTACAGACATGTACAAAATCTGCGACACTGGCATGTCGATGTTATCGATCAACAGTTATTATAAATGAATTATTATATATATATATATATATATATATATATATATATATATAACTGCACTGCACTTCAGTCACGCGGGTTAAAAACGTGCCGGACGAAACAATTTCCAGTGTTTAGAGGAAGGGAGGAAGCAAATAGCAAGTCAGACCCTCCCCATGCCTAAAATTAATTCGGAAAGAAATCCTCTATTCTATTTCCATAATGAGAGTTTTACATTCTATACCGATTGATACGTTTTTTTTTAAAGAACACGCTCCAGTTTAAGATGTTTTATTCCTTTCTTATTTCTTTTTATTCAACTGCACTGATTGAGACGTTATTTTAGTTGAATATCAGTGCGAACACTGGCGAAGCATAATTGTTTTCCCCGTCATACACTCGTTTGAAATAACGTCTTAAAGGCAAAAAATGAGTCTTTTCTTTTTAATACACGCGAACTTCTAAAGGTCCGACGCATGTCTTTCCAGACACCTGCACCTGTAGAGGATGGTTATTCAACATTTGGTTGTTGATCGCAATTAAAGACTTTTGACTATGTTAATAAATTTACTTGGTTTCTGTTAAGAATAATTGTTATTTTATTAGTATTCTTATAAACTTTTCTTCATTTGCGATTCTTAACCCAACAAGTTTTGAAGGATCTGGTAACTACTACTTAAACTACTACTGCTACTACTACTAATAATCAACCAAGTAAAAGGTGTATAATCATGACTAAACCTGAATTAAAATTAAATGAATCCATTCAAAATATATAAAAAAATATTTCACAATCATTTCTAAAAAAATAATAATAATGGGGAGGGGGCTCAGGTTAGAAAAAGAATGAAAAACAAATAATGGCCGTACCTACTGCGGATATAACTACTAAAATAAGTAATATAATATATTGTGTGTGTGTGTATATATATATATATATATATATATATATATATATATATATATATATATTCAGTATTTAATTCAATAGTGCTCAATACGTGAGTAAAGCTTAGTAGCAGTATGAAAATATACTTATGGCAAGTAAGCTTGCCATAGAAATTTAGAAACTACTAGAAATAAGCGTTGCTTTTTTTTTTTAATTTCCAGATGTAAAACGAAAATAAAAAAGGCAGCTAAAAACACAAAATTAAATTCAGTTGATGTTTGAATGAAGATTGAATAATAATAATACCTATGACATCGTACAGTACAAAGTGGCGATTCATTTTGAAAAAGTTAATTCCGATATATAAAAAAAAAGTGTTTTAAGTCACTTAATAATTTGCTTATAAGCTAAAAGTTTGTATAACGTAAAATCATTGTCAAAATAAAAAGAAATTACGACGAAAATTTACTTTCCAAAACAAAACAAATTACTACTACGACTACAACTCTTGTATCCATCAATGGATCTTTTCTATCAAATCAATGAACATTTTGAAACGAACAGCGTGAAAAGGAATTTACTTCGATGCGCTTTGCTGTCATTTAAGGCAGCAATTAAAAAATTATACATTTAGTCCAAAAATCATTTGGGCCACAGATGACAATGAAAAAAAGATTTTTTAAATTAATCAAATAATCTAATGCCTTTTTCTTCTTTTTGTACAAACCTGCCGTTCTATAAAAAAAATAGTTCCTAGAAACAAGTAGTCGTACAACGAAGTTCAGCGGTTTCTGGCTTACTCTACAGTTTGGATCGTCTTGTTTTTAAATACTTCACAACTTTCAACAATCACAAATAACACACGAAGTATATCGATCACGTCTTAATGCCATTATTAAAGTAACGAAAAAGGAAAACTACACAAAAACACTATAATGTCTTAATAATAAATGTCTTAAATTAAAAAAAAATCTATCATAGCGCACTTGAGATTTAAAATGGTTCCGTTTTAAAAATGATTCTTATAGTCTTTTTTTCTTCTTAGAGTACATTTGTAATCTCACCGTTTTCTTACCAATCGTAAGCAGCCTGTTTCTACCAATCTTTTAAAATTAATTAATTTGTTTATGGCTAAAATAACTGATGAAAAAGTTGAAATTAAAACATATTTTCTGTCATTGTATCGATATTTTTGTTTGTGCAAATAACTATCTCAGCAAAACTCAAAAGTTATTTGGTGATTCTACATAATTTGAACCGAACTGTTTTTGTTTTTTTACCCTAACCTAACCCGAGTTTTAGTTCGATAAAAGTCGGTTCAAATTCTGTAGAAGCACCGTTACTTTTTATTAACTAATAATTCTGTCAAATGTTAAAAAAAAAACAAAAAAACAATGAGAAAACTTAAAATGAATGTTAAAAAGAAAAAAAAGCAGCACAACGGAATTCAGAAATAATAGTAAAAAAAACATTATGCTGGTATTTTTGGGAACTATCGGATGAAATATTAACAATTATGTTGATGTTGTATTAACAGTGTAGATATCGCCGCAACAATATTTTAAAGGATTGAATTTGGAAGATAGTTTAAAAGGGGAGATCCCCAAAGAGGCATGACAAACCTAAATAAATAAATAAATAAATAAGAAAAACAAAAAAAAAAGACCCCAAGAAGAAAGGGTTACTAAAAACTACGGTAGATCGATCACTTAACAGATCATTGTAAACTGAAATTAAGATTTATACACCAACTGCGAATGACAGTAAAACAAGACGTTGGTATCCACAAATAATGGAATTGAATGACAGGGAGCAAAGTGTTCCGATACTATACTTCATATTTTCTGACTCTGGTCACTGGTCAGTAAAGAAAGAAGAAATCCTTCTAGATTGAGACAATTTCAATTTTTGTCCCAATCCAGAGGATCCCTTTTTGGGGAGCGGGATTTTCCCAACATTAAAAACAGACCTTGTGTCTAACTCTGCCCTCGTGGGGAGGCAAGCAAATAGTGACAGTAGTATTTTTTTAAAAACCAAGAAGCGTGGAATGTGACACGAGGACGGGTTAATGTGACCCCCCCCCCTCCTAATGGCACTTTGGATGGTTACAAAATTTGCCGTCATCGCTTCTGTCGGCATTCCTCAATAAGGGCACCCAGGCGATCGGCATTAAACTAATTCCTTTTCTCAAATGAGGAGTTAATGCCTGGGAGGATGACCCCATGAGACCGAGCAGAAGTATACTGCAATCTAATTTCAGCCCGAAGGCCAAGGCAGGTTAGTAAGTACTGCCCCTATGTGTTTGCCTCCCCAGAGGGGCAAAGTTCGACATAGGGTCGGGTTTTAATGTGGGGGATATCGAACTCTACAAAATTGGATCACTCTAGATGGGGCAATTTTTTTTTTTTTTTAAATTGACCCCCTCCCCTTTCTGATCGAACAGATATTACACTTTGATCCCAGTTTGAAACTGCAGTGAAAACGACAAACACTGACTGACGAGCAGTAGTAATAGTTCTAGTGTTTAGAGTCAATTCGCAAATTAGACGTAGCACCTGTGAGTTCATTTCTGTTATCAACAAAATAGTACCACTTTATAAAGAAATCTGAATAAAATAAACCCTTCATATAAACATCTTTTAAGTAAAGAATGTAGCCTTAGTAAATTGAATTTTAAAAAAATAACCGAAAATGTCCCCCCCCCCCCCCAAAAAAAAAACCCACATTGGTTAATCTTTATGGTTTTGTACACACGTTTTAATCAATTTCAAAGATAGCGGCCGGTACGTGAAGCAAAACTAATGTATTCCTCATCTCTACTACTGGTGGCATGTTTTCTTTAAAGAATTTCAAAATGTTAGCATAAAACTATAAAATGACAAACGTCTATTTTCTTAATGTAATATTAGACAAATTTAGTCGATAGATAAATTTCAGTGTGGACATCACACCAGGAAATTGGGTCAAGAAGGGAAAAGAAATTTGATTTGGTTTTACCAAAAATAAAAATAAAAAGTCTAATGGTTTGATAGCGGGTACCTTTTATCTTGAAAGAAGAAAGAAAAAAGCCGAAAGCGTATTTAGTCAATTTAAAGTTAAAAAGTTTAAAGTCTTCGTTCGTTATTTCGTAAGGGAACGGGACGAAAAGGAAATTGTTCAAAGTTCCAATATTTCTTCATGTTGACGGACGATTGAAAATACATATTTCGATTTCTTTAAAAAGCATTGTTGTGTGTGTATGAGAGAGATGTTTCTAATTCTAATTTCTAACTCAAAGCGATCATTAAAGGTTTATGATTTCGAATTAATCAGTGAAACAATTATTATTTCAGAAATAATTAAGAATTTATATACAAAGTTTATTTTCATTTAAATTTTTGTTTAAAACAACAACAACAAAAAAACGTAAACGAAGATTGCAATGTCTAACATTATTTTTCTAAGATTAAAAAAAAAAAATCCCAGGTGATGAATATTTATTATATAATTCTTCAGAAATACATCGGAAATAAATACGTAGAATTCAGATTTTCGAACAAAAATAAACTCCGTTTAGATTAATTAACGTTTTTTATGACTAGAACATTTTTTTTTTTCAAATTGCAACGTAAAAATAAATAAATAAATAAAGATGTATTTTTAAACACTTGTAAGTTATAAAAAATTGGTGAAATACATCAAGTAATACTTGAAATAGAAAAATAAAAACTAACATTTCAGATGTTTATTTATATTTTTGCGTCATTAATCGTAACTATTTTAATCACTTTAACAAACAAAACGTATTATTAATTTGTCGGTAGTAAAAAAAAAATACAGAAGCTGGCACTATTAAACCGACACTGGCTACAAGATTGAACGTTGGCCAATACGATTTTGTGGAAACAAACTTAAAATTAAATACACAACAAAAACAGATTATTGTCATTATCAACAGAGTTAGATCCACTGACAAACATAAATATAAGTCGATTGTTATATTAAAGTTGGTCAAAAGAGAAAATATCCAAACTAGTTTTTACATGTTATCACCCCCCCCCCCTAAAAAAATAAACAAACAAAAAGGTTCCAGGGTAGTTTTGCAAAAATCGCATACAAAACTTTTGTTTAATTTTTTTTTTTTTTTTTTTTTTTTTTTTTTAATAATCTCATCCTGGGTTTTTATTTTTTGAGTAGTAAAATTAATTAAAAATCACGTTAAGTAAAATATTTATTTTCTGTTAAAAACTCATGACGATGACGTTTCAATATTTCGAACATTGTAAACCAAACACCACTTTGAGTTTAAACGTGTCTAATTCAAAGTTTTTAATTATGCTAATAAAAGGGTTGTTACTGATTGATATAGACTTAAAAAAAGAGGTTTAACTAGTCTAAGACGGTAAAATGGATGTCAGAATGCAAATTGCATGAGTAGACATGCATGCATACACGAAAAACGATTCCTTTTACAACGTCGTCGGCAAAAATCTATTTAGAAACAACATGGATGGCTAGAAACACGAAGAAGAAAAAATAATAACATAACATGGCACGTTCGACATCATAGCCGGTGAAGTCTTCAATGAAGAAAATAACGTTTAACTTGTAAAAGAAAAAAACAAACAAACAATAACAACAAAAGTCAAAATGCATGTTTTACTAAACTTATACCTTTTTAAAGTTTTTATTTGTTAAATTACATTCAATCGATCTAATAATATCGATTACATTCTGTTTTAGAAACTTTCTGTGGAGTGTAACTTACTAAGTGATTCAGTAGTAAAAATAATTACCTTTTTTCTAGTAGTAAAGTTGATAATTTTAATTTAATTAAGAATTTAAATGATAAAGAAACACTTTTAAAAGTCTATTTTTGTTTGTCTACTTTATTTTTCCTACCATAAATAGATATTTATTCTTTTAGAATATCTTGTTTTCAATTTTCTTTCTTTTTCAAAAATAAAATTGACAAGACGCAGGAATCTTTTTTTTTTAATTACACAACATCTCAAGTTAAAACTAAAATGGTTTAAATTTTAATCCACAAAGTCGATACAGAAAATAAAAACCTGAGAAACTCGATATAATATTTAAACATCATCGAATACACACAAATATATTTCGTTTGTTGTCAGTTTTAAGTAGACATTTGCCGTAAGTTGTGGAGAATACACAAAAATAAGAAAATTGGAAATATTACAACGGCTTCCAAAAGATCACGACCAATTTTATTTATTTGAAACCTTAACTTATTAAAACGAAGTTAAAACTTTAAATGTTATTTCGAAATAATGTATTTAGTTTGATGGATATATCTCTTAAATTAATAAAACAATGATAATTCAAGTTTAATGTGGTAATTGTCAATTATGAAAGAAGAGAGGGTAGCTTCATTTTTTTTTTTTTTTTTTAATTAATTTTGAACTCTAAAATTCGAATAATTATTTTTTATGCTTATAACTGATAAACTTACGAATCAAATAAAAACGAACCCTATTTTGGGATAAGGATGTTTTTTTAAAATAGATTTCATTTATGATTAAGAAAAACAAATGCCGATCAGAGTCAAAATAAAAACAAAAATGGTCAAAAAAAAAAAGATTTCACAGCTCGTTTTTTTTATTATTATTTTTAAAAGACAAACAAAATCCCAAACGAAATCTAAAATTCCAGAATAAACAAAAACACGTTGACATAATCGATTATCCAGTTTAGATGAAGATATTTTACTTTTTAATTAATAAAAGTTAAGTTTTAAAAGACTAAATCGTTTGAAAGAAGTCGTTTTGCATGCGGTTTCTTTATATTTCTCACGTGTAGTTGTAGTATTAGTAGTTTAGAAACGAGTAGTAGTATTATCTCAGACTTATATAGAATAGGGTAAAAATGACAAAATTTCGAATAATTTCAATGTCTATTTTAGATCTCGCCGTGGAATTCTTTATTTTTTCACATAGTTCAGCTATGAAAACCAATGTCTGTACGACTTTTAGAGTTTCCAATAAAATGTTCAGTTTTAGTTTGAAAAAGGTAAGTTTTAATGAGGTTTTAAGATAAATAAAAAGTAATTGAAAAAAAATAAAAATGACTTGCTCGTCATAGTCGAACCCCTCCTCCCCCCAAAAAGAAAGACATTTTATTTTAATTCGATTATTTTCTTCTAGTTTTTGTTAATAATAATTGTTTAAAAATGGTGAAATTGTTAATTAAGGCAAACTATATATGAGGATAATTGGTAAAAGTAATTCGAATGTAGATTGGAATATTTTTTTTTAATCGAATATGACAATTTAAAAAAAAATACGATTTATCTGGTTTCTCCCAAGTTTTTACAGGATTTTTTAAAATTTTTAAATAACTAATAAAAATAGGTATTTTTTTTTTTTTAAACAAATTTCAATTTAAATAAATTTTAATGTAATAATTTAATATATAAAAGCGATCGCCACCGATGTTTTTTTTCTTTTTTTTTTTCATTTTATTAACTTAAAATAATCCAACTCGGGGATAATCGAAGACAAAATAATTTTCACACAAAAAGTCATTTTTTTTTTAAATCGTCATTTAAATTTAAAAAAAAAAAAAAGCGACGATTTAACAAAAACAAAACTTTTTTCAGAAATGGACATTATTTTTTTTTTTCTTATTTTTTTTTTAGTTAATATGATTCTATCAAAAAAAATATTAATACCATAAGACTTTCTGTTGTAAAACAATCTCGGAATGTTTCGAGTTTTCTTATCCAAACTATAAAAATAAAAATAAAAATGTGCTCATTATAAATGCGAGCGGTTAAAACAGAAGAGAAAAAAAAAAATCATAGGTGCGCTGTTTATATTTTTATCTAAACCAAAAACGTCCCAGCTTGCAAAAAAAAAAGTATTGAATGAAAATAATCTTGATAAACACGATTTCATATAGAAATCAAAGAAATGTTTGAAACGAAAAACAATTCCATTAATATATATCGTTAATATAACTGACCGATAACAATAAAAACAAAAATCTTACTTACCTCCGATATAAACACGTTAAAATGTGGCCGTCAAATATTCCAGAATATCTGAAGACTCTGTGGCGTTCGCTTACAAGTTATTCCGGAATTCAGGTGTGAGTGTTCGGTTTATGCTATTCTATTATTCCGTTTACGTCATTCCGTGTTAAAAAAAAAAAAAACGAACGTATTCTGATATTCTTTCACATTCTTTATTTTTGTTTAGTATTTCTTTTGCTTTATTACGTAGACAATTTTTTTGTTTACAACCCCCCCCCCCGCTGTTTTAAATTAAATTAAAAGAAATTAAAAATTGAAATTACATATATTTTTTAAATGAACCGAAACATAATCAATAAATAAATGAATAAATATAGATTCAAAAACTATTTTATTCGATGTTTTCAAGTAATAACATAAACATATCTGCGTGAGAGAGGGAGAGATCAAATCGTAAACAACACAATCACTTTCTTCATTGAATTAGCAACAACTCCATAAGAAAATATACTTATAAATTAAAAACATAAAAGAAGTGGTTTAGTTTATATTTTATTAACATAAATTGATTAATCAAAAATAAAAATAAAGATTAGCTGTTAAAAATGATCAGTTAATCCGCGAAGACTGTGGTTAGTTTTTAAATTTTTAGTTAGTGGAAAACTGAAAATTAATCGTTTTTTTTTTTCTCTTTAAAGATATATATAGCCTATTTTTTTTTTAGGAAACATTAAAAAAAAACAAATAACATTTTCTTTCAGTATAATTGTAAAAAGTATTATTTTAAAAACTACAACTAGAAAAAAAAATTAATTAAAAAAAATTAAATTCTTACGTTTTTCGGTAACTTAAACTAAATTTGGTCTTGGAAAAAAAAAAAACCCAAACAAACCGACCCCTCATCATTGGTACTGATTTTAACAAAGTATTTATCGGATTTTAATTTGATATCGTGTTTTATTATTGTAGTTACTTAACGGTGGGGAAATATAAACAATTACACAGGCAGTAACATATTATTATTGTTATTATTATTATTATTATTATTATTATTTAATTGATTGGATTAATAATCACGTATTTACCAATACCATCAGTTATTAGTTGTGGCAAGTATGACAGTTCAGTTGCCATTAAGTTTATTTTCTTAGAAGTGTTACGGTCAGTCGGTCACCTACAGTTCACCAGTCGAGGATACGTCCCAAACAATCAGTCCGACAGTGGCTTTGTTGCTTTACTTTCTCTGTGAGTAGGGGGTTAGTTTATTGTTAACCGCCCGAGGTGCCCCTACCGGGAAATGCCGACGGGGTTGCTCAGGCATTTTTTGTAGACCAGAGTACACTTCACCTAGCGGACTGGCTTTTCAAAACCTCATCTGACCTTGTGTCTAACCTCCTGCATTGGAGTTAAATAAAAATAAATAAACAGTTCAAAGCATGATTTTAACTGTTTTGAGGTTAAATTTCACTACTTGCCCCCACCTATCAACGGAAAAATAGAAATAAGATTCTATATATTTTTACCGTGCGATTACACGTCAACACCGTGGACATACCTGGAAAAATTAAAAACTAATAAATTAATTAACTATTTTAGAAGGAATGTCACACTTTACTATATAAAAATAACGTAAATATCATTCAGTTTCTGATCAGTATCAGAAAGCCTTATTGATTGATCAGTCACACTCAGTTTGAGTTCTTGACCACATTTCCAAAATTTATTTGTAGAAATGCAAAAAAAAAAAATCATTACTCGTTCTGTCCTACGCAATGTGGTCAAGAACTGGTTGATCATTTTACGTTATATTTATATAATAAAGTGAACCCCCAACCTAAAGTCTAAAATATTTTATTTATATTTAACTTTTTAAAAAAAATTTCCAGGTATTTCTAGTGTGTTGACGTGTAATCGCACGAATGAAAAAAAAATCTTATTTCTATTTTATCGTTCATAGCAAAGGATAAAATTTTACCTGCATTGATTTATTTTGCAAACACCTTTAAAAATGAGCTGCCTTCAAAAAATTGCCCATTTAGAAGATTTTACATGTCAAAACGTAAGTCACACTTCAGCTAAACTGAATGAATACATATTTTTTATGGTTGCAACATTTGATGATAATAAAAACAATAAAATACATTTTGTTACAGAATTTTTGAGATGAGGATTGTATAATTTGGATTATTTGGATTATTCAGACTACTGTTCTCATCTTGGATGCCATTCTCACAATGTTTCGACCAATGTAACCTCCGACCTTCTTCAGGTGCATCTCGTCGAACTCGGGAATCTGTATAGAATTTCAAACTGAACCCTTTATTCAATCCACAGAGGTAGTTTGTTCTCGTTCCGTCAGCCATGATCGAGTAAAAGTTTAAAGTAATTCTTAATTGTATTCTTAGTATCGCCCGTACTGAGGATTGAACCTTCAACCACCAGAAGACTGTCATTTAGAACTGATTAGTACTTAGCACTTATATCCGTTGGGCCACGGGTCCTTGTGAAGGTTACATCGGCCAAAACGTTGTGAAAATAACATCCAAGATGAGAATAATAAAAAATAATACATAAAACACATTATTTATCAAGAAAAGAAAAATGAACAAGTTTGGCCAGATCGTCAAAAGAGTTTCTTTTTTGTTTGTTTTTATTAATGGGTCACCGTTCATCAAGGCCCCGGGCCACGCAAGGATAAGGGTTAAAGAGATTTTCAGTTGGATGATGGACAATGCTATGAGAGGATTGGAAACGATGATGAACAATACTATGAGAGGATTGGAAACGCTGATGAACAATACTATGAGAGGATTGGAAACGATGATGAACAATACTATGAGAGGATTGGAAACGATGATGAACAATACTATGAGAGGATTGGAAACGATGATGAACAATACTATGAGAGGATTGGAAACGATGATGAACAATACTATGAGAGGATTGGAAACGTTTGGTGGAATAGGCCGAAGATTACTTAAGAGGAATTGATTATCTAAGCAGAGGGCACATCAAGTATTTGGTTATCTTAAACTTCAAGACGACCATGTTGTAGTTGGTTGGGAAGCAGCCTTGTGGTATTTTGTTCCACGGATGGGCTGTTCTAAGAAGGAAAGTTTGTTTATGGAAGTTCCATTTGGCTTTTGGTACAGAGAGAGAGAGAGAGAGAGAGAGAGAGAGAAAGAAAGAGAGCGGGAAAGAGTAAGAAAGAGAGAGAAAGAGTAAGAAAGAGAGAGAGAGAAAGAAAGAGAGCGGGAAAGAGTAAGAAAGAGAGAGAAAGAGTAAGAAAGAGAGAGAAAGAGAAAGGAAAGTCCTTTGCTGTGGTTGCAACTAGGCGAGTTCTTGCTGTGAATGTTTTACAGGGAGGGGTGCAGGGGTTGGAGCTCAGTTGAGCACCTACAATGAACATAACGATACAGTAGAGAGAGAGACTAGCAACATCTCTTCTGTGTGAAAAGGGCTGTAGGGACAAGAAGAAAAGATCATTTCTCACTAGATTGCAAAGTGGATTTTGTTTCTATCAAGACAAGAAAGAGTGCTCCTGAAAGCAATGAATACCGAGAATTTAAGGAATAATTTTCTGATAAAAGAGCTTGCGGTAGGCCTCCAAAGCGCTGTACTGATCAGCTCCGTAGCGATGTAGAGCTTCCTTTGCAAACGAAAGATTAGCAAAGTATCGGACAATGTGGAAGCATTGTGTCTCCAGAAAGTGCGCAAACATCCTCTGAGGATCATGCCATAAATAAGCAAACAACAAACACGCATCAAAACTTACAAGTTAGTTGAACAAAATATAAGGCATGTCATTTCTCTTTTTAAATAGAAGTGTCACAAATAATGTTTCAAGACTAAAATGGACTTCTTAACCTAACCCTAACCCTAACCCTTAACCTGCATTCCTGTACTCGAACGTTAAGTTAACCATTCGGCTCTTGTATAGATCGGGTACATGGGCGAAATTTATTCTAGAAGAGTTTCAATGGTGTAAGGGGCAGATAACTCTCTTTTTTTAGTACGCAATTGCTCCGAAAATGGAAAATATCCATTTTTTAAATAAGAAGTCATGCAAATTCAATTAATAGAACATTTTTCAAAGAAATCACAATTTGAGAAAATCAACAGTATATTGATAGAACATTTATTGAAGAAAATAGAATTTGGGAAAATGAACAGTATATTTTTTCATTTCAAAACCAACAAAACGAACAGTCCTCTTGTTTGGAGTAACAGATTTTTTATTTTTTTTTATAGTTTAAAATATTAAACTATCGCAGAAATTAACATTTGTGAAAATCAACAGTATATTGATAAAACATTTATTGAAGAAAATAGAAATTACGTATTAAAAAAAGAGAGTTATCTGCCCCTTACACCATTGGAACTCTTCTAAAATAAATTTCGCCCGTGTACCCGATCTATACAAGAGCCAACCCTTCAAATTATACCTAAAGAATAAACAATTCTGTCAGTGTATATTTTGTGAAACAAAAGAAATAATTGTCTGCATCTTAACCTTAGAATCTCTTCTAAAGCACATTAAATAAGATTCTAATTTTATGCTGACTTATTATTCCATATTCTTCAGAATTGTCTGATCTATTCCCTGCTTCCTTTGTTCCAGCTCGTTTGACTCGTTGGTCTAGTGGTCTCTATCAATTCGCTTTTTTTATACCTCATTGTAATACAGTTTCCTATTCCAGTAGCTTCTTTCCAAGAACCGCAGGCTTGTGGAACTCTCTTCCTGCTGACTTTTTTGCTCCTACCTATAGCCTTGGTCTTTTCAAGAATAAGGTCAATAGGCATCTCCTTTCTTTGCGATAATCATATTTCGTTCTTGTTAGCTCTTTACATCAAGTGGTTTCATGCCTTGTCTGCAGCGATTTCCATAAAAAGAAAAGAAAAAAAGTTTGATAGAAAACAAACAATTACTTTGTTTTTTATTTAAGATTTTCAAATGTTCTTAACTTTCGGACACAAGTTTGTAAGTTAGCCCTTTGAGATGAAGCCGGATTTAGGGTCTCAACCGCGATTCTCAAATACCATCTCGGGAAAATTAACAAATTTTAAAATGGTGCGAGGTACTCTGCAGAAAATAGTTAATAAAGATATTAGAATGTGCAGTCATCATCTAAATTAGTGATTCTCAGTTTTGACGATGCTGTGAATACGAGTCCTCTTTTTGAAATTCTAAAAGCCAGCTGCAACTGACCTTAAACGCATCTGCTAATGTCTCTTCCATCATTGTTGCGAGGGTTCTGCTTCAAAAGAGATTCTCCATAATCCTATACTTTGCGACTTACTTCTTTAGAAAGCAAAACCCTGGAAGCCTCCTTAGTTGTATTATTTCTGGACTCTGATATCAATGATGTCCACTTGGTTAGCAATGTGCATTTTAGTGGTTTACACCTTGCACATATTCACTCTTCTTCTTCTTCTTCTTCTTCTTCTTCTTCTTCTTCTTTCTCTTCTTCATCTTCTTCTTCTTTCTCTTCTTCATCTTCTTCTTCTTTCTCTTTATCTTGTTCTTTCTCTTCTTCTTTCTCTTCTTCTTCTTTCTCTTCTTCTTCTTCTATTTCTTTTTATCTTCTTCTTCTTCTTTCTCTTCTTCATCTTCTTCTTTCTCTTCTTCATCTTCTTCTTTCTCTTTATCTTCTTCTTTCTCTTTATCTTCTTCTTTCTCTTCTTCATCTTCTTTCTCTTCTTCTTTCTCTTCTTCTTTCTCTTTATCTTCTTCTTTCTCTTCATCTTTTTCTTCTTCTTCTTCTTCTTCTTCTTCTTCTTTCTCTTCATCTTCTTCTTTATCTTCTTCCTCTTTCTCTTTATCTTCTTCTTCTTCTTTTTAGATCATCCTTGCTTCCTATCTAGGGTGCTGCAAGTGGTTCGACCTCCGAGGTGGCTAATACCAGACAACATCTCATATTCTCCATGCAGTCCAGTCTAAAGAGTTGACCTAACTCAGGTTGAATACATCATCATCACTTCATACGCACTCAAGTCAGGTCTCCTTCCGTCTACCACGTGACCTCGTACCTGTGATATCCAGACGTGTTATGGAGTTGATACAAGAGGTGGCACGCTGTACGTGGCTGAATAACCTAAGACCCCAAGCGCGTAAGGCATTCATAATCCCACCAATACCAAGTTTCTGATCTTTGTGACATTTTGGATGGAGCTTGACAGGTACGCTTAATCCGGTCTAGAGTGGACCTGGGAGTAGTTGTAACCAAGAGGTGACTTCCTACTCATCGAATCTTCCAAATTGAAGCATCATCGATGGATGCTGATGCAGATGATGATGCAGATGATGATGCAGATGATGATGATGATGGGTTGTTGCGAGCCAGACGTATGGGCAACACCAGACAACATCTCACACCTGTTTCTCCGTGTGATCCGATTCAAAGGGTGGACATCAGTCAGTTTGAATGCAGTCACATCACTTCTTACGCACTCAAGCCAGGTCTTCTTCCGACTACCACGTGACCTAGTACCTGTGATATCCAGATGCGTTATGGAGTTGATGCAAAAAGTGGCACGCTGTACGTGGCTGAACCACCTAAGACGCCAAGTGCGTAAGGCATCCGTAATCCCACCAATACAAAGTTTCTGACGACGCACGATTCATGGGATCCTTTCTTCCAGTTTGCAGTCGCACATTCACTTGATCATGGCACGGACAATATGCCAAAGCCATTGCAGATCAGAAGTGTTTGAAGCCCATGTCTGAAAAGATTTTGTCCTGAATTTTGAAAGAAAATGTGCCGAGATGTAAGGACTGGCAGCAGCTTCCTGAAACTTCCCCAACCAACACAACATCAGCGGCGTGCAGAAGGGGAGGGGGCAATGGGTGGTAGTCCTGGCATCCAAATTTGGGGAGGGGGGCACTCAATCATATTGAAACTATCTCCCTTTCTCATAATATTTCTCAGTACTAGGACTTATACTTGAGTCTTTGGGGCATACAATCAAGGAGTTGACCCCGGGCATCACCAGGCCGCTGCACGTCACTACACAACAGTTAGCAGTGATAGCGCATTCGCAACCACCATTAGCATTCAACATGTCGATCAAATGGCACAAATGGCAGAAGGTAGCTTCAATATCAAGTAGGGCATCATCCACATCCACATGAGCCTCAGCTCTCCCTCTCTCCCCCCCTCTCTCTCTCTCTCCCCCTCTCTCTCTCTCTTCCTCCCCCTCTCTCTCTCTCTATTTCTCTCCCTCTCTCTCTCCCTCCCTCTCTCTCTCTCTCTCTCTCCCCTCTCTCTCTCTCTCTATTTCTCTCCCTCCCTCCCTCTCTCTCCCTCTCTCCCCTCTCTCTCTCTTCCTCTCTCTCTCTCTATTTCTCTCCCTCTCTCTCTCCCTCCCTCTCTCTTCCTCTCTCTCTCCCTCTCTCTCCCTCTCTCTATTTCTCTCTCTCTCCCTCTCTCTCTCTCTCTATTTCTCTCCCTCTCTCTTTCTCCCTCTCTTTCTCTCTCTCTCTCCCTCTCTCTTTCTCCCTCTCTCTCTCTCCTTCCCTCTCTCTCTCTTTCTCTCTCCTTCTCTCCCTCCCTCTCTCTCCTTCTCTCCATCCCTCTCTATCCTTACCCCTCTCTCTCTCTCTCTCTCTCTCTCTCTCTCTCTCTCTCCCTCTCTCTCTTTCTCTCATAAGCAGAACATGTACACCTTTTTATTTTAGTAGTCTCTCTGACACCTCTCTAACCCTAACCCTGTCACCCCCCCCCCCGCCTCGATAAGGCTCAATGAGGCTAACAAAAGAGACATTATTATAATAAGGAGTGAATTCATAAAATTTTATCATATAAGAGAAAACTAAGCATGAAACAAAATAAACATTTGAATCTTAGTCACATGACTAAAACCTATCTGGAAATTGCCTGTAGTTTGCTCATCAGTTGAAAATAATCCCGCAAGTTGCCAACACGCTAAAGAAAATTATCCACCGGGGGGGGGGGGGGGGTTATGATAACTCATGTTGGAAGAATGTTTGTTCTTGAAGCATTTCAACTTCAATAAACTTTAATACTTCCAATTCAAGAAATGAACAAAAAAAGATTCCAGCTTTAAACAGAAGAAAATAATCCTCTATGAAATTTATTATTTGGCCAGACAAAATAAAACCCGGTTGATTGACATAGACACACACCTGGCCAGAAGAAATAAAACCTGGTTGATTGACACAACGACACACCTAGCTGTAAAATAATTATTCAGTGATTTGATACAGGGACACTTACAAAGGTTATCTTAAAAGGTCATGTGAAAAACGCAAATACGCTCGTCGCTAAATAAACAATAAAATGGATGGAAGTCACGTCTTGCAGGAGGCGTGGTTACATTGATTGTGTATCAGTTGTGGATGCGTGGGTGACAAAAAATGTTATTTTAACTGGCCCAAATTGACATTGAACAGAGGCTGCTGGCTAGCGAATTCGAGAGATCTACTTCCATTAATTTCCGTACTTTCTCCACTTTCTCTCACCCTACTCGTTCACTGCAACCAAACACTTAAAATATACCATCATATTTTTATGCATTAATGTTTGTTATTCTTTTAAGCATAACAGTAAAAGAAAAGAAAATCAGAGAAAAGAAAACAAATATAAAAAAAAGGAAATACAAAAGAACCGTTACCAGCTCATTTTTTATTTTATAATTTTATTTCGGCTTATTTTTACTCTAGTCTTCACATTCCATGGCTAGTTGTTTCTGACAAAGGGGGAAGAATTGCTGTTTTCCGGGTCGGCTGTTTCTTTCAGTAGATGGTATGTGGAGATTTTCAATCCTCTCATGATATTCATCATCATTACACTGTGACTCTAACCATATCATTAATCCGTATCCTCTAGTGTTTTCTTTAGCCTTGATAAGTAGTGAATGATTGGTAAAAAAAATAAAGAGTTCATTGTGAAATCAGTTGATGCGGTCCCCATGCGACCTGAGGGTTGCTGACGAATGCTCGTGCTCATATTGAATTCTAAATAAAACCCTATGCAAGAAATGAATATGAACAGAAAGTGTAAGAATATATTTCACTTTTAAACACAACGGAAATATACAACAGCGGTGGCAAGCAGTTGTTTCTGACAAAGGGGGAAGAATTGCTGTTTTTGGCAAGCTTCATTGTAAAAAAACAAAAGAAAATCAGAGAAAAGAAAACAAATATAAAAAAAAAGGAAATACAAAAGAACCGTTATCAGCTCATTTTTTAGTTTATAATTTTATTTCAACTTATTTTTCCTCTAGTCCTCACATTCCATGGGTAGTTGTTTCTGACAAATGGAGAAGAATTGCTGTTTTCTGAGTCGGCTGTTGTTTTTAATTAGTGGTATGTGGAGATTTTCAATCCTCTCATAGTATTCATCATCATTCAACTGTCAATCTATCCATATCATTAACCTTTATCCTCGAGTGTTTTTTAGCTTTGGTAAGTGTTGACTTGTTAGTAAAACAAAACAGAGTTCATTGTGTAATCAGTTTATGTGGTTCCCAAGCGTCTTGAGAAGCTGGTGGCGAAAGCTGGTGCTCTTATTAAATTCTAAATAAAACCCTAGGCTATACTTAAATTTAGGAACTCCCGCATCCCGCTACACATGAGGCAAATCAAAGTAAACCATCGTTTTTGGTCTGAAGCCAGATCCGCAGCGTCCCTCCAGTTTCTTCCCGTTGCAATCAAATCTCTCTCGATTGTTTGTTTCCAGTTCATTTTTGATCTTCCTCTTCTTTTTCCATCGGCGGTTTACTGAGGCACTTGGTTTGCAAATCTCTCAGACGTTTCCACATCTCCAAATTGAAAAACAAGAACACTGAAGCTAATTTTGAGACTTTTCTGAGAAACATATTCACTGTTTTATCAGATGCAACACCAGGCTCAGCTAACTGGTGGGAGGAAATGAAGAATACCATGTTCAGCTGCAGGAGAGGAAATCCTAGGCTACAAGAAGTCACTCAAGGAAACTTGGATTAATGACAAAATTTGGAAGCTTATCAACGAAAGGGAAATACTACATCAGCAGAGGCACAATATCACTCTTAAGACCATAGACTTATACCAACAGTATATTGCTAAGAGCAAGGAAGTAAAACACAGTGCTCAAAAAGACAAACTAGTATGGCTCGCGAATATGGCAGAAGAGGCCGAGATAGCTGCAGCACATAATGACATGAGAACCGTGTACCAAATTGCTAAGAAGGTCACAGGCAGTTCTAGAGTAACATCAGGTTCTATAAAAGCAAAAGATGGAACATTGCTCTAACATTGCTTTAACATTGCTTTAACATTGCTCTCAAAAGGAGAAGACAAGTTAGTCAAATGGGCCGAACATTTCAAGGAATTATTGAAAAGACCAGAGCCACCTACGCAAGCAGTCACTAAGGAACCATCCACTTATCTCCCTATCAACATTAACGAATTTACCGAGGATGAATTCTATTTAGCCATTAAAACCCTAAAACGTAATAAGTCACTAGGATTGGACGCCATTTCTGCAGAAATGCTTAAGTCAAGAGGTGATAGCATCGTCAAATGGATGTGAACCTTATGTAATATAGTGTGGAACACAGGTGAAGTTCTGGAAGATTGGAAAAACGGAGCGGTTGTATGCATTCCTAAGAAAGGCAACCTTGTGACAACTGGAACGGGGGGAGGGACTCTTCTCTCTATATCAGGGAAGCTTTATTGTCAAATGATCCTGAACCGTATGCGTGATGTGGTTGACCAAGAGCTACGTGAACAACAAGCCGGATTTTGGCCAAAACGTTATTGTGCAGAACAAATTTTAATGCTGCGCCGTGTAATTGAGAAACATGTCGAATTTCAAAAGCCTCTTCCCTTCAGTTTTCTAGATGTTTCCAAGGCATTCGACAGCATCCACCGGCCATTACTCTGGAAGATCTTGCACAAGTATGGCCTTTTGGGAAAAATCATCACTGCAATAAAGCAAATTTATGCAAACTCCAAATGTTGCATACAAACAGAAGATGGTTTCAATGACTGGTTTGTGGTGATCACTCGAATCCGTCAAGGATGTTTGCTTTCTCCATTACTCTTTGCCATAGCTATTGATTGGGTATTAAAAAAGGCAACCAAGGATCAGTGTATAACGTGGGTCAAGGATTGTAAACTTTCTGATCTAGACTTTGCAGACGATATTGCTGCACTAGCAATGAATACCACTAACCTACAAGGCATTGTCAACAAGGTCAAAGCTGAAGCAGTGAGGCATTGGTCTCGATATCAGTGCTAACAAAACTCAAAACACCAGCCACCTATAAACGTCTTTATCGATCAAAAAGAAATAGCTATAGTTGACAACTTCGCCTACTTGGGAAGCTCCTTAAACAAGGAAGGCAATATGGACCCTAAGTTGCAGTGCAGGATAGGAAAAGCCTCAGCAGCATTTAATCAGCTCTGCGAGATCTGGAAAATAAAAAGTTCACCCTCAGATCTAAATTAAGATTTTATAACAGCAACGTTTTGTCCACACTGTTATATCGAAGTAAAACTTGGCATTTCAAAATCAGCCAAGAGAGGAAGTTAGGCGCATTTGATTCCAAATGTCTTAGAAAGATTCTAGGGATCAAATGGAGCTATCGAATTACCAACCAAGAAGTCAGAGATTGCACTAAACAACATGTGGTATCGTCAATAATCTTAAGCTTGCTTCGACTGAGATTGGCCCCAGAGATTTGCAAACCAAGTGCTTCAGTGGACCCTAGGTTATACTCTTTCTAATATTCATTTCTTGTATGAATTATATTTCAGTAAAAAATCAGGATCATTTAATAATAGAGGGGAGGGTTAGGTAATAAATTAGAATCATAGGGGGTTAGGGTTAGGTAATAAATTAGGATCATTTAATAATAGGGGGTTAATAATAGGGGTTACTTTCCAATCATCCGGTATATATGTTTTAATTTAAATAAAAATTTATTTCACTTAAAAGAAATAGGTTTTCAAAATGTGATTTTCTTGCAGGAAGAACACTATGAGCCACCGAGTAAACCATTCTTGAGTGCAACGTCTTATAAGCAGGAATTCAGTGCCAAAAAGGGTCTTCCAGCTGTGCCCGTCCCTCTGCCAAAGAATGACGCCACTCTGAAACTCACTGGTAAATTTGAAGACAACACAACGGCAAAGGAACATTACAAGAAATGGCCAGCACATTTGACTGATCGGCCAGCTCCATTTGGTGAATTGCCAAGTTGTGCAGGTTAGACAACTTAAGTATATGTTCTAGCTTTCCGAGGATGATCATGATTGTTTTTAGTCCATCTTTATTTTTCATTTAATCCAAAAAAGGTATGCATTCATTGAAGCATAAGGGCCTATTGTGATAGGGGCCAGATTTATAGAGGGCGACCTGGGTGGAAAAAAATGTCCGACACATTTGACTGATCGGACAGCCCCATTTGGTGAATTACCAAGTTGTGCATGTAAGGTACTATTTTATCGATTAGTTTCTTGTGAAATCGGTTGATGCAGTTCCCAGGCGGCTTGAGAAGCTGGTGGCGAATGCTGGCGCCCATATTGAATTCTAAATAAAACTCTATGCTACACTTTCTTTATCGTATTCATTTCTTGTAAAAATTATATTTTGGTTATAAATTACGAGCACTTAATAATAGGGAGTTACTTTTGAATCACCCTGTATACGCATATACTTGCTCTATTTGATGATATTGAGTACTCCCAACTTAATGTTACAAACGCTTTACTCTCACCATGTTGGCAAAACAGACGCGATCATATCTGAGGCAATGGCTGAATCTTTAGAAAATGACCTCCAGGCCGTAGTGAATTGGGGTCATCAATGGATGGTAACTTTTAATGCCGCATAGACAAAGCACCTTTCCTTCAATAACTACAAGAAGCCTCTCCAACCACGGATTGTCATGGCAAATAACACCCTACCTGAGAGTTCATCATTCAAACTCCTCGGCCTAACCTTCACAGGTAACATGAATTGGAACAAATACATTGAAGACATTGCCAAGGCTGCCGCAAGGAAGGTTGGCTCCCTCTACCGTGCTAGTAAACTCCTTACACCTGACATTATCCTGTATCTCTACAAAGCCACCATCCGCCCATGCATGGAGTATTGTTGCCACATCTGGGCTGGTGCGTCATCTACTAGTCTCTCCCTCCTTGACAAGGTCCAAAAAAGAATCGCCAACCTAATAGGTCCCTCACTGTCAACCAAGCTCCAGTCCCTATCCTATCGCCGCAATGTAGCATCCTTGTGTTTGTTTTACAAATACTTCAATGGATTATGCTCCGATGAATTGGCTACTCTGGTGCTACTCTGGTGCTACTCTGGTGCCCCCTCGACATAAATTCACTAGACTAACTCGACAATCAACTAAATCTCATTCATTCACTGTGGAAGTCCCCAGATGCCGGAGAGCCTTCTACTCAAATAGCTTCTTTCCTCGTGCTGCTGGCCTCTGGAACTCCCTCCCTGCCCCCTGTTTCCCCGACAGTACTGACATGCAGAAATTTAAAACTAATGTAAACAGACATCCCGCTGCTCAGATCCCAATTTAGGCTGACCCCCCCCCCCCCCAACCGTCTCCCCTTTTCTTTTCTCTCAGTAGCCCCTTACGTCTACAGTGGCGGCCTGCCTTGTTTGGGGTGAACCATGTTAAAAAAAAAAAAATATATATATATATATATATAACTGCTTATTAGGTATTACTTAAAGTTCACAGTCGGTGCAGGTAATCACTGAATCACCGCTATTTCCATATTTTGAACAAGTACTGGTGCAAGAAAAAACGGCTTTTGCCGATGCAGAAATACATAAACAGCCGGAAAAACCCGAATCAAAACGAGGCGGTTTTCGACAGAAAAAAAAAATAATGAAAGAAAAACACTCACCGTATGTTTTGTTTTTTTAAAACTATTTATTTTTTTACGAAAAAAAATCACTGAAATCATTTTTTTTTTCACAGGAAAAGTTAAAAGTGAATTTTGTTTTTCCGATAAATTTTGTTTTTTTATGAATAAACTCAACATAATCAATGAAACAACGATATTTGCATTTTTTTTTTTTGGAGGGGGGGGGGGGTACTGGTACAGCTTTTGAACAGGACAAAAAACGACCGGGTTGAGTATGGGTTAGTGTTTAAAAAAAATCAGTTCAGCTGTACAAGCTTTTTATTTTTTTTCTGCAAGAATTCTTTTTAGTCATTTTCGAAAGTTTTTCAGATTTTCTTTTGGAGTTAGCGTATGTGTGAGAAGGAGGGTTTGCAGCGTTCCTGTTGGGTACTGTCACCAGGAAAAACTCCTTCTCTGCAGGGGAATATCCTCCGAAGACCCAGAGTTGTCGTCTGCTTCTTAAGCCTTCTGATTGGCTAAGCACGTCGGCATCTACCGGCTGTTTACGTAAACGACCAGAAGATTCCGAACAAAACTAACGTTTTGTCTGGTTCAAAATCTGTACCAATACCCAAGTACGTATTATTCCATTATTCCAAGGTTACCCAGGTTCTAATTTCCGTAAATTACATCGATTACATAAAATAATAAAAGTAAACGTAAATAATCTGCTTACTATTGTAATTTGAAATGTCTAACTTCATTTTGGAACAAATAACAATAAAAATAATTATGCCCTGAGTGAGGTTCGAACTCACATACTCTGTCTCTACATCAAGCAATTGGCCCACAGGGCAAGTACGATATGGTGACGATATTAATGCAATACATAAAGCAGACTGCTCCCCTCTATCTATCTCTCTTTCTCCCCCCCCCCTCTCTATCTCTCTCTACTCTCTCACACACACACTTTAAGGCAGGGACGGGCAACCTCCGGCCCGCGGGCAACCTCCGGCCCATGGGCCACATCCGGCCCGCGAAGGCTTAGCATCCGGCCCGCCACTATGCTATGCTTTATTATTGCAATCCGGCCCGCCACTCTGCTATGCTCTATTATTGCAATCCGGCCTGCGGACCTCCCAGTACAACTCATATCATTTTTTGACATAGACTTAAAAAAGTAGGTTTCAATTAAGATTTACAGTGGGATAAAAATGTATAAATATCAGTGAGTGATGATGCATGTATATTTCATTTTTCTTTAACTATTAATTTCAAATCCTTGGCCTGAAATAAACATAGAAAAAGAAAGAGAGAGGCAAAGAGGAAACGAGAGACGAGGAAAGGGCATAAAACAGATAACTTATGTGAGGTGTGTCAAGACGAATGTTGGATCAACTTGCTAGTTTCCCCGTCATTATTTTTTATGATTCCAAAATGGCTCTTCGGCGGCGCCTTTTATAACATCACATACAGAAGTCTCTTGAGAAAAAATATCAGATTTGTAGAGTGTTCAATGCAGTTTTTGTACAATTTATTCATGTAAACAAAATATAGTAATTCTGAGATTTCGTTTTTCACTCCGGCCCGCAATCTTTTTCCAAAAGTCTCATCTGGCCCTCACTCTGAAACGGTTGCCCGCCCCTGCTCTAAGTCAACGAAAGAAAGAAGAGAAAGGAAGCAAAAAGGACAGCAACACTTTTTCCCCTCTTTTTCAGACACAGATCTGCTGCTTTTTGTTTGTTTGTTTGTTAGGTGAGTCGAACTTCTGAATAGAGCTCACGAAGATCGTGCCTCGGGATTATCTGGTCTGCATGAAGTCCTTCTCGTTACTCGCAGCTGTTCGTTAAACTGCAGGATTGCAGGTGTTTACCGCAAACACTGAGAACATCAAGGCTTAGTGGTTGCATGCGAAGTCAGGAAAGGTTTGTGCAAGAACACACAAAGGAATGGCACAGAAACAATGTTGTTGCATAGCCCCTCTGCTTGGGCCGCAGCAGTTCTCGTTTTGTATTCTCGTCCCGGAACGGGTCGTGGCAGTTCTCGTTTTGTATTCTCGTCCCGGAACGGGTCGCGGCAGTTCTCGTTTAGACACTCGACATTTTTTTAACACCAAAAATCATATAGTTTGCATACCTTTAAATTTCTCGTACCCTCTCTTTTTTCCTCGTCGCGTGGAGGGTGCGTGTCGTCTAGTGGTTGAATTCTTTCTTTCTGCCGAAACATGACCGACTCCGAAGACAAACCATCTTTTTAATTTAATTACTGTTTTATTTCAAGCGCTAATTATCCGGAGAGAGAGAGAGAGTCAGTTAGATAGTAACCATTCGTGGAGGGGGGGGGGAAGGAGATCTTTCGCCTGTATTTTCTTAGGGAAATAGTTTCCCTATGTTTGCTGCAGACTACATGGTAAAATCACGTCTGATGGAGCGGTGTGTCGTCTAGTGGTTGAATTCTTTCTTCTTTCTTTCTGCCGAAACATCGCCGCTACAACAAAAACTTCATGACCGACTCAAAAGACAAACAATTTTAAAAATTTAATTTCTGTTTTATTTCAAACGTTAGTTATCTGTCAGCTGGGAGATATTCACTAACGGAGAGAGAGAGAGATCAAATTACTGCTTTTGTAATTACTTATCAATTAAGTCCTTAACTATTTGTGGAGGGGGGAAAAGAGATCTTTCGTCTGTATTTTCTTAGGGAAATAATTCCCCTATGTATGTTGCAGACTACATCATAAAAATCACGTCTGATAGGTTCGTATCCAAAACCCAGACTGCTAAAACTCTGCTTCCCACGCAAAGGCCCGTGACGTCACAGAACCTCTATCGCAGGTGCACATTGACCTTTGATCTGAGGTCTCGTCACGCGGTGACCCTGTCACGTCTGTGAGCTCTGACTGTGACTCACATGTCTTTGCTTGCCACATGCAGAAGCAGAGACGACTAGAGGATGACGAATCCTGATGTTGACGTTTCCTGAATTTTCACCAGAACCCCATCTCTACCACAGTGAGGAAGAGTTGGACTTTAGTGGGGTGCTATCTAAGTCATTATTAAAAAGTGCATCCATTTTAAAAATCTTCCAGGGTGGATAAATTATTTTTTGAAAGAAATTAAATCGAAATACATGTTTTTTTGTTGTTTCTTGGCCTTTTGGCTAAGATCAAAGTGTAGTATCTGTTCCGATGGATACTCCACCCTATAGACCGGTATCGTCTTGGCCTTTGGGTCTTGATTCCGCTGGTCTGTGGGTTTGTCCTGTGCAGTTCTAGAAGGTCCACCCTCCCAGGCTTTACCTCCCCTCTTTGGGGTGGAGTAAGTTTATCGCTTACTGCCTGAGGCGCCCCTACTGGGGAATGCCGACGGGGCTGCCCAGTCATTTTTTATAGGCCAGAGTGCTCACCTTCTCAGGCGCTGGCTTTTCAAATCCCACTTTCCCGACCTTGTGTCACATCTAACCGCTGTGGGAGGAAGATAAATGCAAAAGATGGCAAGAAAAACGAAGAAACTGGCAAATCAGAATCAAATATTGATTTTGTAGGAAGAAACCACAAAGATTTGAGAAACCGACTCGCTTTACTTTATATATTAGATTATTTATTGTTCATTTATTTTGTCTCCTTATATTTAACCAAGTTGCAGAAACACGTTTTCTTTTTAGAAATAATTCGATACCACAAGTTTGAATCTGGAACTTTGCGCACACAATTCTGTGTTGAACCATCGAAATACGTTCAAAGTCCAATAATTCTTTCACATACAAAATATTACCATTAGTACTTAATGATTCACCAGTGTATTGTGTATTGGTAGTGTTAACTTATAAGTACTTTTTCTAAGAGTTGATGCCACCTGGGCTCCAGTAGTAAGAAAGGCTTCAGCAGATCCCTGGAGGTTTCCTTGGCTTAATTTTTTTTTTGTGTCCATATCTAAAATGATAATGGAAAGAATTATATAGTATCGCTTTTAACAGTAACAACATAGTAAAAAAAACACACAACAAAAAAACGTTATTGTGTATTTATGTTGATCTGGCCTAAAAACAAAAAACCTTAAAAATGACCATTGTATTGAGGCATAGCCTTTACAAAAGTAGTGACATTCCATGATAAATGCCAGTATACTGAAATCATATGCCCTTAATAGGGTTAAGATGAAAATTCATATACACTAAATGTACAAAAGCAAGGAAATTCCCAAATTTTGACACTTTTATTGTCATTAAGGGTATGCGAGCACAACAGGGCTATGTATTTTACTGGTAGGAATTTTTCTTCAGCGCACCTCACACACTTCATCCACTCATGCATAGAGATTTATACTGTAGTGATGTGATAATGAAATGGTTTGGTTGATATGTAGTCAAACCCTTAATGACAATAAAAGTGTAAAAATTTGGGAATTTCTTTGCTTTTGTACATTTAGTGTATATGAATTTTCATCTTAACCCTATTAAGGGCATATGATTTCAGTATACTGGCATTTATCATGGAATATTCCTTAGCTTACATTTTAAAGTTATCTTGTCGGATTTTCAAAGTCAGACCCAAATAGCATTTAAGCTGAAAAATAAAACTTTGCTTCTGATTAGCCAATTTTCATTTGTTATTGTTGTACCATGTTATTTGTAATATAAGAACGTACTTAGCTAAAGTTCATTTGAAATATGACTTAGTCCAGCCCATTATTAAAAATATCAGCAAGGGGGATTACTCATTTTAAATTGAAGAATATAATAGGAGTTGTCTACATTAAGTTTAAAAATGTACAGACAAATTAAAAACTAAAATGAGTTCAATGCATCCTGAGCAACGCCGGTTAGGGTTAGGGTTAGGGTTAGCAAAATATATAATTTATTAAACAAATGCTGAAATCTTTATTAAAATTGGATAATTCACTAACTTTTTTGGTCATTAAAATAATTGACACATTTGTTTGTTTACAAAGTTAGGGTTAGCATTAGGGTTAACTTATCTCGGCATTATTTTTATTTATTTATTTTTTTTTAAAGATATTTCACCCCAAACAAGGAAGGTTGCCACTGTAGACGTAAGGGGCTACTGAGAATTAGGGAGTAGGATTAGGGTGTCATCCTAAGTTGGGAGCTGTGCAGCGAGATGTGTTTACATTAGTTTTAAACCTCTGCATGTCAGTAACCTCGAGGAAACAGGGAGCAAGGAGGGAGTTCCAGAGGCTGGCAGCACGAGGAAAGAAGCTGCTGGAGTAGAAGGCTCTCCAGCATCTGGGGACCTCCACAGTGAATGGATGGGACCTAGCTGATTGTCGGGTTGTTCTAGTGGATTTGCGTTGAGGGGGCACTAGAGCAGCTAGTTCATCGGAGCACAATCCATTGAAGTATTTATTTCCAGTTATCCTGGATTTCTCCTGGTCACTGGAATCAAGCAGTGCCGACTCAGGAAAGGTGTCGTTGGAGATTATGCAACCATTGCTTACTGGGGGTGTCCATTGTCTCTCATGGTTGAACGGAAGCCATGACCCATTGTTAAAATTTCACAAAAATCGGAAGTATCTTACACCCCCTATTTACTCTTCTTGCATAAAACTAAACTAAATTAAATGTAGCTCACATTACCCACACTTACGCATAGCAGCTGTGTTCTAAAATTCACATTGATCAGTTAATTAGTTTAGGAGTGAATCCTTTACATACATATATATAAACATCATGGACGGCGGCACCGTGGGGGAAGGGGGGGCAGGGGGCCAGGGGGGGGGGCTAAAGCCCCCTCACTTTTTGACTTGCCCCCCCCCCCCACTTTACGGTCATCAATAATTAAGTTAATATGCATGCGTTTAACCGGCACCCCCCCACTTTTTAGGAGAAGCCCCCCTCTTTTATAACTGTCCCGCCGGCCCCGAACATATCGACATACCTCTTTATATAAATACAGATTACGTTTCAGATCGCAATTTTTGGTTGATTATTTTGCAATGCGTCTTTTTTGTGCCATTTCATAAAATTCTTTTGAATCGGGTTCCGTACGCTCTAAGGCTAATCCTGATTAGGTCTAGGGTTAGGGTTAGGCTACTCCTGATTAGGGTTATGTTTTTGAAACGCCGAAACTTACATTTTTTCGTTTTAAAAACATATATTGTGTAATGAACGATCACTTGTTGTTGAGGTGAAAAATTGGTCTTAAAAATCGAGGTGATAATGATGAGATCATGACCACAGAACAGATGTGGTATACAAATTCTTGAAAAGTCTAGTAAATTTTGATCATCATATCTAATTAATACAGCGTCATGTTTCCCAACTTTTTTTGTTTTTTACCCTAAATGCAGTCTTAACCTTGAGTAGAGACCCTAATTTATTACTAAGGAAGATTTGATATCGGTCTGAAGCCGAAACTATACTATAACTTCTGAATTTGAAACTAAAACTATACCATTACCATCTTTTAATGCTCAATTCAGTTTACTATACTATTTCAGACTAATGTACTATCTTTTAATACTCAATTCAGTTTACTATACTGTTTCAGACTAATGTACTATCTTTTAATCCTCAATTCAGTTTATTATACTATTTCAGACTAATGTACTATATTTTAATACTCAATTCAGTTTACTATACTGTTTCAGACTAATGTACTATCTTTTAATCCTCAATTCAGTTTACTATACTATTTCAGACTAATGTACTATCTTTTAATACTCAATTCAGTTTACTATACTGTTTCAGACTAATGTACTATCTTTTAATCCTCAATTCAGTTTATTATACTATTTCAGACTAATGTACTATCTTTTAATGTTCAATTCAGTTTACTATACTATTTCAAACTAATATACTATCTGTTAATGCTCAATTCAGTTTATTATACTATTTCAGACTAATGTACTATCTTTTAATGTTCAATTCAGTTTACTATACTATTTCAGACTAATGTACTATCTTTTAATGCTCAATTCAGTTTAATATACTATTTCAGACTAATGTACTATCTTTTAACGCTCAATTCAGTTTACTATACTATTTCAGATTAATGTAATATCTTTCAATACTCAATTCAGTTTACTATACTATTTCAGACTAATGTACTATCTTTTAATGCTCAATTCAGTTTACTATACTATTTCAGACTAATGTACTATCTTTTAACGCTCAATTCAGTTTACTATACTGTTTCAGACTAATGTACTATCTTTTAATCCTCAATTCAGTTTACTATACTATTTCAGACTAATGTACTATCTTTTAATACTCAATTCAGTTTACTATACTGTTTCAGACTAATGTACTATCTTTTAATCCTCAATTCAGTTTATTATACTATTTCAGACTAATGTACTATCTTTTAATGTTCAATTCAGTTTACTATACTGTTTCAGACTAATATACTATCTGTTAATGCTCAATTCAGTTTATTATACTATTTCAGACTAATGTACTATCTTTTAATGTTCAATTCAGTTTACTATACTATTTCAGACTAATGTACTATCTTTTAATGCTCAATTCAGTTTAATATACTATTTCAGACTAATGTACTATCTTTTAACGCTCAATTCAGTTTACTATACTATTTCAGACTAATGTACTATCTTTTAATGCTCAATTCAGTTTAATATACTATTTCAGACTAATGTACTATCTTTTAATGTTCAATTCAGTTTACTATACTATTTCAGACTAATGTACTATCTTTTAATCCTCAATTCAGTTTATTATACTATTTCAGACTAATGTACTATCTTTTAATGTTCAATTCAGTTTACTATACTATTTCAGACTAATGTACTATCTTTTAATGCTCAATTCAGTTTAATATACTATTTCAGACTAATATACTATATTTTAATGCTCAATTCAGTTTACTATACTATTTCAGACTAATGTACTATCTTTTAATGCTCAATTCAGTTTACTATACTATTTCAGACTAATGTACTATCTTTTAATGTTCAATTCAGTTTACTATACTATTTCAGACTAATGTACTATCTTTTAATACTCAATTCAGTTTACTATACTGTTTCAGACTAATGTACTATCTTTTAATGCTCAATTCAGTTTACTATACTATTTCAGACTAATGTACTATCTTTTAATGCTCAATTCAGGGGAGGGGGCGAGTAGTGTAATATCTGTTCTGTTGTCATGATACCATCCTCACAGGCATTACTTTCTTCTTCGGGAGGGGGTTAGTTTAGTACTTGTGCTATTGTCATGATAACATCCTCCCAGTCATTACCGCCATTACCTTATCTTGCCCCTAGTCGAGCAGCATTATTCCCTTTTTTTTTTACATAATTCATTGTATTCATTTTTTGAATCAAACTGATTCACAAACTTAATACAATGAATAACAACAAAAAAGGTTAAATCCCCGAATGGAATTTACAGGTAGATGTGTGGATGTCACAAATTATTATATAAACCAGTGCTCTTCAAACTTTTTTTGTCGCGACCCCTTTTTAGGAAAAATTTTTTTTTCGTGACCCACCAAACTTTTTTATAAATAAAAAATAAGTTTGAATATTATTTAAAAAATTCCATAGTTATAATTTTGGCGACCCCCTTTCTATGGTTACGCGACTCCCCTGGGGGTCGCGACCCCCACTTTGAAGACCTCTGATATAAACTGATCCCATAGTGGACTGGCGATCGGCTCCGAGAAAACCACTCCATCAATTCTTGTGCATCCTCCTTCCTCACTAACTTCCACTCGTTTCCCGTCATCGACAATAAAGATGTATCATTATATTTTGAGCACAGCAGAAATACAACAAGACTACACAGAGTCGTTCTCCTTCTTTTTCTTTTTCTGTGTAGCAGCACTGTAATAGTTGTCTTAAAGTAGTAATAACAACAGCACATATACTTTGGCAATTAACATATTAAATAAAAAATTCCAAGTTACAAAAATTCCAAAAGTTATCTCAGTGACTTCCTTGAAACTGCTTTATTTATTTTTTGTACGAGGTTCTCAAATCCATGCTTTATATAAATTGTTGTAGAACACTGCAAATCCTGCTGGGGATCTTAAGTCTTAACCTTAAGAAGACTTGAAACCCTTGTTTGCAGAGATATGTTTTACATGTTGTTGGAGAAGGGAGAAGAATCTGAATGGGCTTATTCTTGAATTCCAAATTTGGAACACTGGAGATTTTCAAAGCATTGCTTCTTGATTTTCCTGGAGGTCTATAAGTTCTTCAAATTCAGGAATATCTTCTCCAACCGCAGTGCCACTCACAGTGAAAGCATTCCTTATGCAGCTATGCTTTTTAAAGTCAACATTTTTTGGAATATACCTGTTCATCTCTTCTTGAAGATTCCTCAGATAGTCTTTGACATTATTTTTTATGTCAGCCAGGAATATATCTGATGCATCTTCCAACATAGCACTCGGAAAAACTGCAGCTTTTCCTTTGGCCAACTTTTCCTTCCAGAGAACAAGCTTTTTCTTGAAGAAGACGACTTTTTCACTATAGAATCAAATTAACACTTACCGGCGCCAATATCCTATAGGCAAATATTGCTTGAATGAAGCAGTATTTACATATAGAATTATTCACTCTAGGACTGGCAGCCAATCAGAACATGTATAGGTTAGCAACAAGATAATTAGTATTGAAAACATCATTTTGTGTAATTTACACGGGTCCCGCTAGTCAAATACTAATATTTTGGTAATTTTGAAAAAGATTTCTTTTAAATGTGACCTAAAAAGAAACCAATTTGCCTTTTCACTCGCAATTTAGAAAAATCAAGTCTGTCCTCGAAAGAAAGTAACATTATAATGGACTTGCCCAACTTGGCATAGTGGAGCAGTCCAGCTTCCATATAAACTGTTTTTTTTTTGGTTACTTGAGTCTTTACTTATCTTGCTGTTCAACTGGTCATACAGTTGAGCCCTAAGTATCAAATTCTATATTCACCAATATCCACCATGATGCGAATTCAATCCTGCATGCCTGAATTGAGTTAATTTCTATGCCTGAGGATGTCAATTTAATAAGCAATCTTTGCTTGCTAAGTAGCACCCTTAGAGTAATCTGCGAGTACACGACGCTTTTCTTAGAGGAAGATTTCAATTTCAGATCTCTGCTCAAGAACTCTTGCCAGAATCTTTCCTTGAGATAGCCGATGGACATCAGAATGGAAAAATAGATCTTTGTGATGCGATCCCATATTTTATGGAAAATACGTAAATTTAGAACTCTGGTCTTTACAAAGTTCGCTATATGTATAGCATCATCTAGAAGTGCATGGAAGTCTGGTTGCAGATGACCTGAAGCAAAGGTTTTCTTGATGTAAAAGACACGAAATAATTATGGCATCAGGGTACTCAGTTTTAATGCGAGTAACAAAACTCACACAACTTCCCATCATTGATGGGGCTTTATCAGTTCTAGTCGATAATTTTTTTTTTTTAACAAATTTGAAACCATATGAAATATGTCTTCTCCAGTGGCAGTACTTGACAAGACATTGCAGAAGAGAAATTCCTCCAAAACGCCATCTTCTTTATAAAAACCATCGATTCAGGATCACCAGCAATGTCCACTGATTCATCAGTTAGCAGAGAAAAGGGTTCTGCTTTTTTATCAGTGACAAAATTAGCTGAGATAAAATTCCTTATGAAATAAGATCAATTTTGATTTTAATGATATTCTCAGAGAGTTAAACTGATTCAGGTTTCTTGACAATATTTGTTGAACTAAGAGTTTCCACCATTACCATTGCTGCTGGTTTCACCAGGTCTTCTCCAATGTTACTAGGGTTTTTGTGTTTTGCTATCGTCCATGGCAGCTCAAAGGATGCCAGCTTTCTCCAGTAAAAAAAAAAAACGATACCAAGCGAGGTCAATCTGACTTGGTTTAACCTTTTCATCTTTGTCTTTCCAGTAACAGAAAAAATTTGAATGGACTGTTTGCAAATGACAGTTAAAGGCGGCGCTGGATGCGTTGTGGCCGCTGATCTATGAATGATCACTCCTACCTCCCCCCTCCTCTTTCATAACTCACTTTTACATGGTCGCAGTCATGTGCTAATCTTTTGCCAGTTTGTTGAATTGAATATGCAAAGTAAACATTTTCCAAAATATCTTTTTTCCGATTATTTCCAAATACAATCGTTTTGTTTTACAGATTACGTATGAACCTGCTACACCTGTCTTGTATCATAGAACAAGTTGCCAGAAGCCGTGGTCAGCCTATAGTTCAAAGCAGCATTGGATGCGTGATGACTGCTGATCTTTGAATGATTACCCTTGTACATAACCCTAACCCTAACCTTTCATAACTCGCTTTTACATGGCTCTAACCCTGTGCTAATCTTTTGCCAGTATGTTCAAACATATCTTTTTTCCGATTATTTCCAAATACAATCGTTTTGTTTTACAGATTAAGTATGAACTTGCTACACCTGTGTTGTATCCAAGGCCCGTGTATGGAACGTTCTCGTTTTACACCCGGTGTTGTTCTGTCCGTGAAAGAGAAAAAGTTTCACTTTTGGGATTTTACCAAATTGCAGAATATTCCTCACAATATTTTAGTAAGAAATTCAGTTTTTGATTTATCCTCTTCTTCTTCTTCTTCTTCTTCTTCTTCTTCTTCTTCTTCTTCTTCTTCTTCTTCTTCTTCTTCTTCTTATTATTATTATTATTATTATTATTAATAATAATAATAATAATCATTATTATTACTCACTAGGAGTTCTCACACAGGTCATCATCAGTGAATACTCACTGATAATAATAATCGATGGTGTTCCCTGAATTCTGGGTGACAACAAGTCTCCCCAGATTTCCAGTACTCTCCACCTCTTTCGATCATCATCATCATCATCATCATCATCATCATCATCATCATCATCATCATCATCATTTATGATGGGTGTTATCTAGTATCATAAAAACATCACAGATCATTACTTACTGCAAAGAAACAAGACATTTCTTTGTTTACACAACTTTTAAACGTATACAGAAATAAGAAATAAAATTTTAGTTGTAAGGGCGACAACTCTTTTTGAATTCTTTTCTTAAAATGTTCATTAATCCGGAACTACCTATATGTCACAGTTCATTTGGCCAAAAACAAAGTCTATGAAACAAAGGATTTAACATCTGTATTCGTTTAAGAAATGATTTTTGCGCCATTTTTCTCAAAGTATCTTCAGCAACACAACTTATAATATTTTTTGATTTACTATCAGTATGCCTGTTGATCTATCTAAATTTAGGAATAATAAAATCGAGTCAATTTTCTCTTAACTAGAAGAATACCCGTCCCAGGACAGATAAAATTAATTCCCCGAACAGAACAGTTTGGCACTATTTTTATGTCCCCATTAAAATCAAGATATAATGGATCAAATTCAATGCAAGTCTGAAATATTTGAATTTTCAAATGGGAGGTTGCGCCCTCTACAAACCCTTTAAAATACCCTAAAGAAGCTGAAATTTGAGGAATATTTATTAATTGATGTCTAACACCTTATTGTTAAACTTTCCCAAAAATTAGACGTATCTGAATTTTCACGAAGGGCTCCACCCCTTTTTACCCTCTTTGCATAAAACTAAATATAGCCCAGATTTCCCACCCTTACGCCTAGCAGTTGTATTTTTGATTTATCTTAATTAATGTTAGGATTACTTACTCTAAAAGAACAAGACATTTATTTTTAGTAAAAATAAGTATTTGTCCAATGTATATTTATTATCAAAAACAAGGCATTTTAGTCAGGGAGAGAATCACATTTCCATGAAACTCCGGAAAGTAGTAGTAGTAGTAGTAGTAGTTGTGGTAGTAGTAGTAGTAGTAGTAGTAGTTGTGGTAGTCCCTTTTCAGCCTGAAAAGCTCTTAGGGTCCGAGGCTTCAGTAATGACCTTTTGTTATATACTAACCACCCGTGAACCGTTGGTCAGTATTTGTTAGATATCTATATAATAATATGCTAAGGCATTTTATGTTCGTACGTACGTTATCACCTTTCACACACATTTACGAAAATGAGATCGTCCGATCAGCAAAATCTGATATCACCAAGCTAAACTATTCCGACCTTACCCATTTTAAAATGAATTGTTCCCAAATCAGATTATGTCGTTCCCTTGACTAAAACAGTGCAATTTTATATAGATGCATTTCAAAAAGTAACATTTCAAAAAGTAACATTTTCAAAAAGTAACATTTCAAAAAGTAACATTTCAAAAAGTAACATTTCAAAAAGTAACATTTCAAAAAAGTAACATTTCAAAAAGTAACATTTCAAAAAAGTAACATTTCAAAAAGTAACATTTCAAAAAGTAACATTTTCAAAAAGTAACATTTCAAAAAGTAACATTTCAAAAAAGTAACATTTCAAAAAGTAACATTTCAAAAAGTAATATTTCAAAAAGTAACATTCCGCAGTATTTTGTTCCATAGGTTCCTATCTGTGGAACGAAATACTGCGAATCTGCTTCCCAGCCGACTACAACATGGTCGTCTTCAAGTCTAATGTAAACAAATACTTGTTGAGCTGTCCTACTGGATAATCAATTCCTCTCAAGAAATCTTCTGCTCAATCCACCAATTGTTTCCATTCCTCGCGTGTTGGCACTCATCACCCAACCGATATCTTTAACCCTTGTCCTCAAGTGGCCCTCGGGCCTTGATAAGCGATTACCCTTTAATAAAAAAATGCAGATTGATGTAGAGAGCATCGTGAAATTATCCCGCTAGTATTATTAAATTTTTTTTTGCTCACCCCAAACGAGGCATATTTCCCCTGAAACATAAGGGGCTACTATGATATTTATAGGGTAGAGGGCAACCTAAGTAGGGAGTTGAGCAGAAAGATATTTTCTTTTATTATATTTAAATTTCTGCATGTTAGTGTAGTCGAAGAAACTTTGACATTGGTTGATAATCATAGTTTTACAAGAAACTATTAACTGAAAATAACGAATCAAATTGCAT
>OY744543.1:68736574-68814074 GCA_963556195.1 Sepiola atlantica | reverse complement strand
TACTACTACTATACCCAGCAATGCTTCAAGCAAACTACCATTCTCTCTCTCTCTCTCTCTCTCTCTCTATATATATATATATATATATATATATATATATATATATATATATATATATATTCGTAGTATGTTAAGAAGGCTGAGGGTAATGCAGAGTGCCGGGTAGGTTGTAAGCTGAAAGATACAAAAATAACAAATCGAAGCCTAGTTTGCTGCATTTACTTATGTGATTTATTGTTTCGTCTCTTTGTCCATAAAGTCTACATTTACTGTTTTCCTGGGGTTTATTTATTTTAGCTTTGATGTAGTTAGTTCT
Source organism: Sepiola atlantica (assembly GCA_963556195.1). Classification (NCBI taxonomy): domain Eukaryota; kingdom Metazoa; phylum Mollusca; class Cephalopoda; order Sepiida; family Sepiolidae; genus Sepiola; species Sepiola atlantica. The sequence goes on along the minus strand of OY744543.1, from coordinate 68,813,758 downwards.
AATCGCTTTGTTTTGTGCAGCTGTCAGTAGTGATTTCGTATCTCTGTTCATATGTCCTTTTCGTAGCCATGTCCAGATGTTTTTGTGAGTCTCTTGTCATTCTTATGAATCGTCCACTTTTCCTTTTTTGTCTTTTTGCTTCTGGTTTAACTACTCCCTGTAGTGTTCATTTTGACGGCGTCTCTTGCTGTGGTGATTAGCCTTTTTGTGATTCTGGGTTGTGTATTTTTCCAATTCTTCTTTTGTGTCATCTACACAGTCTTCTATACTTACCAGTCCTCTTTCCCCTTGTTTCCTTTTCACGTAGAGTCAGTCAGTATCATCCTTCAGGTGTAGTGCATTGTACATGGTCATTAGTTTCGTAGTTTTCTGTTCAAGATGCCTAAGTTCTTCTTTTGTCCAGCCTATGAATGGTCCAGAGTATTTTATTAGTCCTACTGCCCAGGTGCTTATTCCATTTTACTAGATTGCTACTATATAATTTAGTTTCTAAGAGTTTTCTTGTTCTTCTCAGATATTCTTTTCCAATGTTTTCTTTTATTTCTGTTGATCTGATGGTGTTTACTTTCAGAACTCCCAAATATTTATAGGTATCATGTTTGCTAAGCAACCTCATCTCCACTTGGTTGGGCAGTTCTATGTCCACCGCTGTCTCCAATTGTCCTGTTTTCAGATCTATCAGTGCACACTTTCATTCCAAATTCTATTTAGATGTCCTGGCTGAAGATTATGGTTGTGTTTATCAGCTGTTCCAGTTCGTTTTTGAAAATAGCTTAAGGTCGTCCATATACATGAGGTGGTTTATTCTGTTTTCTGTGTCTGTAAACTTGTTTATTTATGTAATTTATGTTAATTGAAGATGCTCTATTGCCACCAATCGAAGTGAAAGTGCTGATTGCATCATTTTATTCTTTATGAAGTTCATAGTAAACTCCTCACACCTGACATTATCCTGTATCTCTACAAAGCCACCATCCGCCCATGCATGGAGTATTGTTGTCACATCTGGGCTGGTGCATCATCTACTAGTCTCTCCCTTCTTGACAAGATCCAAAACAGAGTCACCAACCTAATAGGTCCCTCACTGTCAACCAAGCTCCAGTCCCTGTCCCATCGCCGCAATGTAGCATCCTTGTGCTTGTTTTACAAATACTTCAATGGATTATGCTCCGATGAATTGGCTACTCTGGTGTCCCCTCGACGAAAATTCGCTAGACCAACTCGACAATCAACTAAATCCCATCCATTCACTATGGAGGTCCCCAGATGCCGGAGAGCTTTCTACTGAAATAGCTTCTTTCCTTGTGCTGCTGGCCTCTGGAACTCCCTCCCTGTTCCCTGTTTCCCCGACAGTACTGACATGCAGAAATTTAAAACTAATGTAAACAGACATCTCGCTGCACAGATCCCAATTTAGGTTGACCCCCCCCCCCCCGCCCCAACCTTCTCCCTTTTCTTTTTTCTCAGTAGCCCCTTACATCTACAGTGGCGGCCTGCCTTGTTTGGGGTGAACTATGTTAAAAAAAAAAAATAATTAAAAAAAACGAATTAATGCAAGTGCAGTAAAAAAATCAACCAAAAAATCAACCAAAAAATCAACCAAAAATTCAACCAAAAAATCAGCCAAAAAATCAGCCAAAAAGCGATGGTGATGGTTCAGTAACTGACAGAAGATTTAGAAGATGGCCTTCACGATTCAGAGAAAAGGAATACATCTTACAAAATAAATCAAGAAAATTTGTATCATTTGGATTATGCGGACTACTGTTCTCATCTTGAATGTTATTCTCACAACGTTTCGACAGATGTGACCACAAGGACCTGTGGTTCAACGGATAAAAGTGCTAAGTCATAATCAGTTCTAAGTAACAGTCTTCTGGAGGTTGAAGGTTCAATCTTCAGTACGGGCCGATATCAAGAATACAATTTTGAATTACTTAAGTCCTTTACCCAATCTTGGCTGAGGGAACGAGAACAATCGACCCCCGTGGATTAAATAAAAGGGTTTCGTGTAAAATTCCCTACAGATTCCTGCGTAAACATTCCAGAGTTCGACAAGGTGGACCTGAAGAAGGTCGGAGGTTACATCGTCCGAAATGTTGTGAGAATAACAGCCAAGATGAGAACAGTAGTCCGAATACTCCAAATTATCAATCCTCATCTCAAAAATTGCGAAACCTAAAATCAAGAGAAGATGTAAAGTTTGGGAAGTAAGCATCGATTTCAATATCACCATTCATCATGAAAGACTTGATAAATTCTCAAGGTCGTCCATATACATGAGGTGGTTTATTCTGTTTTCTGTGTCTGTGAACTTGTATCCGGCATGTTTATTTATGTAATTTATGTTAATTGAAGCTGTTCTATTGCCACTAATCGAAGTAAAGGCACTGATTTGATCATTTTACTTTTTATGAAGTTCAAAAACGGATTAATGCAAGTGCAGTTGATCAATTCTCAAAGGTAGGAAATGGGTTCTGCATGGTCTCTTTTATCCGGCACCATGAAAATACGAGATCTAACACTGCAAAAAAGATAAAAAATCTAGAATAATGTGCCGGAAAATTATGCATGATCCACCGTATTCTTCAGACGTCGCACCAACAGATTACCATGTCTTTAGAATTTTGAAAAGTCATTTGAGCGGATTAAGAAGAAGTCTAAAATCCTGTTAATCTCCTTTTTCAATTCAAAACGTAAGTAATTCTATGAACATGACATTAAAAAGTTTACAAATTGAAACATAAATGAGAAAAAAAATTGATACAATAATTCAAATAATTATTGTATGAATTTTTTCCTCATTTATGTTTCAATTTGTAAGCTTTTTAATGTCATGTTCATAGAATTACTTACGTTTTGAATTGAAAAAATATTATCAAATATTTATGAGAAACTGTAAATCATTAATTATATTTCGTAACTTAAGATTTGGCTAAGATCAAAGTGTAGTATCTGTTCCGATGGATACTGCACCCCATAGACTGGTATTGTCTTGGCCTTCGGGGCTTGATTTACGCCGGTCTATGGGTCTTTCCTGTGCAGTTCTAGGAGGTCCACCCTCCCAGGTTTCGCCTCCCCTCTTTGGGGAGGAGTAAGTTTATTGCTTACTGCCTGAGGCGCCTCTACCGGGGAATGCCGACGGGGCTGCCCAGGCAATTTTTAATGGCCAGAGTGCTCACCTTCTCGGGCGCTGGCTTTTCAAACCCCACTTTCCGACCCGAGCTTGGGTCACATCTTACTTGTGGGAGTAAGATAAACCTGGCCTTGTGCCTAACCTCCTGGGGAGGTAAATATCTTGGCATTCGGGTCTTGATTCCGCTGGTCTGAGGTACTGTCCTGTGCAGTTCTAGGAGGTTCACCTTCTTAGGCTTTGCCTTCTCACCCTTTGAGAAGGGGTTAGTTTATTGCTAACCACCTGAGGTGCCCCCTCCCGAAAAATGCCGACGGGGCTGCCGAAGTATTTTTTGCCGGCCAGAGTGCTCTTTTTTCTCTAGAGCGCTGGCTTTTCAATCCCACTTTCCCAACCTTGTGTCACATCTTACCGCTGTGGGAGGTAGATAAATACCAAGTTGGCTTAGTGCTTTCCCCTAACCCTAACCTCCCCATGAAGAATTAGAAGCATGTGCATTTATCTTAGCCAATATGCAAAGATCAGGCTGTATCACGGTTGTTGATATCCTGGCATTTGACCACTAAGCATTTGACCACTAAGCATTTGACCAAGCGCAACTCAAACTTCAGTTGTTCCCTAGAAGACCAAAGTACAGCTTTTTACCTCCACTCAATCTTACATTCATAGTCTTAACCACAAAAATTGGTCTTCTCCGCCACTGAGTACTCTTCCCCAGCCTGGTGCAGGAGCTCCCACACCAAGAAGCTAGACGTAACGCTCAACACCACCTTACGCACAGTCTCTGGCTGCTTGCGCGCCACACCAATCAACCAACTACCGATTCTCACCGGCATCGCACCACCAACCCTGCGCCGTGAGGCGGCTGTCCTTGCACTGTCAAGAAAGGCCACTATCGATGAGGACCACCTTCTTCACAAGCTCGCCACAGAGACCCCTCCACGAGCTCGCCTGAAGTCACGACGCCCATTCTCGGAGCATGCCCACCAGCTCCTGCTTTCAACACCCGGTGACGTCACAAAACGAATCTGGCTGAAACGTTGCTGCATGGGGGAATAGCAGGCAGCAGATAAATCAAAGTTGCACAGATTTGTGGAGAACCCGGATAACCTATCAGGCATGGACCTCCCTCGCCGGCAGTGGACAATGCTCAACTGCCTCAGGACAGGTGTCGGCCGTTTCGCCGCGACCATGAAAGGATGGAGACTCAGGGACTCGACTGTCTGCGACTGTTGTCACTCTGAACAGATAGTAGACCACATCATCGAGTCATGCCTTAAACATCGACCACCCAACGGCGAAGCCGGCATAGCTGCGCTAGACAACAAAACATTAGCATGGCTTTTCTCAACCAAGCTGGTGATCTAACAGTGAGATGCTGTGAAGCAAACGAAAGAAGAAGACAACAAAAATAATTGTTATGGTGTTAGCTGATCTACTTATTTCACAAATAAATGGCTTACCCAGACACAATAAATACAGTTACATCTAAACATTGTGACAGCAATTAGTGGCAGTTATGGCCCCAGAATCATGACGCATATTTCTGTAACATACTTTTGTTAATACACTTTCATTAAAACTTAGAATCCATATTGACTGGGCCAGAGATACTTAAGTGTAAAAATCAACGCCAGAAAGAACAATTAGGTTCTACATGAATTGTTAGCACGTTTCCGAGTTGTGGATTGTGTAGCATCGGATCCAGTGAATTCAAAATGTTTTGTCAGTCGTTTCTATGGAACACCTCACAAATCACGCCGTATCATGCGAGAAACAATGGTCAAGTGGAGAGATTTGTTGATACTTTTAAAAGAGCGAGGGGTACTCCCACGAAGAAACGCATACAGGATTTTCTACAAATGTATAGAATGACCCCGAATGATAACGTTCCATCTAGCGGAAGCTATGTTCGCAAGAAAGATCGAGATGATTTTCGACAGATTGTTACTGACTTATAAGAAACCGGAACGAAAAATAAATGTAAAAAAAGATGCTTCAAAATCTGAGAAAAGGTGAATTCAAAATGTTTTGTCAGTCGTTTTTAATGGAACACATTACAATCGCGCCATATCATGCAAGAAGCAACAGTCTAGCAGAGCCATTTGTTGATACTTTTTAAAAGAGCGTTAAAAATGTGAGGGGTACTCCCACCGAAAAAGACATACAGGATTTTCTACAAGTGTATAGAATGACGCTGAATGATAATGTTCCATCTTGCATGTCACCAGCGAAGCTGCTGTTTTCAAGAAAAATCAAGACAATTTCAACAGACTGTTGCCAACTCATCAGAAACCGGAACGAAAAATAAATGCTAAAAAGGACGTTTTCCAATCAGAGAAAAGGTTCTTTTCCGAATGTTTAAGAATAACAAGTCATTTTTGGAAATCGGAATTGTAAATTAAAGAATTTTCTATATTATGTTGCAGTCTTTCCTATAAATACTATTATGGCATGTGTTCTTCAGAATTATGTGATCTATTCCCTGCTTCTTTTGTTCCAGCTCGTTTGACTCGTTGGTCTAGTGGTCTCCATCAATTCGGTGTTTTGATACCTCATAGTAATACAGCTTCCTATTCCAGTAGCTTCTTTCCAAGTACTGCAGGCTTGTGGAACTCTCTTCCTGCTGACTGTTTTCCTTCTACCTATAACCTTGGTCTTTTCACGACTAAGGCAAATAGGCATCTCCTGTCTTTGCGATAATCATATTTGTTCTTGGTAGCTCCTTACATCAAGTGGCTTCATGCCTTGTCTGGAGCGATTTCCATTAAAAAAAAAACTTTTTTTTTTTGCTATGGGAGATAAATCCTGTGCTTTGCGAGAGTCTAACTTTTAAGCGATTACGTGTGGTTTTATGATTTTGCCACACAAACTTAGTGCTAAAAATGTTGGTCAACTGACCTAAAAAATTAGAATGGGCAGGAATGGGGTATAATTCTGCGTTAAATTTATATACGGAACTGAGTGATCTTGGATCACTGATCCAGCCACCACTCTAAATTCTAAAATAATTGTTTAAACATTTTTTTGGTGCTTGTACAGATTAGCGTTCATATGAAAAACGCTGAAAATCGCAGTTCCAATTAAATTAACCGGAAAACTCTTTGATATATTTATGTATCAAGCAAAAATAGGTTTGTGCACCAAAAATTAGCAAAAAACTATCGAGTAGAATTGCAATAAAAAATAAAAATCCGTTATATCGTTTAATCGGGTTCGGCCATTGATTCGAGCGAAAAACACGAAATTTAGGGGGAGGTAACCCAGTCTGTCATATTAACACGTAATAAATCAATGGCAGTAATCAAAATACGATGAAACTGATTTTTATTTTTAATTAAAATTCTACTCGATCATTTTTCCTACTTTTTGGTGAGGATACTTATTTAAATCTGCTGCGTAAGTATATAATACTGTTTTTTTTTTTTTTTGGTATTGATAATTTAATCCGCACGCTTCTCTGTACAAGCACCTTTTTTTTCTTTTTTCTTTCCGGAAAGTTTTTTTAGGGTGTTCACACATAATCGCCTTAAAAAGTAGAATCTACAAATTTAGCTTTTTTATTATTAATTGTTAAAATTAAATGTATAGTTATAAATCTTTCAGCATTTTACGTCTTTTATTCATAAACTAAACTTTTACCACTGATCAAAACACTACTACTACTACTACTACTACTGTCATCAAAGATACGATTTTTCGTCATGTTATCATTTTGTTTTTGATATGTAATAAAAGAAATTAAATTATTTATTGCTTAAAATTTTATTTGGGTAAATCTGCGAAAACCTGGCGCTTTTTTTACACAGATACAAATATCAAGAATCAAGCGACATTTTTTAACTAAAAAAATTATATGAAAATTTTATTACACGAAAACGAAAATAAAAACAATTATTGTCTTCCTTTTAATGACTGATGTTTTTGTTTACATCGGAGAATAACCTTTAATACTTTTTATCAACTTGGCAAATAAATGTACAATTATTTAGTTTATTTAGTTTTCCCCACAATAAATGTTCTAAATTGGAGAGGTTTAAATTTAAGTTGATTGTTTTTTTTGTCGTTGTTGCTTTTTTTAATCAGAATAATTTTAATGGAACTTGACAGAAAAAATTGTGTGATGATCGCGTTATAACGAACGATTCATTGATTAAGGAATAAATATTTTTCATGATTATAAAATGTTTTTTTTTGTCTAAGTAAGTAAAAATATATAATTAATTATTTAATAATCTTTCTATATAAAAAGAAAATTGTCGCGCCGCCTTGAATGTATAAACAATTAAACACTAAATAGCCGAATCAAAGCAATAATCCCAAATACACATTTTTTTTTCATTATTATGATAACATTTCTTTAGCGGATAAAAAAATGGAAAAAAGGTTTTATTTATTAATTAGAAAGATTCGTTGTCTTTGGACACACTGAATGTCTTTTTGAAGAGGAATAAGTAAAAAAATTTTTTAAAAATAGTGACAACATTATCACGTGGCCCAAGAGAGTGGACCATTTTTGTTTGAATTTCGATTTTATTCATTAAATTCTATTCGATATTTGACTGTTACTTTTAGTCCCTATATATCGCCTAACAAAGTTATTATTAAACAAAAAGTTGGTCTTTAATGAGAGGAATAACCAGCTACCGCCAAAAAGGTGCAACATGGAATTGGGACAAAAAATTAAAAAAATTAAAAATTGCCCCAGTCGAGAAAGATTTTTTTTACTCTGACTGAAGATAAAAGAGATACTACACTTTGATCCCTGCCCAAAGACCAGGAAAGTATATTTATCTGCCCTCCACCCCCACTACAGCGACGTTTATAGTGGTGAACCCCCCCCCCCCCGGGGGCACTCTAGATGGATACAAAATTTGCCGAGATCGAACCCGTCGGCATTCCCCGGTAGGGGCGCCTTAGTCGGTCGGCGATAAACCAATCCACCTTCCTGTAGGAGAGGGTAATGCTTGGGAGGATATCTTTCTCGAACCGAACAGAACCATACCTAACTCTTGACATAAGGCCAAGGGTCACTGCGCATCGTGGTAAGAGGCGGGCTAGGCCGAGGCCAGCGAGAGTTAACTCTCGGTGGCCTCGACTCGGCTCCCTCCTTTTCAGTTTTAAAAATATGACTATGAGATTTAAAAATATCGATTCTAAGATATTGGGAGCCCCCCGTCCCTTCCCAATATTTTAAAATCGATACTTTACAATAAATATTTATAATTTTTTGTTCTGTCATTTTTTATTTATCTACTTCCCACAGCGGTAAGATATGACACAAGGTCGGGAAAGTGGGATTGAAAAGCCAGCGCCCGAGAAGTTGAGCACTCTGGCCTACAAAAAAATGCCTGGGCAGCCCCGTTGGCATTCCCTGGTAGTGGCGTTTCAGGCGATTAGCAATGAACTAACCCTTTCTAAAAGGGTGGACCTTCTAGAACTGCACAGAACAATCTCTCAGATCGGCAGAATCAAGACCGAACCATGGACGGCGGCACCGGCGGGAGGGGGGGGGGGGGTTCAAGCTACCCCCCCCCACACACACACACACTTTTTTACTTCCCCCCACTTTACGATCATCAATAATGAAGTTATATATGCATGTGTTTAACCGCCCCCCCCCCCCACTTTTTAGGAGAGCCCCCCCCCCCACACACACACACACACTTTTATAACTGTCCCGCCGGTCCTGCGAACTCCAAGACCGTACGTACCGGTCTACAGAGCATAGCATTCATCAGAAAAGATACTGCACTCTGATCTAAGACAAAAAGCCAAGGATGACATTTTTATTACTCTGTTGTTGTTTTTTTTCGTAGGGGAAGAGGGGCTAGGTTCCTTAACCTTTAGTTTTAAATAAACGCTAAGCCTACCCCCATCTTTTAAAATAAGTATTTACCCACTTGATAAAAATACAGTATAGTTAACAATCGAGAAATTGGAAAAACAATAACAACAAAAACACAAACAAATAACTTATACCAAACGCAGTAGAATTTGATTATCTACCGATCTGTATACTTTTAATGTGCTGAAACTGTCTTGAGTTTTTTTTTTCATTATTTCGTTCAATGCGGTCTTTACACGCAGTAAAAAAAAAAACATATGGCTGATTGTCGCTTAACTGGGGGGGGGGGGGCTTAATTCATGAAAAGTTGTAAAACAATGACTTACCTACCACTAAACCTAAGTCCGAGTTGCAAGGCTTTCCCGAACTCATGGTTAGTGGTAGTCATAATTTAAAAAAAAAATTCAGGGATTAAATCCCCAACAGTTAAGTGACAAGTGACCATTTATTTCCCGTGGGTCATAAAGACAGTTTTAAAAAATTGAAATAAAAAATTTAAAAACAATTTCAGCATGTTAAAAGTATACAGGTCGGTAGATAATTAAATTCTACTGCGTTTAGTAAAAAATGGCATGCTAAAAATAGCACCGATGAAAATGACACAAGTAAATAAATAGGAAAAAATGGCACAAAGCAGGAACAATACCAAGCACCATATATATATATATATATATATATATATATATATATATATATATATATGCTATGCTCCAACTCTGTCGTTGAGTGCTATCGAATGTTTAGATGTCTATGCTCACCGCTTTCAGTGTAAACATCACTTAATTTCTCCATTATTACGTGACTATATCTCGTGGTCTAATGAGACTAGGTAAACGCCTACAGATTCAAGATGTATCTGTGAACCGTGTTCGCGCCCTATGACCGTCTGATATTTTTATTTCTCTGCACTGATGAGAGTCATAAGCTTGAAACGACGTCGTACGTAGGTAAAATATTAAAAATAATTTAATATTATTATTATTATATATATATATATATATATATATATATATGTATATTTAGGCAGCAAGTCATTATCTAAGCAAGCGTTGTTGAACATCACGGAACTTTCGCGTTTGTATATTTTCCTCGTGAGGTTCTCAAACCGTCGAGCCATCTTTCTGGTTTCAGGTGGCAATCCGTATAGTACTTCGCCGATAGTCGACTAACAACTAACAAAATAAATAAGTAAACAATAAAACCAAACACACAAACGATAGAATAAAATGAACTCAACCACACACCCTCTTCTCTCTTTCATTCGGCCGTAACGATAACTATAAAACACTAACTCCAGTCTTATTTAAATTTAAAAAAACAAGCAAAACCCTAATCCTGAAGACGACTACAAAAGTCGAAAGCGCTCGAGAAAATGGCCGAATTAAAAGCTATCGGCGAAGTACTATACGGATTGCCACCTGAAACCAGAAAGATGGCTCGACGGTTTGAGAACCTCACGAGGAAAATATACAAATGCGAAAGTTCCGTGATGTTCAACAACGCTTGCTTAGATATATATATATATATATATATATATATATATATATATATAACTTTGTTTGTTATTCCACATATGCTTCTAGAAGTATTTTAAGGATGATTAGTGATGTATGAAGCCTAAAAACGATTTTATTGGTTTTGTAAATATATATATATATATATATATATATATATATATATATATATATATATATATATGGTTGGCATCCGTCTGTCTCAGGAGACAATGGAGTTCTGCGCCTCAGATTAGTCCATTGACGAATTGCAGCATCTGGTGTGACTGTGCAAGCCTATCCTGGATCGGCAGCTCTGTTGCAGACGCCACAGATGTAAGTGGTGTCTGGTTGCGACAGCTCTGTTGCAGCCATCTGTGCTCTCTTCTCTCCCTTCACTGCTGCTCTCCCCTCTCCTCACTCCTCTTGGAATATTCCATTACATCTCCTCTCTAGCGACTGCAGTCTTCAGCCACAGACTCCCAGCCTGTTGGGTTGATGCCACCTGTCTTCATGTCTCGCTTGCAGACATCCTTATAGCGTAGGACAGGTCTTCCTGCTGGTCTGGAGCCGGTTGCGAGCTCGCCATAAAGAATATCCTTTGGGATCGTCCCATCGTTCATTCACCTGGCATGTTCAAGCCATCAAAGTCGTCGTTGGGTGAGCAGCGAACATGCTTGGGATGTCCGTCTGATTAAGGACGCTCTTGTTTGAGACAAGTGATTCCGAGGAATTTCCTGAGGTTCCTGAGGTTGCGCAGGTGAAAGGTGTTCAGTAGAGGGGACCCATGATTCACTGCTGCAGAGCAGTGTGCTGTGCATGCATGCCTGGTGCACCTTCATCTTGGCATTCATGGTCAGCATCTTATTATTCCAGACTCTCTTCGTCAAGCGAGCCATAGTTGTTGCCGCTTTGCCAATACGTTTGTGGAGTTCTATGTCCAGGGAGAGATTCCTGGAGATGGTGGAGCCGATGGATGTGAAGTCCCTAACAGCCTCAACGGTGTAGTTGCCAATAGTGATGTTTGGGGTACTGCTTACATCTTGGCCAAGGATGTTAATCTTTTGTAGGCTGATGGTCATGTCAAACTCTCTACATGCATGTGCGAAGTAGTTGATGAGTCGCTGCAATGCCTCTTCAGAGTGTGTCGTCAGTGCTGCATCATAAGCGAAGAGCATTTCACGTATAAGTACCTTCCGCACATACTTCGGCTCCACCATCTCCAACAATCCTTCCCTGGACATAGAACTCCACAAATGTATTGGCAAAGCGGCAACAACTATGGTTCGAAGGCAGGCAAGGTTGAAGGGGCTGACACTGCTTCTGGTAAGGAGGTACATTCTATTCTCCGACTTGTTGAAGACGTAGGACAGCAGCAGCGAGAAGAAAATACTAAAGAGTGTCGGGACGAGTACGCACCTCTGTTTCACCCCGCTCTTGATTGGGAAAGAGTCTGAAGAAGAACCATCATGCTGTACGGTGCCCTGCATGTCCTCAATTATGTCAATTGTAATGTTGCTTTAACTTGTAAATAAAGGATTTAAATAAAAAAACGATATTATTGTAGATTAACACACTTGGCTAAATCACCCCCCCCCCCAAAAAAAAATGAGAATATATTTGAATTATTTTGAATTATTTTGAATTATATTATGAATGATGAATAACAATAACAATATTGAACAAACCGCGCGTACGTGGTCCCCCTCTGTATGTGACTCGATGTGGCGAGTGTAAAATGCAATAAATTTGGGCAATTTGGAGCATTTTTGACCCCCCCCCCCTTGACCCCCTGGGGGCATGAACCAGAATTTTTCTGAGGTCAAGGATGCTCATTTTATATCCAGAACAATTGCCTCTACATTTTGGCCAAGTTTCAGAGAAATTGAATGGATGGATCAAACGTTATGGGAGAAAAGGGTCATTTTTTGCCGTTTTGGGGGCTTTTGATCCCCTGGGGGCGCGAACCAGATTTTTTCTAAGATAAGCGATACTTATTTTCTATTAGGAACAATTGCCTCCACATTTTGGCCAAGTTTCAGAGAAATTGAATGGATGGATGAAAAGTTATGGGGCAAAAAATGTCATGTTTTGCCATTTCGGGGCCTTTTGAACCCCTGGGGGGCTAACCAGATTTTTTTTCAAAAATCGGAGAATTTCACTTTCTAACCTGACCAAAGTTACAACTTCATGCAAAATTTCAGAGAAATTCAATGGATGGTTGTGGAGAAAAATCCGGACAGACGGACGAACGATTTTATCTTATTTTATTTTAGTTATTTTATTTTATCTTATTTTATTATGATCTTCTATATGACTAGTCACATATGACTAGGACTATATGACTAGGACTATATGACTAGGACTATATGACTAGGACAATATGACTAGGACAATATGACTAGGATATATGACTAGGACAATATGACTAGGACTATATGACTAGGACAATATGACTAGGACTATATGACTAGGACTATATGACTAGGACTATATGACTAGGACAATATGACTAGGATATATGACTAGGACAATATGACTAGGACAATATGACTAGGACTATATGACTAGGACTATATGACTAGGACAATATGACTAGGACTATATGACTAGGACAATATGACTAGGACAATATGACTAATATATGAATTATGACTAGAATAACAATATTGAATTATTATAGAATTATACATGAGAATAAATTGTTTTTTTTTCAACAATTACGTGTGAACTCCCTGAAAATCTTGGCACAAAGAAAAACATTAAAAAAAAAACAACAATTATTTCAGAATTTAGCACGGGGGAGGGGGGATCATTTTTGCATATAAATTTGATATAAAATGATACCCCATTTTTGGGCCATTCTAAAATATCTTTTTTAAATCTCATTTTTTGTGGCCTTGATTTAGCTGACGGTGTTAACCTACAAATTTATCCATTTGCTTCTTCATGTACTATTGACACTGATGGAATTTGGTAAAAAAGATTCTATGAAGAATGAGACGGAGCTAAAAAAAAACAAAAAGAAAAGAAGAAAAAAAAACTGTAAATCAAATATGACAACAATTATAATGTTGCATTAACTCGGAAATAAAGGATTTAAATAAATAACATTGCATTCTTATGAATCGAATATATGAACCTACGCGATTATATTTTATTTTATTCTTCTTATTGTCATTAATTAAGGGTATGACTACATATCAACCAAACCATTTCATTATCACATCACTACAGTATAAATCTCTATGCATGAGTGGATGAAGTGTGTGAGGTGCGCTGAAGAAAAATTCCTACCAGTAAAATACATAGCCCTGTTGTACTCGCATACCCTTAATGACAATAAAAGTGTAAAAATTGGGGAATTTCCTTGCTTTTGTACATTTAGTGTATATGAATTTTCATCTTAACCCTATTAAGGGCATATGATTTCAGTATACTGGCATTTTTCATGGACTGTCACTACTTTTGTAAAGGCTATGCCTCAATACAATGGTCATTTTTAAGGTTTTTTGGAATTTTCTGGAAAACTAAGGTATATGGTAAACTGAAATTAAAATGTCATCAACTAGACCATAGAACCTCTATCTCTGCCAAAAATCAGCTGAATCCATCAAATAGTTGATGAGATACAGGGTGGCACATACGTACGTACGTACACGGATAACACAAAATCATGCCTGACCTTTCTGGATCTCTGGGTTGCCTTGACTAATGATGCTGAAATTCTACACACTTATAAAGCCTATCAAAAAAAAATTTTGTGCAAAGTTTTAACTAATTTGGTTCATTGGTTTTTGAGTTATGATTGATCAAAGAAATGAGATTTCTAGCATAGGCCATTCGTGAGGTTTATTAAGGGATAAATAAAAAATACCAATTTCCTATTTGCAGCAAGGTTAGAGATGAGGTCAGTTTACCGTGGGGGAGGAACAAGCTCCCTCGACAGGGCAACCTGGTAGAGTGCACAAATAGCCAAGAATGTACCTGTCGGTATTCCAAGTAGGGGTGCCTCAGGCAACCGACAATGAACCAAACATCCGTCTGAATGCAAAGGTAATGCCTGGGAGGGTGAACTGCAGCAAAATTTTGGTACAAGGTTGGAAGGCGGGGAAAACCAACTGCCTCAGAAGGGGCCTTCGGGTCGTATACAGAAATAGCAGAGAATGGACCCGTCGGCATTCTCCAGTACGGACACCTCGGGCAACAAGCAATTGTCTCAGTTAATATCAAATCAAAGTTCAGTAACACCGCTGACATCCCTTTCCATTGGGTGCATTGATACTCAAAGGCTGATTGGGGAAAACCCCAGATCTTGCATATTTGAAATTCCTCTATATTCCATTTTTAAAAAGAATGTATGGTTAATCGCTGGCATTGACAGCTTTATACCCTTGTAAGACCATGCTTCCCCTCGCGACGATCGTCGACCCCAACGTTGTGTGTGCCGTGATTTTCTGTTGTTTGTCTTCATCTTTTGTTCTTGTTCTCATTCTCGTTCTGGCCATGTCATCTTTTGCACTAAAGATCGCCGAGGGTACAAGCACTGTTTTACAAGTTGATAAAAACAAAACAATACAAACTCACAAGAAAGAACACAAACTCAGATACATTGTGTATGAGTCAGTAGTACTCTGGTTGTGTGTGACACTGTCGCGGACTGTCGAGGCCCCCATTGTCGTTACTCAAAGTCGTCAGCTCATCTCATCATCTGCTAAGGCTCTGCACGATCTGCTCTGATCTGATCGTCTCCTCTCCGAACCGTCAACTGTTGTAAAACACGTCAACTCCCGTAAACTGTCAACTGCTGTAAACTAAACTGTTGTGGAACTCAACTGTCGCAAAAAATGTCGCAAACAGCTTTCACTCCGTACTCAATCCCATGTCCGGCCTTTTGTCTTAGTTACCGAAAAGCAGAAAATGACTCGGCCACTCCAAAAACGCCTGGTCTTTGTCCTAGAGTGGCTGGTAAGCAGAGATTGACCACCAACTGTGAAGCATCCTACTGTTTCCGATTGCCTTTGTGTGCATTGGTGAGTCATTTTCTATCATTATCTTTTTACCTATCCTACTTCCGACAGATCTTCCCCTTTTTCTGAATCATTTCCTCTGCTCTGGAAGAGGGGACGTCCATAGTATCGCACCCTCAAATAAATTAGCCAGCTATGGTACAACTCTAAAAGTACTGCCGCCATTGCTCACAGAAATCACTATTTCAATTGTTTTCAAAGAAATGGAAGCTCTGAAACCAAAGCTTCCTTTAAAACTGCTGCAAAAGCAATATGAAAACTCTAAAAGAGTCCGATGCGAAATCCATTAAATCTTAAATGGGTGAGCAGAGGCTGCGTTACCATGAGTTTACGAGAATAACAAACAGGCTCCTGAACAGATGTAAGACCTCTATTCCAAGCACCATCAATGGACTAGTGTTGGATAATGGTCCTATGGGAATGGACGTATCTGTTGGAAATCGTTGGTTTGACTTGCGTGAATTAACACGGGATGGACCCGGCAGTCGAGTGCAGAATAGGGCCTGTTCTCACAGTCGGAAATCACAGACGTGACAAATTCACCGCGTGACGAGACCCCAGATCAAGGGTCGGTGTACACCTGCGAGAGGCTTTGTGACATCGCGGTCTTTTGCGTGGGAAACAGAGGGATGCGTAATGTCACTCGTTCTTCGTGAGAAGCGAGTTTGACCAGTCTGGGTTTTGGAGGCGAACCGATGAGACATGGTTTTTAGCATGTAGTCTTTAACCGATTAAGGGAAATATTTCCCTAAGAAAATACAGGCGAAAGATCTCTTTCCCCCCATCCACGAATGGTTAAGACTTGTTTGATAAGTAACTACGATAAAGTAGTAATTTGCTTTCTCTCTCTTTCTCTCTCTCTCTCTCTCTCTCTCTCTCTCTCTCGACGTAGTGAATATCTCCCAGCTGATTTGATAACTAACGCTTGTAATAAAAAGAATTAAATTTAAAGAAGATTGTTTGTCTTCCAACCCGATCATGGAGTTTTGTTGCAGCGGCGTGGTTCACGGCAGAAGAAGAAGAAAGGGTTCAACCACTAGACGACATCGAGACAGTGACCTTCTACACGGCGAGGGAGAAATCTAAAGGTATGCAAACAATATATGAACTATGTGATTTATGATGTTTTAACCATGACGAGTATTAAATGTGAACTGCCACGGCCCTTTCAGGGACGAGTATACGAAACGAGTACCGCCGCCGCTCAAGCAAGGGGCTATGCAACACCCATTTTTTGTTCTGTTGGATGTTGTAACATATCGCCAAGAATTATTTGAACTTAGGCATGAAGCCCTAATCGGGTTTTTTTTTTTGGAGGGGGGGGGGTCGATGGTCATACAATTTTGATAACAAATCTTTGTTTGTACGGTCGATAGTCATACATTCTTTTCAAAATACCTTGGACTTACTCTGGCCGTTTGGCTAAGATCAGAGTGTAGTATCTGTTCCGATGGATGCTGTGCTCTGTAGACCGGTACCGTCTTTGCCTTCGGATCTTGATTCCGCCGGTTTGAGGTACTATTCTGTGCAGTTCTAGAAGGTCTAGCATCACAGGCTTTACCCTCTCACCCTTTGAGAAGGGGTTAGTTTATTGCTAATCGCCTGAGGCGCCCCTACCAAGGAATGCCGACGGGGCTGCTCAGGCATTTTGTGACGGTCAGGGTGCTCTTCTTCCTTTAAGGCGCTGACTTATCAACTCCCACTTTCCCGACCGTGTGTCACATCTTACCGCTGTCTGTGGAAGATAGATAGATACTAACTTCTTTACTTAATCCTACTTATAAAATCCCCAAATGATGAAATTTTATTTACAAAGCCAAGATGCTGGGTGCAAAATGACGCCAAGATATGGAAACTCGCCGAAACATGTTTTGTTTTTGTTTTTAATTTCGCGGGAATAAAAGTGTTTAAATACCATCTCATGTAAAAAAAAAACAAAAACATTTTTTTAAAGCGGCCAAAAAAAAATGTAAATTTTGATCAGTTTGATAAAGTTTCTTTCATTTATTAAAAAAAGAAATATTAGTCAGACAAATATTCTTTTGATTTGAATCTGTCAATTAATAATTCCCGGTTGTCCACTTTTCTTTTTGTTTCTCCTCTAAATACTTAAATTATATTCAAAGAAAAAACAACACAACGCTTTCCCTTTAAAACTCGAAGTCGCCTTTTCCTAGAAAAATGCGTTTCAAGTGTCCATAATTTATGAATTTACAAAAAAGGTGTAGCTATATGATTATATATATAAACAATTACACTGATGAAATTAGAAGGCAGCCGCGAGAAAAAAAAGCAATAATAATCGTAGTTTAGCAGTCGGCACGTGTTAGTTATTCTTATTCTGTTCCACTCATTCCGGAATAGAAGAACGTGTTCGTTTTTTTAATCGTACCATTCCGAGCAAACCAAACAAGCCGACTTCGTTACGTTCTTTATTGCTTGAAAAAATAAAATAGAATAAATCTTTCTATAACTACCTGAACACTATTTTTTTTTAAATCCACTTTATTCTACTTAATTTATAGTTACCTCTATCCTTTCTTTTTTCATATTTTCGAAGAATGAAGGATTTCGTTTGAGATTAGCATTTATTTTAATTTCGCGTTTTTGGGTTTGTTTATTAATAAAAAATATCAGCATTAAAAAAATATTTTTTACAATGTTTAAAAACAACAACAACAACAACAACAACTATATTGAGAAACAAAACCCCCCAAAGCCGATTAAAAACTATATATTGGTCAGTTATTCTAGATTTAAAGCGGTTGCTATTCATTTAGTAGTCATAAAAGCCACATGTCCCCATTCACTCAAGTAGCAGTATATATCCATTATTTATAGATTCCTTTTTAGACTTGTATGTAAAAAGTTGTTTGTCGGATAAAAACAAAACCCTCCGGTTTTAATCATTCCTACTATAGTCATCAGATTAATATAGTCTTCATGATCTTTATAAAATATTAGTTCTTCGACTGTTTCACAATGACATTAAAATATTTAAAGAAATGTATAAACTTTGTTATCTACGTACGTGTTAGCTGAAAATAAGATTGTACGGAAAAAATTACGCAAATTCATCCAGTATTTATTAAATTATAAGAAGAAGAAAAACAAAACGATTTTACGTATCGGTAGACATTTTAGCTTACGTATTAGGCAAGGGAGGTAACTTTCGGAAATTCTCAAAATATAAGAAAAATGGCGACATATAGATAACATCGTTTTTTATTGTTTAATAAATACTGGGGGAATTTGCGTAATTTTTGGTGTACGTACAGTTTTCTTTTCAGTTACCACGTAAGTACATAACAAAGTTTATCCATTTCTTTAGCTATTCTTTAAAAGAGATGCCTAACATGTCATTGTGAAACAGCAGAAGCACCAAAATATTTTCTAAAATCTTAAATAATGCAAGTTTTTATCAACTTTAGTCGAAGTGAATGATTTCTCTAAAAGAGACTAATTTCCCACCACGATCAAAATAAGGTATCTGTTCTGAGAGAGGAGAAATCTTCCTAGACAGAGGCAATTTTAATTTTTGTTCCTGAGTAATCAGAATACCCCCTTTTCATTGATTACCACCACCCTATGGCGATACTGATACCAGGATCGCCATGCCTCCCAACGATATGAAAAAACTGACATTGTGTCTAATTTTTTTTATACAAAGTCAAGGATACGTCCGCGACAATCAGTCCAACAAAGTCTGTGTCATTTGAGTTAGGTGGCCTTTTTACTGTCGGGCTGAGGTATGGTTCTGTGCAAGGAAGTCTATCCTCCCAAGCTTTACCTTCTCTTTGAGAAGGGGTTAGTTTATTATTGCTAATCGCCTGGGGTGCCCCTACCGGTGAATACCGACGGGGCTGCTTAGGCATTTTTTGTAGGCTAGAGCGCTCTGCCTCATGGGCGCTGGCCTTTCAATCCCCACCTTCCGACCTTTTGTCCCATATTCCCGCGGTGGGAGAGAGGTAAATATTAACTTTGCCCTCGTGGGGAGGCAAGTTAGGATTACCGATATCGGTATCTCTGAATGTTACAAAATATCAACAATAACAGTAATACAATCAAACGTCAACGTTAGTTCCAACAAAATATTCGGTTCGGGTTCTTTGATACGCTAGGGACGCGTGCGAAAATGTGTGTTTACCTTTGCACCACGTAAATCATAATACTTCACTTTTTTTTTGTCGTTGAACACAAATCCAAGCAAGAAATTACTTTCAACGGTTTATAAAAACTTCAAAAACACTTTCGAATTTCGAACAGTCACGGACACGAAGCAAACACATGTCGACAAATTCTTTTTTAATCGATTAAAATGGCCGTAACGGCTATTACTTTACTTCGTGACCGTGTGAAATATAATTTTCGCACGCGTCTCTGTTGTATCAAAGAACCCATTATTATTACGTTATATCTCCGAAAAGTTAACAGATAATTTAGCCTGTTTTCATTACAATTTCAATCAATTTTACATTAGTCTTTCAATCAAAAATATTAAACGATGTTTTTGTTTTAGACAACTTGTTGTCATTCTTTTTTAATTTCTTTTCCCGGCGTTGTTCCTGAATCACTATTAAAAATAGATAGATAGATAGATAAAACAAGCTTCGTGTTTAAATTGAACTTTTGTCTTGACACTCGATCTCGGTGTCAGCGAAGGAGAAATCCTTTTAGACTAAGGCAATTTAAATGTTTGTCCCATTCCAGAGTGCCCCTTTCTTGGGGAGCAGGATTTTTCTCACATTAAAAACCCTCGATTGGAGGCAAGTAAATAGGGACACTCGATATTGTGTGTGTGTGTAATTTGTTTTTTTTGTTTTTTTTAAAGATGAGAAGTTTTTTTGTTTGTATCTTTTTTTCTGTAGTTAAAAGCCATCGATGAAAATAAACGAAACAAACAAACAAAAAAAACGATTAATCTTTCTTTTTTAGAAAAAAAAAACGTAAATAAAATTTTCGGTACTTTGTTAGATTAGGACCCACGCTAACTTTTACCATAACCATAATCCTAACCCATGCTAACTTTGACCCTAAACCTAACGACAGGGGTCAAAGTTAGCGTGGGTCCTAATCTAAATAAGCACCAAATTTTCCTTCATGTAATTTGAAAACGGTACTTCTACAGAATTTTAACCGACTGTTGTTGTTTTTTTTTAATGTAACCTAACCATAAACTAATTCTAACGTAAGTTTTAGGTTTGATTCGGTTCAAATTCTGTAGAAGCACCTTGAAAACATCGAAGCTTTTTTCATATGTAATTTATTACGATGAATATAAATTTAAAGTCAGAATCCATTATTTTTGTCACTATGTCCGTCCGCTGGTTCAAATCGTGGTGGCTGACCCCTGGCTTACATGTAAGTTTTATTTTATTATTTACCGCTTTCTCGACAGCAAAACTAAAATATTAACAAATAAGATTTTTTTTATGATTAAGAAAATCGCTATTATTATTGAGGAATAGATCAACTTAAATGTTTTTAATCACATGTTTATGTAGTGGGGGGGTAGTTAATGAAGAAATTCATTTTTTTTTATAGAAGATTTTTCTTTAAAATATTTTTTTAATTAATTTGGTTAGCAATCGAATACAATGGTTATGGCTGAAAGTTTAATCTACAAAAATACCGAATAATCCATAAAAATAACTAAATTAGATTAAATTTCAACCATGGATGGATACCTACACTGAAGTTTGTTTTTTTTTTGCTGGGAAAGACAGTTGGGGTGGGGGTGGTGTGATAATTGTTTAAAGACATATTTTTAAAAACCCATAAATTTAGCGAGAAATTATTTTTGAAAAATCAAACACTTAATGGAATAATTTTAATATCTTTGTAGTAAGTTATAACATTTAGATTAGAATGTTTTCGTTTTTAAACAAAAACCGATGAAAACAACGAAAGACAGAAAGAACTATTTGTACTCCTATTGCAAAACTATTTGTACTACTCATCTTATTCGCTTGATCTTTTTACTTTATCACATTTTTTTTTATATCTATGTCTTAATAACTAAAATAAATAAAAAAAATCATATTACGTTATAAGTAAAACATTATTAGTTAATAAATCTATTAATCCATTTAAAAGCTTTTAAAACCCAATTTTAATTTAGATGCGAATTCCAATTCAGTTTCATCGTTTTAGTGACATAGTTTTATTAATGTTTTTTTTATTTTTTTTTTTTACCTCTCTCCGTTTTTACGATTCCCAGGATTTTTAAAATTATTTTACATATATTTGCTTTAATTCGTAAATGTATGTCTTCTAAGTTGATAGAATTATTCTTTAACAAACAAAAACACGTTTATTTATAACCAAATATCACAAAATTGAAATAAGTCTAAACCACGGCCGGGTACCACCTGTAATGGTGACACGACGGGACATGAAAGAACATATCGTCGTGCAAAAGTTCCTCCCCGCTTTCGGGGTTTAAAAAATGGTAAATAGAATATTATATTATTATTTCGCAGATACTTTCTTCTCTCTTTTTTTTTTTTTTAAATTCACATGAGATTTGATTTGGTGTATCCGAATAAGAACCATATTTTTTATTTGTAACTATTTTTTAAAATCTTCATAAAAGAAACGAAAAACTTGAGGCCTCCGAGTTCTTATGTTTATTTTTGTTCTCTAATTTCAAAGCGGAATTGGTATTGTTAACACTTTCAGCTAAATCCCCGCCCTCACCCCCAAAATAAGATTCTACTTTTTTTTAGGCGACTACATGTGAACACCCTGAAAAACTTGGTGAAAAGAATAAAGAGAATTTATAGTGGGGGATCAGTTTCGCATATAAATTTAGTGTAAAATAATCCCCATTTCCGGGCTATTCTAGCATTTAGAGTAGTTAATCATTTTTTTTTTCTTATGGGAGATACATTTTGCGCATTATTTTTTAGGCGATTATTACGTTTGGTTTTATGACTTTGCCACTTGGACTTAGTGTTAGTGGTAAACAAATTTGGTTAATGTCCTTAAAAGTTAGAATTGCCCGGAAAAGGGGTATCATTTTACATTAAATTTATATACGAAACTGATCCCCCACTCTAAATTCTGAAAATAAAGTTTCTTTTCTTTTTTCTTCTTCTTTCCGCCAAGCTTTTCAGGGTGTTGTTCATACGTAATCGCTCATTGGGGGAGGGTGGATTCAGGGGTAATCTACAAATTTATCAACTTGAGACCGAGTTCTTACGTTTGTTCTCTAATTTTAAAAGGAATTTTACAAATATGTGATGAAAACTCTTCACATGAATAAAAATGATTACGGCTATTCTCTATCTCTACAAATCTACAATCAGACCATGTATGGAGTACTGTTGTCATATTTGGACTGGTGAATCTCTGTCCCATTTGAGGGTTCTTGATAAGGTGCAGAAACGTATCTGTATTTTGATTGGCCACACCCTTCTTCTCTGCACCCTCTCTCTCACAGACATTATGTTGCTAGTCTCAGTCTTTTCCATAAATACTATTATGGCATGTGTTCTTCAGAATTATGTGATCTATTTCCTGCTTCTTTTGTTCCGGCTCATTTGACTCGTTGGTCTAGTGGTCTCCATCAATTCGCTGTTTTGATACCTCATTGTAAGACAGCTTCCTATTCCAGTACCTTCTTTCCAAGAACTGCAGGCTTGTGGAACTCTGTTCCTGCTGACTGTTTTCCTCCTACATACAGCCTTGGTCTTTTCAAGACTACAGGGCGTTTTAGACGAATTTTTAATCATTTGATATTCTTTCATTTCAGAGTTACACAGATACAATTGGTAACAGCACGCATATTTTCTCTATTGCATATTTCCGTTTCACAGACTGTTACTTTCTCCACCCGCCTCCTAGATCGTGAAGATCAGCAAGCCTCATTTCTCCACCTATTCTTGACAACACTGCCCGAGGTTTGTGTGACAGATGCTCATAGCCCATTCAGAAACGCTGATTACTTTGTGATAATGGTTTATAAGGTTGAACTTCTTGCCGATCGGTTCGCTCTAAACTCCACCTTTTACTACGCAAACCACCCCCCCTCAAATTTTCCACTACAGATAGAAACCACACTTGATGATCTGATCATCACCCCTTCACATGTCATGGATATCATAAAATATCTTGACACCTCCAAAGCATGTTGACCTGATCTTATCCCTGTTATAGTAATAAAAAAAATGCTCTGCTGAGCTGGCCCTTGTCCTCTCCAAACTCTAGAACAAATGCCTTGCCGAATTTTGCTTCCCTGATAGCTGGAAAATTGCTTCTGTGGTACCAGTTTTCAAGAACTCTAGTGAAATAACTGACCCGCAAAATTATAACTCAATAAGTCTCCTTCTGCTCTTCGCTAAAATCTTTGAATCGTTAATCAATCTAGCAATAGTCCGCCACCTCGAAAATGCTAAACTTCTTTCTGACACATAGTATGCATTTCGGCAATCCTCTTCTACTGCTGATATCTGAATGAGATGAGTATATTTGCTAATAACACCACGCTCTATTCTCAACAAGAGTGCAAATCAAAGCCACACATATCCTGATGGCTGAATTCTTAGAAAATAACCTCCAGTCTGTAGCGGAATGGGGCCATGAATAGATGGTTATGTTTAGTGCTACCAAAACAAAACCTTTTTCCTTTAACAGTTATAAGAAATCTTACCTACCACTGATTGCCATGGCTGGTAGCACCCTTCTCGAAAGTCCAACATTTAAACTCCTCGTTCTAACATTCATAGGTAACATGAATTGGAATAAATAGGTAAGGTTAGGTAGTTTTGTTTTACGGCATATCAACCCTTTTTGGGTTATTTAATGCCGAATCTGGTCATTATAGTAAAAGTTTTTATGCTTCAAGTTCTTTATATCTTCAAATGTTTAATCATCGTTTTTGGTTTGGTAGTTTTGTTTTACGGCATATCAACCCTTTTTGGGTTATTTAATGCCGAATCTGGTCATTATAGTAAAAGTTTTTATGCTTCAAGTTCTTTATATCTTCAAATGTTTAATCATCGTTTTTGGTTTGGTAGTTTTGTTTTACGGCATATCAACCCTTTTTGGGTTATTTAATGCCGAATCTGGTCATTATAGTAAAAGATTTATGCTTCAAGTTCTAAAAATAAAATAAAAAAGGGGAGGGAGAAAGGGAGAGGGGCTGTTGTTTTTGTTTTTGTTTTTGGTTTTGTAGAACATAATTAAGTTTTACAAAAAAAAACAAAAAAAAAACGTCAATGTAGGTGAATTTCGTCTCAGGGAGCCACAGGGCAGCCTGATCTGGTATCACCAGTTGGAATAAATATATAAAAGAGATTGCCAAGTCAGTTGTAAAGAAGGTGGGCTCCCTTTACCGGGTTAGAAAACTTCTCACACTTGTCAGTATTCTATATCTCTACAAAAGCCACCATTCTCCACTGCATGGTGTATTGTTGTCACATCTGGACTGGTGCATCAACCACTAGTCTCTCTCTCTTGAACAGGGTCCCAAAAAAGAGTCTAACCTAATCGATCTCACACTGTCTACAAAGCTCCAGCCCCTGCCCCATCGCCGCAATGTTGCATCCCTGTGCTTGTTTTACAAGTACTTCAAAGGAATGTGCTGTGACGAACTCGTTGCACTTGTCCCCCCTCAACATAAATACTTCTGACCAACCCGGTAAGCAGCAAAATCACACCCCTTCACTGTAGAGGCCCCCAGATGCTGCAAGGCTTTCTACTCTAATAGCTTCTTTCCTCGAACCACTTGCCTTTGGAATTCCCTTCCTGCTCTCTGTTTTCATGACTGTACCAACATGCAGAAATTTAGATGCACTGTGAACAAGCATCGCACTGCACAACTCCCAACATAGGATGCCTCTATAAATATGGTCGCTTACGTCTCAGTGGCAGTGTGTCTTGTTTGCAGTGAATTGAAGTAAAAAAAAAAAAGAACCATTTGAAGTATTTAAATAGCGGTAAAGCGCAACGGATAGCTGTTTCTGTGTACTATTGATGGGTTTGAGAACTGGAGACCATAGACAACTGGAAAGCACCGGAATATTGGAAGAGAGTGACCTGCATGATGATGAATTACATCAGATTCAAAAATTCGGAAATCTTAGTTGCAGTTTAGTGTTCGATCGGAGCTGGACTATTATGATGGAGATGTGGCTAGCAGGAACGATCATGAATAAAGAGCTTGAGTTCGACATAAAAATTCACCTGAAGAACGTTGGAGGTTACATTGGCTGAAACGTTGTGAAAGACGAGAATAGGAGTTTGAATAATCCAAATAACACAAAGTATCAATTCTTATCCCAAAAATGCATTTGTCAAACATAAAAAGTCAAACATAAACGAAAATAAAATAAATCAAAGAACCTTTTTGTTATCAAAACGTTTGCCTCATTAAAGAAAATGAACAAATTCATTTTTTTAATAATGGCCACATTTTTTGTTTATTTTTGTAAATTTATTAAGAACAGCATCTCCACAAAATTTTATTACAAAATTTTTGTTTACATATATTGTTAATTAAAAATTTTGTTTACATATATTGTTAATTAAAAATTTTGTTTACATATATTGTTAATTAAAAATTTTGTTTACATATATTGTTAATTAAAAATTTTGTTTACATATATTGTTAATTAAAAATTTTGTTTACATATATTGTTAATTAAAAATTTTGTTTATTTATATTGTTAATTAAAAATTTTGTTTACATATATTGTTAATTAAAATTTTTGTTTACATATATTGTTAATTAAAATTTTTGTTTACATATATTGTTAATTAAAAATTTTGTTTACATATATTGTTAATTAAAAAATTTATTTACATATAGTGTTAATTAAAAATTTTGTTTACATATATTGTTAATTAAAAATTTTGTTTACATATATTGTTAATTAAAAATTTTGTTTACATATATTGTTAATTAAAAATTTTGTTTACATATATTGTTAATTAAAAAATTTATTTACATATAGTGTTAATTAAAAATTTTTTTTACATATATTGTTAATTAAAAATTTTGTTTACATATATTGTTAATTAAAAAATTTATTTACATATAGTGTTAATTAAAAATTTTGTTTACATATATTGTTAATTAAAAATTTTGTTTACATATATTGTTAATTAAAAATTTTGTTTACATATATTGTTAATTAAAAATTTTGTTTACATATATTGTTAATTAAAAATTTTGTTTACATATATTGTTAATTAAAAATTTTGTTTGCATATATTGTTAATTAAAAATTTTGTTTACATATATTGTTAATTAAAATTTTTGTTTACATATATTGTTAATTAAAAATTTTGTTTATTTATATTGTTAATTAAAAATTTTGTTTACATATATTGTTAATTAAAATTTTTGTTTACATATATTGTTAATTAAAATTTTTGTTTACATATATTGTTAATTAAAAATTTTGTTTACATATATTGTTAATTAAAAAATTTATTTACATATAGTGTTAATTAAAAATTTTGTTTACATATATTGTTAATTAAAAATTTTGTTTACATATATTGTTAATTAAAAATTTTTTTTACATATATTGTTAATTAAAACTGAGTCTGCATCCAATATTCCTTTGTTAATTTACAAAATTATCTTCTTTTGTTTTGCTCTAGGAAATGGAAGAAAAAGAACTTGCAGTGATATACCTTCAGCAATTACTCAGAGGGGAAGCTGTACACAATAGGGTAAGTAAAATACTTCATCCCATTCCTGACTTGTCCACCAAGTTTCAGTCATGAAAGTCCAACAGTCTTTGTTTTATCGACGTTCAGTTATATTAGAGGGCACTTTGGTGATCTCTCACCAGTAGGAGGTGTGATCCAGAATGGGCTTCGCACTCACCAGACGTTAGCCCCCATCCAGATTTTTATTTGTAGGGTTATCTCAAAAGTAACATCTATCAAAACAATCCCCAGATTTGTAGAATTTGGTATATTCGGACTACTGTTCTCATCTTGGGTGTTTTTATCACAACGTTTCGGCCGATGTAACCTCCTACCTTCTTTAGGTGTACCTTGTCGAACTCGGGAATCTTTCTGTCGAACTCAGGAATCCGGACGGAATTTCGAAAGGGAAACCTTTATTAAATCCACAGGGTTAGCATGCTCTCGTTCCATGACTGGGACGAAGCCTTCAGTAATTCGCAATTCTTCGTATCGCCAGCACTGAGGATTGAACCTTTAACCTTCAGATGACTGTCACTTAGAACTGAATTTTACTTAGTACTATATCCACTGCACCACGGGCCCGAGTTCGACAAGGTACACCTGAAGAAGGTCGGAGGTTACATCGGCCGAAACGTTGTGATAAAAACACCCAAGATGAGAACAGTAGTCCAAATATACCAAATTCTACAAATTATCAACCCTCATCTCAAAAATTACGAAACATAATCCCCAGACTAT
This sequence comes from Sepiola atlantica, assembly GCA_963556195.1. Classification (NCBI taxonomy): domain Eukaryota; kingdom Metazoa; phylum Mollusca; class Cephalopoda; order Sepiida; family Sepiolidae; genus Sepiola; species Sepiola atlantica. The sequence continues at coordinate 68,785,849 of OY744543.1, read as the reverse complement.
TCCTAAACTAAACAGCAATAAAATAAAAACTGTTCGACTTTCATGACTGAAACTTGGTGGACAAGTCAGTCATAGACTCAAGTTTATTTGTACCAAATGCAGTTAGATTGGGTCTGCATCAAGTTTGAGCGCAAGTGAGTCTGCGGTTGAATGATTGAGCACAAGTGAGTCTGCATGGTTGTTGATGAGTGAAAATGATGATTGAGCGCAAGTGAGTCTGCATGGTTGTTGATGAGTGAAAATGATGAATTACACCGGATTCAAAAATTCGGAAATCTTAGTTGCAGTTTAGTGTTCGATCGGAGCTGGACTATTGTGATGGAGATGTGGCTAGCAGGAACGATCATGAATAAAGAGCTTGAGTTCGACATCAAGATTCACCTGAAGAAGGTTGGAGGTTACATTGGCTGAAACGTTGTGAAAGACGAGAATAGGAGTTTGAATAATCCAAATAACACAAAGAATGTAATTCATACTAAGCTTGACAGGTGAAATTATAAACACGTCCCATCTACCAAAAAATATACTTAATAAGAAAGTTTTCCAAATCTCATTTCACTTTCTCATTTTTTGGGGGGGGTCTAAAGAGGTTGACTCTCTGTGAAGAGTACAACCGAAACATGTATGCACATATGTAACCAATGATGTTTGTATAAATAAAAATTTATACTAAAGAACAGCTGTACTTGTTATTGAGCACTTTTTATAAGCACTGGAGTTTCAATGGATTAACATCTACAAAAAACTAATATAATACATGTACTATATATACGGCACAATCACGTTGACACACCGGTTCCCGTTAGATCACCGAAGTTAAGCGATGTCGAGCCTGGCCAGTACTAAATGGGTGACCATTTGGGAATACCAGGTGTTGTATGTGCTCTCTGTTTATCTCGGCATTGTTTCCAGTCGTCTTGAACTGCTTGCCATTGGAATCAAGCAGTGCCGACTTAGGAGAGGTGTTGTTAGAGATTGCGCAACCCTTGCTTCATAATTACACGCGCAGCCAGCCCCTTACAGGGTGTCCATAGTCTCTCTAGACTGAACGGAGGGATTGACTATATATATATATATATATATATATATATATATTTCAACATAAGATATTAAAACCTGGGTATATCTTTTTCCACGTTTACCAGTTGGGTTGAAGCACCTAATAGATTATTAGGTGTTCGGGACAAATTAGATAATTGTTTTATATTCTTTCATTTCAGAACAATTTGAAGTATTTTATAGCGATAAAGTGCAACGGATAGCTGTATTTGTTTACTATTGATGGGTTTGAGAACTGGAGACCATAGACGACAGGAAAGCACCAGGATATTGGAAGAGAGTGACCTGCATTATGATGATTCGCACCGGATTCAAAAATTTGGAAATCTTAGCCGCAGCTCAATGTTCTTTGAATACCTTAAAAGCCATTAGAGATGAGAGATGATGAATTGCGACTGAGACGTTGAAACAATGGCGAGCAGGAAGGATCAGACGTTCTGACTATGTCCGCACAACCAAATTCATCAAGAAGTCGCAAAAAAAGAGGTGTCGCAAAAAAAGAGGTGTGACAAAATCCAGCCAATACAATGTAAATCTGCGCGCGAGAGATTTGGAAATGCAAATATTTATGAAAATATAAATTTGGGAAAGTTCATTTTTTTAAGCATCTTTAAAATTTTAAACTTAAAGAAAGAGGCAAAACGCCTTCATAAAAAAACATGTGTTAGATGCAGATATTTTTTATTAAAATCAAAATAAGTCAAAACAATATTTTATTTTTTTTTTTTTTTTGCATCTTGACTTTTTTATCTAATAATTTTGCTTGATACAACAAGCCTCGTCAGAGTTTTAGACAAATAAAAGGTATTAACCTTTTTTTTTTTTCCGTAACCATCCTTCCTGGTCTTGTAGAAGTGACGTCCAATGTTATGTGGACTTAACGGTGTAAATGTCTCTTTTAAATTTGAACTTAAATCGCGCATGGTTGCAGGTAGGTATAAATTTGGGAAAGTTCATTTTTTTAAGCATCTTTAAAATTTTAAACTTAAAAAAAGAGGCAAAACGCCTTCATAAAAAACATGTGTTAGATGCAGATATTTTTATTAAAATCAAAATAAGTCAAAACAATATTTTATTTTATTTTTTTTTTGCATTTTGATTTTTTTATCTAATAATTTCGCTTGATACAACAAGACTCGTATTAACCTTCTTTTTTTTTTTTCGTAACCATCCTTCCTGGTCTTGTAGAAGTGACGTCCGATGTTATGTGGACTTAACGGTGTAAATGTCTCTTTTAAATTTGAACTTAAATCGCGTAGGTAGGTATAAATTTGGGAAAGTTCATTTTTTTAAGCATCTTTAAAATTTTAAACTTAAAGAAAGAGGCAAAATGCCTTAAAAAAACAATGTGTTAGATGCAAATATTTTTATTAAAATCAAAATCAAAAATCAAAAATCAAAAGAAAAAAAAAAGGTTAATACCTTTTATTTGTCTAAAACTCTGACGAGGCTTGTTGTATCAAGCGAAATTATTAGATAAGTCAAGATGAAAAAAAAAATATATTGTTTTTATTTTTTTATTTTGATTTTAATAAAAAATATCTACATCTAACACATAGTTTTTTTGAAGGCATTTTGCCTCTTTCTTTAAGTTTATTATTTATGAAAATATTTTGGAATTTCCAAATATTTATGAAACTCTTCTGATCTGATAACAGATGTTCTCTCTCTTTCCCCTTCTCATTCCACTCTTTTTCCCCTTTCCTATGTCTCTCTCTTTTTTCTCTTCCCCATCTTTTAATTATTTATATCATTCCATTCCTCTCACTTCTCTTTACATTCGCTCTTTATTTACGTGATTCACCCTTCCTCCAACCATCTAAAACATTCATGTACAGATGAAGTGTGCATGGTGACAAGCAAGCCAGATAACAACATCAGAGTTTTAGTCGTATATCGAAGTGTGACCAGGTCGGAATTATTTTCATACTGATACCAGCTTAAAAAACAAATATGAGTGTAACTCTTTATTCATCAATACAGAATTACTTCCCTTTGTTTGAAATAAAAAAAGTTAAACAAAAACAAATTGTAAGTAAAAAAGACTACCGGGCGACGCAGGGTAGGTACAGTTAGTAGGTAATTTCTTAACTTTAACAATGATTGATAATCATGTTTTTACAAGGATTACAAAGTTAACGTATTGTGATGTCATAATATAGCCCCCCCCTCTCTCTCTCTCTCTCTTAATTATTTGCATCATTCCATTCCTCTCGCTACTTCTCTTATCATTCACTCTTAATGTTATTAACCCTTTCTCCAATAGTCTAAAACAGGGGCAAGCGACATCCGGCCTGCGAAGGCTTAGCGTCCGGCCCGCCACCCTGTTATGCTTTATTATTGCAATCCGGCTCGCGAACCTCCCAGTAAAACTCATATCATTTTGTGACATAGACGTAAAAGTAGGTTTCAATTAAGATTTACAGTGGGATAAAAATGTATAAATATCAGCGAGCGATGATGCATGTATATTTCATTTTTCTTTAACTATTATGAGATAAAACTAGAAAAAGAGAGGCAAAGAGGAAACGTGAGACGAGGAAAGGGCATGAAACATAGAACTTATGCGAGGTGTGTCAAAACGAATGCTGGATCAACTTGCTACTTCCCCCGTTATTATTTTTTATGATTCCAAAATGGCTCTTCGTCGATGCCTTTTATAACATCACATACAGAAGTCTCTTGAGAAAAAATATCAGATTTGTAGAGTGTTCAATGCCATTTTTGTACAATTTATTCATGTAAACAAAATATAGTAATTCTGAGATTTCGTTTTTCACTCCGGCCCGCGATCTCCTTCCAAAAGTCTCATCCGGCCCTCACTATGAAAAGGTTGCCTGCCCCTGGTCTAAAACATTCATGTACAGATGAAGTGTGCACAGTGACAAGCAAGCCGGATGACAACTTCATCATTTTTAGCAGTATACTAGATTGCCAGGAATCTAGACGTTTGTCTACTAGATGACCTGTGACGCTTTGGGTCATAGTGCATCTGAAGAATCTCTTCCCCTTCTCTCTCTCTTATTTGATGGATGATGACGTCATGCCCGATTATTCCCCTATCTCTGTTTTAATCGATAACATCGTCCTATACTGACGTCATCATTTCATGATATCATCATTTGATGATGTCATAAATTGTGCACGGGCACAAACAAAAAAGATGACAATATAAGAAACAAGATAACATGCAAGGAAGATCCACAGAGTTTTAGTAGTAGTAGTAGTAGTAGTAGTATATATCTTATATAAATGGAGATTTTGTCGGTTTGTCCGTCCGTCCGTCCGTCAGTCACAAGTTTTCTGTTAGACACAATTTCTTTTTAAAACGTGATAAGTTCATTGCGGAATTCGTCTCATTTCGAAATATCAGAGATCTTAACTACTTTTAGAAATGGAGAATATTGCATTAATGGTAAATTAGCAGAACCCGTGTAAATTACACGAAATGATGTTTTCAATACTAATCATCTTGTTCCTAACCTAGTCTCTCCCTCTTAAACAAAGTAAAAAAAAGATTTGCATATTTAATCAGTTCCTCACATTCCACCAAGCTCCAGCCTCTGTCCCATCGCCGCAATGTTGCAACCTTGTGCCTGTTTTACAAGTACTTCAATGGAATGTGCTCCGATGAACTTGCTGCTCTGGTGCTCCCTTGATGTAAGTACACTAGACCAACCCGACAATCAGCTAAGTCCCATCCATTCACTGTGGAGGTCCCAGATGCCGGAGAGCCTTCTACTTCAATAGCTTCTTTCCTCGTGCTGCTGGCCTCTGGAACTCCTTCACTACTCCCTGTTTCCCCGACTGTATTGTGCTGAAAAAGTGAATATAATTAAATCTTATACAAATAAAGATTTTTTTTTCCCGTCTGTCAGTCACAATTTTTTTTAAAACGTGATAAGTTCATTGCGGAATTTGTCTCATTTCGAAATATCAGATCTTAACTACTTTTAGAAATGCAGAATATTGCATTAATAGTAAATAATAAATTCCCAACAAATAAAGCAGATGCCATGACCGGAAATCGAAACCGAAACCTTGAGATCTTCAGTCTGACATTCTACCAACTGAGCTTTTCAGACTTTCTTATAAATAGAGCTTAAAACATTACCTAAACAAAATAATTATAGATTTGGTGTGACGTCATAGATTTATGATTTACGTCATGTTTCAAAACATGAATTCAAATATAAGCGATGATAAAAAATAAATAAATGAATGGTTAAACATTATTAATAGCGTTGGAAATTATTTTAACAGTCCAAAACAATTTATTTTGCTTCAACGACGTATTGGCGTTATAAACAATTTAATATTTAATATCTACTAGATTTTGAACACGTAGGCCCCATAATTGTAGTAGTATAAATTTTTATTTATACAAAATTTTGGCTACATATGTGCAGACAGGTTTAAGCTACGGCCATTTTTTGGCATAGCCTCCTAAGGCCGGATTGTCATGAATGAAGACGAAAAAACTGAATCATTTCAACGGGATGTTTTAGAGAGTATTGGAAGCTGGTGATCATGTGACTAGAGTTATGTTTAAATTTGAAAGCATAACGTTGTGTTAGGTCATCTTTCTTCTAATTCTCTTAGTTTTTTGCTAATTGCCTTGAATTTTTCTCAGAGTTAGCCAACTGTAGAGGTCTCCAGATTCCGGAGGGCTTTCTACTGTAATAGCTTCTTTCCTCAGACCGCTTATCTTTGGAATACCCTCCCTGCTCCCTGTTTCCCCAACTTTACCAATATGCAAAATTTTTAATGTAATGTGAACAAACATCTCATTGCAAAACTCCCCATTTTGGATGCCCCTATAAATCTGGACCCTAATTCACACACAGTAGCCCCTTACATCTCAGTGGCAGTGTGCCTTGTTTGTGATAAATAAAAATTAAAAAAAGGAAATTATTTTAAAAGTACATCTTTGATAAATCAAACCAAAACATTAAATTTTTAAACCTTATTGAAGAAATTATGTTTTATAATCCTTATTAAAGAAAGGATATTTTATAAATATTATTAAAGAAACAATATTTTATAAATATTATTAAAGAAAGGATATTTTATAAACATTATTAAAGAAACAATATTTTATAAATATTATTAAAGAAAGGATATTTTATAAATATTATTAAAGAAAGGATATTTTATAATCCTTATTGAAGAAAAGATATTTTATAATCCTTATTGAAGAAAGGATAGTTTATAATCCTTATTGAAGAAAAGATATTTTATAATCCTGACCCAAGTAAATGGTTATTATTTTAGTGATTTCAACTCCACCTTGAATAAATTATATATTATTCTGTTTATGATTTGTGTTGGCTTTTACCCAACGATTGTCCTTTGCGATCCTCGTCTTGGTGGATGACATTTACGAGGAGAAATGAAATATTTCTGAAGGTGAATGCATTCTGTCCAATAAGCGTATGCAACAATGTGCAGCACAAAAGAATCAACTGTTTAGCTTCTCGAAAGGTAATCTAGTGATATAATAGTATCGGAGTTTGATTAGGGTTATGTGGATTTTTGAAGGTGAATGAAAGCTTGGTTTGTGGATATGAATAGTTATCCTTTTTCAAGCACACAGACTAAAGACCTGGGTGTTCCAAGTTCGAATCCAGTCGGTTCCACAGTACAACTTTCACTTAGGGATGTTGGCAACCTTCTCGTGGTTCTTCCCGTAAGTACTCAATGTCTTTCCAGAAAGATTTCTAACTAGAAAAACATCGGGTAAACGAATGCCAACACCAGAATCATCTGATTCATACGAAAGAAGAAGAAGGCTGGATCTGAAGAGGCTGGAATAGATCGGTCTGATAGCAAGATATGAAAAGAGGCTGAGGTAGACACATCTAATGACTAGTTAGTTATTGTGTGTGTGTGTGTGTGTGTGTGCAGGGCCGGTACTAGGAATAACGGCGCCCAACGAACCTTGGTTTCGGCAGCATCGTAACTCTCGCTTTCATTATTTTGTCCGTTAGTCCTCACATTCCATGAACGATGTTTCTGACAAAGGGGGAAGAATTGCTGTTTTCTGGTTCGGAATCTATCCCTCTAACACTTAACGTTGGCTAGTTTTTGACCTTGAAGTCGTATTTTTTTTCTAGCTCCTTACATCAAGTGGCTTCATGCCTTGTCTGAAGCGATTTCGATGAAATAAAAAAGACGTTTCGTGAATGACTTCCAACTTCTCCTGTCTGTTGCTATTTCGCTTGTGCCACCCGATAGGATCAGGTCATCATCAACTGAGCCCCCCCACCTCCCATCTTAATCAGCTTACTATGTGGATTTAGGCCGTCAGCATCGATGTAGAACATGCTCTGGAGTGTTTCGGATGACTGCCAGCGGGTAACGTTGTACCGTTTGAGACGTTATTGTGCGACGCAATTTCTTATAGAAGCTGTGAGATCGGCAATTTTCTCTATCCGATGCGAATTATAATAAATTTGACAAATGTCAATAAAGGAAATTACCATGAAAAAAATTTTTTTTTTTTTAAAACGTGTGGCAGCAAGACTCAATTCCATGTCGCACCTCTAAGAAAACCCCAAGAATGGCTATTTGAGAACTTCCACAATGTCATCAGTACCAACATCTTACTTTCTAACTCACCTGATTACAACCCACTGGATTGTGGAGAATAGTTGAGAACGACACCAACCATACCGCCTGCAACACCAAGGAAAAACTGACTGTCAGGATCAAACTGATGTTCAGACGTTTCTCTCTCTCTCAAAAAAAAAATAAAAACAGGACATTTACTTTTGTCACACCTTTGTACATACATTTATGCGTGTATGATATCCACGGCTGCTATCGAGATGGCTGTTGCGAATAAGCTTTCATCAGCTCTTTGAATATCCCAAGCAATAAACCTATAAAAGATCCTCTAACCCTAAATCCAGCTCCTGGCGTTCTTGTGCAGAAATATTTGGAACAAACAGGAGAAAGAGGGAAAAGCAGTTTACTGGTGCCTTGAAACCAGTTTGTTCTTGGACGATTGTCTGCCTAGGAAGAGGATCACTTTGATTTCAAAAGTTGGATAGATGATGCTCCTCAGCCAGGTTTATAGCAACCCATCTAAGAGAAGAAAACTTTGATGCAAAACCTGTGGCCCAAGTGATTACTGGTTATTTTACTATGGCAAGTCACCAAGTTATAATCACAGACACTCAGAGCATAGTTAGGGTTAGGGTTGGGTTAGTGTAAGGGTAGGGAGGGCCTGTGGACGAGTGGTTATAGCACTTGTCTTTGGGCTGGACGACCCGGGTTCGATCCCACTCACGGCATGCAAATTTTCGGGTCTGAAAACTCCCTCTGTCCACCCAGCAGTAAATGGGTACCTGCCTAAAACTCAGGGAAGGTTCAAGGCAGCAGAAGGAGAGGGATGGGCTCCGCCTTCCATATGCTGTGCCCTAGACACGGTGATTCTTAACAAATGGGCAGTGTGCGATGTCGGCAACGACACTCGTGCGCATCCAGGCTATGCGACCTTTACCTTTTTTTAGCTCAGAGCATGGAACTCGTGTTATAGGGTTAGGGAAGCTCAGAGCATGGAACTAGGGTCAGGGTTGGGTTAGTGTAAAGGTAGCTCAGAGCATGGAACTCGTGTTATACAAGCGTTTGTCACTGATTTACATATGTCTTTCTGTAATCTCAGCTGTCGCCTGAAGACGCTAAAAATCCTTAACTTAATCAAACAATAAATATTGCACCAGTAAAATCCCTCACTGTGTCACAAATATGTAATGCATTTAATGCACATTCATTAATTTAAATACAATTCTTTTTATTTGTTCCATTTTATGTTGTACACTCACGCTGTTCACTTTATTTGAGTATAAAAAAAAAAAGAAGATTCCTCTGATTACTAAATGGACGTGAGTTCTCCGCTTTTTACTGGAAATCCGCTTTTTTATCCAGAAAAGCCAAATTTCCGCTTAAATTGTTAGAGCCTCTCATGGCTGTAATCCGTGTTTTGTTTTTTAAAATAAGAAAAGCTGATTTCTGTCAAATTGCTAAAGCCATACTGCCTTATTGTGTTGTCGCTATTTGACTGGATTTTATTTCTCTTTCCTTTTTTTCTTCGCTGGCTTTATCTTTCTTTCTCTTTCATCAGCTCTTTGAATATCCCAAGCAATAAAAGACCCTCTAAAAATTTAAGGAGTATCTGTAATAGAAGGGGGGTGTTGGTCCCTTCCTTACATTTATCGCACGGAATGAATTGAACGAACAACCGAGTAACAGGCAACAAAAAAAGGGTTTATTTAACAGAGGGTTGGAACTGTGTCCCAGTGAAGAAAAGAGGTTGCCGGATCGTCAGCAAATATATTCCAAGTGGAGATGGCTGCTGCTGGAACGATGCAGGGGAAAGGCAGGAGAGAGATGTTTCTTCGTTGCTGGCCGATTTCTCTCCCTGAATTCTTCAACTGACCAGGTGGTAGAAAATAGTCTATGAGGGGACAGTTGATATCAATACGCCCTGCAAGCCGATTGGTCAGCGTATGACCAATTTTCTCACAGGGGACGAGAAGAAATAGATCCTATTTCAGTCTGCTACATATCGCCCAGCCTTTGCACTCCTTCTCTATCTATTATCCAAGCACAGAGGTTCTAGCGTAGGGACGCCTCAAAGACACCCAGTACTGGCCTTGTTTCCTGACTAGGACAATGAACATCGTCTCTCTATCTGGGCAACTTCGAGAAAGTTTTTTGTCACTAAGTCTCGCATGACTAATCTGGGTCGTTCTTGTCCTGACAGGTTGAGGGTATAGGTTGAAACTGTGTGTTTCTCTCTTCCTCTCTCTGTCTTGTCTTGCCTTCATATTCCCTCTTATGACAGTTCTCTCTGAAAACTGAAAATGTTCATTTTGCCATAAAGGCTAAAATTTCAAACGATCCATGGTGGGGGGGGGGGGGGGGTAGGAGAGTTAGATGACTTTTGTTTCATCAAAGAATGACTTCCTGTCTCCTTCCTCTCATATGTGCACTATGTGTCTTTCTCTTAAATTTTGCCTTTTTTAGTTGAAACTAATTGGAGTTTTTTTTAGGAAAAAAGGTGTTTATTGCGCTGTACTCTCTCCACACACACACGCACACAAGGAGACGTGCCCCCCCCCCCGTTTGGGAAATTCATTTTTCAGATTTTTTTTACCATTGGCTACTCACAGCCTTTTGGCTAAGATCAAAGTGTAGTATCTGTACCGATGGATACTGCACCCCATAGACTGGTATTGTCTTGGCCTTCGGGGCTTGATTTACGCCAGTCTATGAGTCTGTCCTGTGCAGTTCTAGGAGGTCCACCATCCCAGGCTTCGCCTCCCCTCTTTGGGGAGGAGTAAGTTTATTGCTTACTGCCTGAGGCGCCCTTACCGGGCTGCCCAGGCAATTTTTAAACCCCACTTTCCCGACCCGACCTTGGGTCACATCTTACTTGTGGGAGTAAGATAAAAACTGGCCTTGTGCCTAACTCCTGGAGAGGAGTAAATCAATACTCACATCCCTGCTACTAACATATGACTACGAAATAATCAACATTAATCGGTTGTGTGATTTCTTAATGTTGATTATCTCGTAGTCACACACATTAAGAAATCACACAACCGAGTAACAATGGTGACCTCCGGATGAAAGAACTGAACACGGCTACAAAACAAACAAAAAATTATGGAGAATAAAACAAAAAAAAATTATGGAGAATAAAACAAAAAAAAATTATGGAGAATAAAACAAAAAAAAATTATGGAGAATAAAACAAAAAAAAATTATGGAGAATAAAACAAAAAAAAATTATGGAGAATAAAACAAAAAAAAATTATGGAGAATAAAACAAAAAAAATTATGGAGAATAAAACAAAAAAAAATTATGGAGAATAAAACAAAAAAAATTATGGAGAATAAAACAAAAAAAAATTATGGAGAATAAAACAAAAAAAATTATGGAGAATAAAACAAAAAAAAATTATGGAGAATAAAACAAAAAATAATTATGGAGAATAAAACAAAGAAATCTTATGTGTAACACATTAATATCAGAGCATCGGAATTTATGAAAACGGCTGTGAATGGCTGGTTTTCCGTACTAGAGGTACAATTCCATCAACACAATATAACAGCGTCAGCTACAAAATTCTTCACAGTGATGATGTAGCAGTCATAAGTAATGACTTATTTTCACGCAAAGCGATTTGATCACACACTGACCAATCAGTTTGCAGGGCACATTTATTTCGATCTGTCCCCTGAAGAACTACTTCGGCTCCTTTGGGGTATCACGGTTGATCGTCAGAGAGAATCCTGAAAGCAACGAAGAAAGACGTCTCCTTACTCTCTTCTGTCCCTGTCCACTAGACGCTCAAGCATTGACTATCTTCGCCTGAAGATAACTGCTGACAGACTTTCGACAGACCAAAGAACTTTCTACTTTTCCTTTCCTCACTTTGACGCAGTCCAACTTTCTTCCAACTATACTAAACGGTGTAGGTAATTGAATAAACTCTTTCAGTGTTGTTATAAAGAAAGTTTCGTTTTTCCTTTTGTGAGAAGGTTTTCGTTACTTAATAATAATATAAAGGAGTTGGTCTTAACAGACCAACTAATAAGACCAGCTAATAAGACCAGCTAATAAGACAGTCAGATAATAAGACCAGCTCTTATTTGCACCTTCGAAGACAATTGTAAAACTACCTGTATCTGCATTTGATTTACCTCTTTTCTTTCCAGGAGGTTAGACACAAGGTCAGGAAATGAAAAAGGAAAAACCAAGAGATAATTTTTTTATGTATTCATCAACGTTTCGTCTTTATTTGTAAGACTTTCTCAGGATGATAATTTTAAGAAAAATGTCATGCAAGTACATTGAAATATTGGGTAGACATAATGGGTCGATGAGAAAAAGTAGTAGCCGTGGCTGCTGGCAGCACTGGACCAAGGTCCGGGCTCATAAAATATGAAACTAAAAGTATACTTTTAGAGGATATAACCTAAGATCAAAGTGTAGTATCTGTTCCGATGGATACTGCACGCCTGTCCTGTGCAGTTCTAGGAGGTCCACCCTCCCAGGCTTTGCCTCCCCTCTTTGGGGAGGAGTAAGTTTATTGCTTACTGTCTGAGGCGCCCCTACCGGGGAATGCCGACGGGGCTGCCCAGGCAATTTTTAAATGGCTAGAGTGCTCACCTCTCGAGCGCTGGCTTTTCAAACCCCACTTTCTCGACCCGATCTTGGGTCACATCTTACTTGTGGGAGTAAGATAAAACTGGCCTTGTGCCTAACTCCTGCAGAGGAGTAAATAAAACCTATAGTGAAATGGTTTAAGCTCAATATACGAGATAGAGCAATTACAAAGATAAATGAAAGAAGAGAGATAAAGATGTACAAATGACAAATCTATTTGAACTTCGATTGTTCAATGCAAAGTGTACTCGGTAAAAACATGTTTATTTTTCTTTCCTTAAGTCATATAATATATAAGCCATATATATATATATATATAAGCCATATAATATATAAGCAATATATATATATATAAGCTATATAATTTCATAGACTTTGATCCTATGCAAAAGACTGCTTCGTTCGTCTCTTGCGATGAATTTCTCTTCCGTCTCCTGTCAAGCCATGTAATGAATTGGAATAAATACATAGAAGATACTGTCAAGTCTGCTGCAAAGAAGGTGGCCTCCCTATACCGGGCTAGAAAACTTCTCACACCTGCCAGTATACTATATCACTATAAAGCCACCATCCGCCCATGCATGGAGTACTGTTGTCACATCTGAGCTGGTGCACCAACCACTAGTCTCTCCGTCTGGCACAAGGTGCAAAGTTTCCAACCTAATAGGTCCTGCACTGTCTACCAAGCCCCAGACCCTGTCCCATCGCCGCAATGTTGCATCCTTGTTCTTTTCTTTACGAACTTACTGCACTTGTACCCCCCCCCCCAACATAAATACCCCCGATAAACCAGACTAACACCAAAATCCCACCCCTTCACTGTATAGGTCCCCAGATGTCGGAAAACCTTTTAGTCTAATAGCTTACTTCCTCGGGCCGTTTGCCTTTGTAATTCCTTCCCTTCTCCCTGTTTCCTCGACTGTGCCAACATGCAGAAATTTAAATGTAATGTGAACAAACATCTTGCTGCATAACTCTTCACTTAGGGTGACCCGTTGACCCCTGTAGATTAGCACCTTACGTCTCAGTGGCAATATGCCTTGTTTGGGGTGAAATTAAATCAATTCCCACAAATTAAGTTTAAAAAAAAAAAAAGACTTAAAAAAAGTACAACAAAACAAAACAAAACAAAAACACTAAAACTTTAATGCTAACTTGACAAGTCTCTTGATCATGTGTTGGTTGTCTGAACGTAATTGCTATCAATAATTAAAATAAAGCTTACAAAATCAAAGATAAAAATTGCAAATTTCATTCGATGAAAATCATTGATAACAAGCCGCGCGTGCGTGGTCCCCCCTCTGTATATGACTCGATGCGGCGAGTGTAAAATGCAATAAATTTGGGCAATTTGGGGCATTTTTGACGCCCCTTTGACCCCCTGGGGGCGTGAACCAGAATTTTTCTGCGGTCAAGGATGCTCATTTTATATCCAGAACAATTGCCTCTACATTTTGGCCAAGTTTCAGAAAAATTGAATGGATGGATCAAACGTTATGGGAGAAAAGGGTTATTTTTTGCCATTTTGGGGCTTTTGACCCCCTGGGGCGCGAACCAGATTTTTTTCCAAGGTCAGCGATACTTATTTTCTATTAGGAACAATTGCCTCCACATTTTGGCCAAGTTTCAGAGAAATTCAATTGATGGATGAAAAGTTATGGGCAAAAAATGTCATTTTTTGCCATTTTGGGGCCTTTTGACCCCCTCGGGGGCTAACCAGATTTTTTTTTCAAAAATCGGAGAATGTCACTTTCTAACCTGATAAAAGTTACAACTTCATGCAAAATTTCAGAGAAATTCAATGGATGGTTGCGGAGAAAAATCCGGACGGACGGACGGACGAACATACCTCAAAACGTAAGTCCCCAGATTTATAAAATCGGGGGACCAAAAATAAAAAATACATGTCTGAATAGTACGTCGGGCGAGTGTTGTTACTATTATTACTATTACTACTGCTGGTGTAGAAAGACGGAAAGGTTGTTTAAAAGACAAAACATTTTTTTAAATAAATAAATGAAACAATGCAAACATACGCTTTACACAAAGTTACATCTAAATAAATCAGCATATCTTATAACAAGAAATGAAACCAAAAAATAAATATATATTTCCCCAAGTTTAATCAACACTGGAAAAATCTTCAATTCATTTTAACTACACGCAATTTCACGCAGTAGTAGTAGTAGTAGTAGCGTGTAATGTCTTGTGTTTCACATGAAATTTACATTGTGTCTTACAACATGACAGACATTCTTAAGAAAAAAACAACAGTATTTTTTCCCAAATGAAACAGTTTTTATTTTACTGCTCAAATAATTACACTATTTTCATACGTAAACTTTTTAAATTTATTTATTGAAAAACACAAGTTGCCAATGAATGAAATAGTCCAAACTTCTAACTGGTTGTTCGGCGGAATAATACTCTCGGTGATCCGGTTTAATTTGGGAAAACACTTTTTCAGGTGAAAAATAATCCACACGTAAAATTATGAGATCTTTTAAAAAAAATTAAATTCATAAAAATTTCAGCCGATTTTATTTTAATCAGGATTTTAAAGAAATTATTTTTATTGAGTTTTTGTCAATATTTTTTTTAAATGTGCATTTTACACGCGTAAGAAAATGTTCTTTAATGAGTGACTACGAACTAATGAGTTCACTGTTGATTGTTTATTTATTTATTTATTTATTTATTGTTTTTCATATTAAAAAATTAAATCTTTTGAATGAAAAATTTATATTTTATTCAAATTTCATCATCGGGTATCATTAGAAAGTAACTCAAAGGGGTAGAATTTTTTTTAATTAACGAGAAAACACGATTTAAAAAAAAAACTCAACATTTGTTGTGTGAAGAAAATCGAAATTCATATTAAAAAAAAAAGGCCTGATATATAATTTTTAAAAAATTATTTGTAGATGTCCGGCTAAAGAATTCTAAAAACAACAAACTGATTTCTTTGTAATTAATTTTTACACCTTGTTTCGTTTTATTTATTTTTTAAACTTTATTTTATTTATTTTACTTATTTATTTACAAAGATGTATTTTGAAGTTCCTTTTAAAAAAAAACCAATACATCATCATATTGTCTTTTTTGTCTTCCTGTTTTTTTTTGTTTTTTTTTTACAAGAAATTACTAATTACTTAATTTTTTTCATATTTGTTTTCAAATTTGTTTATTAAAAGTTTAAAGAACGATTCCTTTCTCGAAAAATGTTTTTTGAGTTCGTTGAATTATTTCATGTAGATATTTCCGCAGACATTCGATCAATTAAATAATTTTAAGGTCTTACAACCCACTTTTAAATTCTAGCAATTCTCGGTTTATCCCTGTCACCCAAAATATTTAATTATAAATGGTCTTTTCGGCATTATTTCCAAACAATTCTTTTGTTTTACTTAAACTATGTTTTAGTAAAACAATAACATTAAAAAACACCAAGTTAAAGCAAGTTATATCGTACACGTGAAATACCGAAATGGAAACTCAGCTGGAAAAATATAGTCGCCATATTTATAAACAAGTCTTAGGACGATAACTCAAGTTCATAATTTTCTAGTTAAAGGACAAGGGACGATTTTTTTAAATGACAAATGCAATATTTTCCTTTGCTTTAAAAATGGTTCTCTTGTCCTTTAACTAGAAAATTATGAACTTGAATTATTGCTCTTAGCCTTTTTCTCGAATTGTTTATAAAGATGTCGACTATATTTTTCTGGTTGATTTTTCATTTCGGCGTTTCACGTGTACGATGAAAGTTGTCATAACTTGTTTTATATTTCTACAGAATTTGAACCGAACTGTTTTTTTTGTTGTTGTTGTTGGGTTTTTTTACCCTAAACCAGGGGCGGTCAACATCCGGCCCGCGAAGGCTTAACGTCCGGCCCGCTACCCTGCTCTGCTTTATTATTGCAATCCGGCCCGCGGACCTCCCAGTAAAACTCATATCATTTTGTGACATAGACGTAAAAGTAGGTTTCAATTAAGATTTACAGTGGGATAAAAATGTATAAATATCAGCGAGCGATGATGGATGTATATTTCATTTTTCTTTAACTATTAATAGATAAAAAGAGAAAAAGAGAACGAGAGAGGCAAAGAGGAAACGTGAGACGAGGAAAGGGCATGAAACATAGAACTTATGTGAGGTGTGTCAAAACGAATGCTGGATCAACTTGCTACTTCCACCGTCATTATTTTTTATGATTCCAAAATGGCTCTTCGTCGGCGCCTTTTATAACATCACATACAGAAGTCTCTTGAGAAAAAATATCAGATCTGTAGAGTGTTCAATGCAATTTTTGTACAATTTATTCATGTAAACAAAATATAGTAATTCTGAGATTTCGTTTTTCACTCCGGCCCGCGATCTCCTTCCAAAAGTCTCATCTGGCCCTCACTCTGAAAAGGTTGGCCGCCCCTGCCCTAAACTAACCCAGGTTTTAAGTTTAGTTCAGCAAAAGTCGATTTACTTCGGTTCAAATTCTGTAGAAGCACCATTTTTTTTGTTTTGTTTAAATATACTAATGGTTCGCCACTGACCAAGGCCAAAAAACACTCGAGGATAGTGATATTTTCAGTTGAATGATGAAACGATTGAGAACTATGTTTAATTAATTCACATGACGACTCGGCAAATATTTGTTGCCATTGGACTTGAAAATTGTTATTAATGTGTTTTTTTTTTTGTTTTTTTTGTTTTTTTTACTCAAACATGGTTTAAATAAAATGAAATTAGTTCGTAAATAATTTCGGTGAACCCTGTCTTCGATATTTTCTGCTAGATATTAAAAATCATGGGAAATTCATCATTTTGCTTAAGTCGAACTTTGCGTGTGTGCACGTGTTAGTAGCAGCAATAATAGTAGTGTTGTTATTTTTAGATGGTCAACGTGTGATGGCATGCTTCTTTGGGGGAATTGTGGGGTTTTATACTTCCAGAATTTATTTTATTAATTATAGGAAAGGATTTTTATTTACTCCTCCCGGAGTTAGGCACAAGGCCAGTTTTATCTTACTCCCACAAGTAAGATGTGACCACAGCTTGGGTCGAGAAAGTGGGGTTAAAAGCCAGCGCTCGAGAGGTGAGCACTCTGGCCATTTAAAAATTGCCTGGGCAGCCCCGTCGGCATTCCCGGTAGGGGCGCCTCAGACAGTAAGCAATAAACTTACTCCTCCCCAAAGAGGGGAGGCGAAGCCTGGGAGGGTGGACCTCCTAGAACTGCACAGGACAGGCGTGCAGTATCCATCGGAACAGATACTACACTTTGATCTTAGCCAAAAGGATTTCAATGATGTAAAATGGAAATCAACTAATACACAACTTAGTCAAATCGCAAATAAATAGGAAAGGATTTCAATGATGTAAAATGGAAATCAACTAATACACAACTTAGTCAAATCGCAAATAAATAGGAAAGGATTTCAATGATGTAAAATGGAAATCAACTAATACACAACTTAGTCAAATCGCAAATAAATAGGAAAGGATTTCAATGATGTAAAATGGAAATCAACTAATACACAACTTAGTCAAATCGCAAATAAATAGGAAAGGATTTCAATGATGTAAAATGGAAATCAACTAATACACAACTTAGTCAAATCGCAAATAAATAGGAAAGGATTTCAATGATGTAAAATGGAAATCAACTAATACACAACTTAGTCAAATCGCAAATAAACTCCGCCGACGTCTAATTTACCGTCGATCAGACATTTTATAACATCTCTCCTGTGATATCTTCTTTCGGCGCTTTTACAGTGACGGGTACATATGAAAAACGCTGAAAATCGCAATTTCAATTAAATTAACCGGAAAACTTTTTGATATACTTATATATCAAGCAAAAATAGGTTTGTACACCAAAATTAACAAAAACTATCGAGTAGAATTGTAGTAAAAAAAATAAAAATCCGTTTTATCAGGTTCGGCCAAAAAATCACGAAGTTCAAGGGGAGATAACTCAGTCTGTCATATTAACAAGTAATAAATCAATGGCAGTCATCAAAATACGATGAAACTGATTTTTATTTTTAATTAAAATTCTACTCGATCATTTTCCTACTTTTTGGTGAGGATACTGTTTTTCTTTTTTCTTTTTTTTCTTTTTTAACATATTTCACTCCAAACAAAGCAGGCCGCCACTGTAGACGTAAGAGGTTACTGAGAATTAGGGTGTAGGTTTTGGGTGTCATCCTAAGTTGGGAGCTGTGTAGTGAGATATCTGTTTACATTAGTTTTAAACCTCTGCATGTCGATACAGTTGGGGAAACGGAGCAGGGAGGGAGTTCCAGAGGCCGGTAGCACGAGGAAAGAAGCTATTGGAGTAGAAGGCTCTTCGGCATCTGGGGACCTCCACAGTAAATGGGTGAGATTTTGCTGATTGACGAGTTGGTCTAGTGTATTTACGTCGAGGGGCACCAGAGCAGCCTGTTCATCGGAGCACAATCCATTGAAGTATTTGTAAAACAAGCACAAGGATGAAACATTGGGTGATGGGACAGGGACTGGAGCTTGGGTGATAGTGAGAGACCTCTTAAGTTGGCAACTCTTTTTTGGACATTGTCAAGGAGGGAGAGACTAGCGGATGATGCACCAGCTCAGATGTGGCAACAATACTCCGTGCATGGGTGGATGGTGGCTTTATAGAGATACAGGATAATGTCAGGTGTGAGGAGTTTACTAGCACGGTAGAGGGAGCCCACCTTCTTTGCAGCAGCCTTGGCAATGTCTTCAATGTATTTGTTCCAATTCATGTTACCTGTGAAGGTTAGGCCAAGGAGTTTGGATATTGAACTCTCAGGTAGGGTGTTATTTGCCATGTCAATCGGTGGTTGGAGAGGTTTCTTGTAGTTATTGAAGGAAAGGAGCTTTTGTCTTTGTGGCATTAAAAGTTACCAACCATTTATGACCCCAATCAACTACAGTCTGGGGGTCATTTTCTAAGGATTCTCCCATTGCCTCAGATGTAGTCGTGTCCGTTTTGCCCACATGACGAGAGTAAAGTGTGGGTTCGTCAGCAAATATACTTATTTCAGACTCAATGTTATCAGGGAGGTCGTTTATGAAGATCAGGAACAATAAATGTCCAAGGGTAGATCCCTGAGGTACACCAGCATTTATGTCATGTTGCTTAGATGAACGGCCATCGAGGACAACCTGGATCTTTCTTTTGGTTAGGAAGGATCTAATTATATTAAATATTTGCCCAATAATACCATATGAGCGTATTTTTAGGAGGAGCCCTTTATGCCAGACCTTGTCAAAGGCCTTGGATATAGCAAGCGCTACTGTCATAGCTTCACCTGCCTTGTCCAGTGTATGATACATGCGTTCAGAGATGACCGTTAGGATGTCCGCAGTAGATCATGCTTGTCTAAATCCATACTGGCGGTCAGAAAGAAGTTTAGCATTAACTAAGTGTCGGATTATCATTAGATTGATTAAGGATTCAAAGATTTTAGCAAAGATCGGGAGTAGGCTGATTGGGTGATAGTTCTGAGGATCAGTTCTATCCCCAAAATTCTTGAAGACTGGTACCACAGGCAATTTTCTAGCTATCAGGGAAGCAAGATTCAGCTAGGCATTTGTTGTAAAGTTTGGAGAGGACAGGAGCCAGTTCAGCAGAGCATTTCTTTATTATTATTGCAGGTATAAGATCAGGCCCACAAGCTTTGGAGGTGTCAAGGTTTTTTATGATGTCTCTGACCTGGGATGGGGTGATGACCAGGTTTTTAAGTGTGGCTTCAGGCCGCAATGGGAATTTAGGGACGGGGGTGGTTTTCTGATTCCAAAGGTGAGTTTGAGGCAAAACGCTGGGTAAGTAGTTCAGCCTTATCAGTTGCCGTGCAAACGACATCATTGTGGTTTGATAGTGGGGGAATTGTTGAGTGACTATTGTTCACCACACTATGGTAGAATTTCCAGAAATCGCGAGTACCTAGTGTCTGTGACTGAATGCGTTTTTTGGTTATCTCTGTATAGCTTCTCTTAACTTCACCTATCACTACTTTACACTTATTTCTTGACTATAAATGTCTGTCTATTAGAAGCTGACTTATGGCGGCCGAATCTATGGAATCCTTGCTGCCTCTCAATAATGGCAGCTGCACATTTCGAGGTGAACCATTGAGGAGAGTGAGGCTTGCTAGAGAATCTTCGCTTTGAAGCATTCGGTTAACTCATTTGCACATTGATCAGCAGGGAGTGAGAAGATTTCCCTCCATGGGGCGTTGCTGATGTGATCTCTGATGGACTCAAAATCAGCCTGCTCGTAATATCTCGTAGGGATGCGAGTCGGAAATTTACAGTCTGAGAAAGAGAGTGAGCTAAGGAGAAATTATACGTAGAGCTGCCGGCTGTGTCAGTAAAGCTGGAGAATCCCAACCAGTCACGGTGGTGTGAACGGTATAAGAAATATAAGTAACTAACACTGTGATGTAAGGTCAATCTAAAGCACATGTAGTCTTGGTCATCTGTTTCTAACCTATGTTCTCTGGTCAAGGGGAGGGTGTTCCGAACATAAACTTATGATGTTTGTCAGAGTCTTTACGGTAGAGTGGGAGGTAATCAGTCATATCAAAGTGGTGAGAGAAGATTGAGGATTGAAGGTTTGTTTCACTTAGTGCTAGGATATCCGTCGTCAATGTTAGTTCTAAGTCCCAGGATATTTGTGAATGCGAGCCTCAAGGGCGGCGGCGAAGAGGTTTTATGTTAGGTGTCTGGTTTATACTTATTTAAATCTGCTGCATAAGTATATAATACTGTTTTTTTTGTGGTATTGATAATTTAATACGGACACTTCTCTGTACAAGCACCTTTTTTTTCTTTTCAATGACATTATTTAATACACTACTAGCGTAGATTACTCAGCGTTGCTCAGGGGTTAACTATGTTGACCATAGATAATAACTTTATTAATTTATGGTCGTTACTGCAAACACAGGCAGTACTAAAGACTTTGTAACACGCAGTAAGGTGAATAATATTGGTTATTTATCTTCCTCCCACAAGGTAAGATGTGACACAAGGTCGGGAAAGTGGGATTTGAAAAGCCAGCGTCCGAATAGTTGAGTACTTTGGCCTACAAAAAATGCCTGGGCAGCCTTGTCGGCATTCCCCGGTAGGGGCGCCTCAGGCAGTAAGCAATAAACTTACTCCTCCCCAAAGAGAGGAGACAAAGCCTGGGAGGGTGGACCTCCTAGAACTGTACAGGACAAACCCATAGACTGGCATAAATCAAGCACCGAAGGCCAAGACAATACCAGTCTATGGGGTGCAGTATCCATCGGAACAGATACTACACTTTGATCTTGGCCAATTGATCGATCTTTTTTCATATTGATAAAATTATGAGACAAGTTTGTGGAACCCTGTTCCAGCAGCAACAACAACAGCAGCAAGGAAAATATTCGATGTTCATTGGTTGAAATAGAATTGACCAATCAGTATTAACTATTAAAATAATAAATCTAGATTGGTTGAATTCCGGTTCAGAACCAATCAGAAAGACTTTTCCGGGAGCTGAGCACCTGCTAGTATTGGCTTCATAAGCGATAATCCTTACACAGTCTGCTCTTCGAACGAATCTTTGTAAGTCACAACACTACCGCACAGACTCCTTGCAGGCAAACTAAATCTAGCTTTGGTCACTAGTGTTGCATAGCGTCCCGGGAATGGGCCGTGGCAGTTCTCGTTTTGTATACTCGTCCCGGAATGGGCCGTGGCAGTTCTCGTTTTGTATACTCGTCCCGGAATGGGCCGCGGCAGTTCTCGTTTAAACAACTGGTCATTTTTACACCAAAAATCATATATGTTGCATACCTTTACATTCTCGTACCCTCTCTTCTTCTTCGTTGCGTGAAGAGGTGTGTCGTCTAGTGGTTGAATTCTTTCTTCTTTCTTTCTGCCGTGAACCTCGCCGCTACAACAAAAAGCTTCATGACCGACTCAGGAGACAAACAATCTTTTAAACTTTCAATTCTGTTTTATTTCAGGTGTTAGATTTCCGTCGGCTTGGAGATAGTCACTAACGTCGAGGGAGAGACCAAATTACTGGTTTATCGTAGTTACTTCCTAATTAAGTCCTTAGCCATTCGAGAAGGGGGGGGGGAAGAAATCTCTGCTTGCATTCTCTTAGGGAATTTAATTCCCCTTTTTCATTTGGAGACTACATAGAGAAGTCGACTGTTCGGCTCGCTTCCAAAACCCAGACTAGCAAAACTCTGCTTCCCACGCAAAAGCCTGTGACGTCACAGAACCCGCAGGTGCATTCGTCACAGCCTGACTCCTTGAACTCCCGACCTAAAAGGTCTCATCAAAATGGTGGCCTGTCACGTCTGTGAGCTCCAACCGTGAGAACAGCCCTATTCTGCACTCGACTGTATGGGTCTACCCGCACTAAATCGCGCAAGCCAAAGCAAACGACTTCCCACAGATACGTCCACTTCAAGATCCGTCCGTTCCCACAGGGCCATTATCCAACACTAGGTCATAGGTATCTTGGCAGACAACACAAGACACAGTCACGGACTACTAAATATAGCAACAGCTTATACACACAGTCTGACGAACGAACTCACAGAAGTCCATGCACATGCGACACTTTGAACTTCTCTCTTTACTTTTGGTTGTTCTATCAAGTCATAAATAAAATTGATATATTTATGTATGGCTAGACTTTGTCATTCTTTTGATAAAGTCTTTTCTACTAAACGTTCATGTCAACGTAACTTCGATATTAATTCTTTGTTCTATTCATTATTAATCGAATATTTAGTGAAATAAAAAATGCATAATTAAATCCACCAGAATGCATTTCGGTTTCTGAAATGCTTTTCTCCCCTTCATCGGCACACCAAACCGACGGCCAGTCTCCCTATCCCTGTATATGTCACACCACTTGATGTAAGGAGCGAAAAAAAGAATCCCCACTTCAAGGTCGAAAACTAGCCAACGATAAGTGTTATATGAATAGATTGTCAGAAACATCGCCCATGGAATGTGAGGAATAAAGGACAAAATAAGAGAAGCGAGAGTTACGAGGCTGCCGAAAGTAGACCCAAGGTCCACTTTATCCTCTCCATTTTGAGCACAATCCTCAGCAATCCTTGATCGCATGTACCAAAGACTCAAGTCCTAGTACCGAGAAATATTCTGCAAAAGCGAGATGAAACCTAAAATAAACACTTTATTCGATTTAAATATAAACTTACCAAAGTTATTAAGTTATTTTCCCCAAAAGTACCTCCTGTCAGAAAACACTTGAACTATTGGGTTGGCAACTTAGTTCCTGCCGTTTTTTTTTGTTTTTTGTTTTTTTGTTGAAAATTCTATTTTGGAATCATTTGATGCCTGATAAACTCTTTCATTGGTTGACAGTGGTAACGCTCTGCTTGTTAGTAATGGCAGAAGTTCCCTGAACTTACTCCATCCGCTCCTAATTCTTGCAATCACACTAGCACCTGTTCCACCCTGTGCCACAATGGTATCACCAAGGTAACAAAACTTCTCAACAACCTCAATAGCTTCGTCATCCAAATATGATTTTTTTTCTTTGAGTTGATTTAAGTTAATAATCTGAAAATAAACAGAAATTAAAATCCTCCCTCCCCCCAAGGTACGATACTAAACTATTTCAGACACCCTTGAGCAAAGTATTCATGCATATCTTACCCCACCACTCAAAATCCATCTTTCCCAGCCTACCCGGTTTCCCAACTCTATAGACTACTCAATCTCTCTACACCCAACACTCCTAAGTATGACACAAAAGCCCCAATTTGGGAATGTGGAGTGACCCCTAAGTTTTCATTACCTCCAACTCCACTTTGATCCGGAAAGGTAGTATCTGGTCCTATTTACTTGCCTCCCCACGAGGGCATAGTTAGACACAAGGTCGGTTTTTAATGTGGGGAATATCTAGCTCTCCAAAAGGGGCCACTTTGGATCGAGACAAAAATTTAAAAATTGCCTCAGTCTATCAAAACAGATACTACACTTTGCTCCTAGCCAAAAGACCAAGTGGTAGTACCTGTTAGAGTCCAATCTATGGGTTAAATAGAATTTATCAATTGCAGACTATTTACAAATATATACCTACAAAACAAATGAATCTACAACCCAATCGTGTACAGATTAGAATCGATTTTAATAATATTAAGAACTTGAAGCATAAAAACTTTTAATAAAATAATTGGATTTGACATTAAATAACCTGAAAACTGCTAATACAGAAAAAAACTTAGCCATCATAATTGAATTCATTTCAAATATAACCCACACAAAGCAAAGCTGCTGATTGTTATGGCGTCGCTGGTCTGTAGAGTTCAATGGATCAGTCGGCCCTTTATAGTCATCATTCATGCTATTAAAGTTCAAATAGACTTACCAGCTCCTGATTTAAATAACATTTAATTTAATTTAATTGAAAATTTAAATTGTGTGGCTTCGAGCCAGTATTAAGTATTAGAGTTATCAGTCGGGGGGGGGGGGGATAACTCTAAGTATGATTGAGGTTTGGTTTGGTAGTTTTGTTTTACGGCATATCAACCCTTTTTGGGTTATTTAATGCCGAATCTGGTCATTATAGTAAAAGTTTTTATGCTTCAAGTTCTTTATATCTTCAAATGTTTAATCATCGTTTTTGGTTTGGTAGTTTTGTTTTACGGCATATCAACCCTTTTTGGGTTATTTAATGCCGAATCTGGTCATTATAGTAAAAGTTTTTATGCTTCAAGTTCTTTATATCTTCAAATGTTTAATCATCGTTTTTGGTTTGGTAGTTTTGTTTTACGGCATATCAACCCTTTTTGGGTTATTTAATGCCGAATCTGGTCATTATAGTAAAAGTTTTTATGCTTCAAGTTCTTTATATCTTCAAATGTTTAATCATCGTTTTTGGTTTGGTAGTTTTGTTTTACGGCATATCAACCCTTTTTGGGTTATTTAATGCCGAATCTGGTCATTATAGTAAAAGTTTTTATGCTTCAAGTTCTTTATATCTTCAAATGTTTAATCATCGTTTTTGGTTTGGTAGTTTTGTTTTACGGCATATCAACCCTTTTTGGGTTATTTAATGCCGAATCTGGTCATTATAGTAAAAGTTTTTATGCTTCAAGTTCTTTATATCTTCAAATGTTTAATCATCGTTTTTGGTTTGGTAGTTTTGTTTTACGGCATATCAACCCTTTTTGGGTTATTTAATGCCGAATCTGGTCATTATAGTAAAAGTTTTTATGCTTCAAGTTCTAAAAATAAAATAAAAAAGGGGAGGGAGAAAGGGAGAGGGGCTGTTGTTTTTGGTTTTGTAGAACATAATTAAGTTTTACAAAAAAAAAAAAAAAAAAAAAAAAAAACGTCAATGTAGGTGAATTTCGTCTCAGGGAACCACAGGGCAGCCTGATCTGGTATCACCAGAAGTATGATTGATTTGTTTACCATTATCATCTGCTGGATTAGGGTCAATGGTGGGATCGCAATAAATAAACATGTATCAAACAAAACCCATTTGAATGTACAAAAAGGCTTTGTTGCCGAGTATATTAAAATATAACCGAATGTAAATACAATATGGCTGATTGACCCCATCCAGCAGATAAGGGCAAGTAACTCAGTCATACTTAGACTTAGTGGTCAGGGGTGATAACTCTATGATCATAACTTAATACTGGTGTAGCAACTGAAATTGAAAACTAGTATCTAACAAAGATTGTTTTGTATTATCTCCTCTTACAACAAAGAATAAACGAAACAAAAGTTGTGTTGCAGTGGGCCGATGCTGATGATCGGTCTTACAACTAAGAAAGACAAGCATAAATACGGCAATGGTAAAGAATGAAAAAAACAAACTCGTGTGCAACAAAATACAAACGTGACATTTACTTCAAAGAAATGAATATGTGACTTAAGGAGTTCATGATTGAGTGAGTCAACAGAAAAGATGATGGATAGGTACAAAAGGATGGTGGTGATGATTATCCTGGCTGAAGTGTCCTTTGGTCTTTTTACCGAGATCTGTTCTTATTGACATAGCTGCTGTAAAACTCTGGCTGGTCGGAAAACAAGCTACTGATGTCGATATTGGTGATACATGAATAGGTTTAAAATCGCTGCAGTTTGTTGGTTAAAAAAACGAGCTGCTGTAGTTTCTGTGACAATAGTGATTATGATGGCAGTGTTTTGAAATTTTGTAAATTTTCAGCGTTTCTTTAACGTTCGACACTTGCTTTGTTTCTTTCGTTTTCTGCACACGACGGCTTGCTTGATCTACAGTTTGTTGGTTAAAAAACGAGCTGCTGTAGTTTCTGTGACAATAGTGATTATGATGGCAGTGTTTTGAAATTTTGTAAATTTTCAGCGTTTCTTTAACGTTCGACACTTGCTTTGTTTCTTTCGTTTTCTGCACACGACGGCTTGCTTGATCTACAGTTTGTTGGTTAAAAAACGAGCTGCTGTAGTTTCTGTGACAATAGTGATTATGATGGCAGTGTTTTGAAATTTTGTAAATTTTCAGCGTTTCTTTAACGTTCGACACTTGCTTTGTTTCTTTCGTTTTCTGCACACGACGGCTTGCTTGATCTACAGTTTGTTGGTTAAAAAACGAGCTGCTGTAGTTGCTGTGACAACTAATTATAATGGAAGTCATTGTTGGCGTGCTGTAGAAAGAGGGGGGGGAATTAAGCTACTGCTACTGCTGACTAGTCGTATTGGTAGTGAAAATGCTGTTCTGTCCAACAGGGATTTGAGGTGAGGAGACTCCTGCTGGGTTACCTAAGAGTAACTCCGGTGGCAAGCCTCGTTTGTGAGCCAGGAATGAAGAAACACATCCATTTTATACTGCTTTGTCAGCTGCTGCTAATATGATTGCAGGTAATATTAAATTATTTCTTTTATTTCTTTTTTTTTTATTTTATTTTATTCAAAACAATCAATAAAGTGAACAATAATAACAGAAAACGGTTTTTTATTTAATGATGTATAATTTTATAAAACCAATGATTTTTTTTTTTTGTATAATTTAAAACTTTCTAAAACGAAAAGTTATCATTTAAAAAAAATGGTAAAAATAAACATCCATTTTTGGATAAAAAATTCAAAGTGAATTACTTCCGGTTGATTGGGTTAGGAATGAATGTAACTCTTCAAAATTGATTTGATTCACAGCTAAACTAAAGTGCTTCTAGGAACTTCACATTTTATTATATTATATATATATATATATATACATATAATTAATTATGTCATAACAGTTGTAATCTACTGAATTATAACACGAAAGCTCTGCTTAACATGTTAATCATTGAGCTTAATTTTATCTGCAGTATTTAATATATCTTAAAGATTCATGAGATCTAATTTATTAATAAATAAATTTATATTATCTCCTGGGATTATCTCAATTGTTTTGGTTCTTTTACTTTCTATATATAATTGCGAAAGTTTTTCTTTTATCACTTAAATGTTATTTGAATAAAAAAAAATAAAAAAATGATACATATTTACCCCTTTGCCAGGAAGTTAAATGCAAAGTCAGATGTAGTTTTGACATCAACCAATAATGCAACATATTTTAAAATACTATACATATAGTACAGAAGAAAGACCCAAAGACATTTATATGCCTAATTTGTGAACTGTCTCTCTAAGTCTTTGGTGTTATTCGATTGCAATTTTATGGTCCTATTTTTAAACAAACAAACAAACAAACACACACTTCGATATTAATAGTAATTAATAAAAAAAGGATAAATTATGAAAAACATTTTAAATATGTTCATAAATTATGAAGGGAGATAAGTTCAATGAAACCAATATCTTAGTAAGCTGGAAAGAACGATATACCGATAAGGTGTCAGTATTCTAAATGTGTGTGGGGGGGGGGGCTTTGAAAATTAAAGAATTTGATAACACTCCGTCTAGCAACACCAAATTCTTTTTTTTTTTTTAAAGAGACCCCCACACACACACACACACACACAACTTTTTGTTTTCATTTCTTTACGGTTGCAGAAGATAAATAAATTTGTATCAAAATTACCAAAATGTTAATGTATCTATGAAAAGAAAATGTTAAAGTTTTTCTCATGTTTACGAGAAACTTATGAAATTGTTTTTTTTTTTAATTTTGTTTTCAAGTAGTGAACTTTGCAAGATGGGAGAGAGATTTGTCGTCTACATATTTATTCATGTCTTTCACCTGCTTTCTCTCTAATTCTAAAATTACCAGTCTTGTTTTTTGCCACTCTTGAAAAAGCCCTCACAACAGTTGGGCGAAACGTTGACATGCATCTTCGAGTTTTGATCTTCCTTTCCCCCCCCCTTTATATAAACACAAACTAAGAAAGTTTCATAAAATATATTCATTTGAAACAATAGCAAAATTCCTTTTATTTTATTCCAGAATTTATAAAATTTTTGCTTAAAAAATAAATAAATAAATAAAATGAACGTCATGTGTGTATTTGGATCATTTTTGTTTATTTTTAAAAAAATGCATAAACAATGTTCAAATATTTGAAAAGCTTTTGACATTCAAGTTATTGGAGGGGGGGGGGAGATAGGTTTGTAACCGAGATTTGCATTTAGTCAGTAAAAATCAGATTTAGCTGCTACAATGTTCTAATTTGATGAATTTCCCTAAGTGAATGTGTGTAGAGGGGGGGGGGGGGTGCAATTCCATAATCAGGGATGGATCTAGGCTCAGAAGGGAATGCACAGAAAATTACTTTTGACCCCTCTCTTAAAAAAAAAAAAAATTCAGAATTTAGAAATTTTTTTTTTTTTTTGAAAGAACTAAGAACGTTATGATTTCGGAATTTGAGATAAGGATTGATAATTTGTATTATTTCGGACTACTATTCTCATCTTGTTATTTTCACAAGGTTTTAACCGATGTAACCTAACGTATCTCAGTTACATCTTTTCGGACTTGGGAATCTTTATGCCAAACTCAGGAGCCTATTATTTAATACACGGGGGGGGGGGGGGGATAGATTGTTCTCGTTCTGTCAGCCATGATGAGAACAAGAATAGTCCGTATCAATCAAAATACTAATAACGTTAAATCTTACAAAATTGACAATAAATTTGATTTTAAAGATCTTTTAATAGGGGTGGGACGTAATGGGTGAAAATTTCAGATTCATGCGAGTAGTATTTTTTGTTTTCATTTATACATAAATAACACTAAACAATCAAACATTTTGAAAAATTCAGAAGGTGCAGGCCAAAAATATCCGTTAGGGCTCCACGGGACTCAAAATCCATCATTTTTCAGTGAAAAAGTGGTTTCATGCGACTTTGCAGATCCTAAAACATCCTCAAAAGCTATGAATGGATATAGATGGTTAAATCTGATATAGTACTTTAATTTAGGACCATTTTCAGGCTGTGAAAGGGTTTTCATGAATGTAATATAGCTAAAAACTATTGGCCTGCACCTTCTGAATTTTGCAAAATTTTCAAAATGTTTGATTGGTTAGTGTTATTTATGTATAAATGAACACAAAAAAATACTCGCATGAATCTGAAATTTTCACCCATTACGTCCCACCCCTACTTTTAAAAACCAATAAGAATTCAATTTGATAAATTACAAAAGAATGCACATTTTATGGCAAAAACATGCACCCCCCCTCCCCCCATTCAAACTTGGACCTAATATTTATTATTATAAATATAAAAAAATTTAAATTGTAGAGTTGGTGAGAAGATGTCGGATTGCCATTTTGTAGTAGAGTTGCTGCATCTGCATCCATTCTACTGGCCTTATTTGAAATGAAGAAAAGGATCCCCAAGTTCTGGCTAAAAGGATAAACTTCTCACAATTTTAATCAGTTTCATTCAAAAAGTTTCATCGAAACAAAACATCGCCCAGAAAGAGTTATGAAAACAGAAATACCAAATATGTCGGTGGACTCAGCCTATATGGAATCGAGTTCATGAGTTCCATCTCATCTAGCAATGTCATCACTAGAGACAAGGAGAGAAATAATGTCTTGTTTAATTAATATCTCAAAGGGGACTTTTATTTCGCTAAAGTCACCGCTCAAAGGCGGCCATCTTAAACTAACAGGAGACATGATCAGGGGAGGTAAGCGCGTTTGTCATAATTGACAAGATGGATACCTTTGACTATGTCGATTGACTGTTCCCGAAAAAAAAATTGATTTTGCTTATAATTAAAGTTCTACTGGATAATTTTTCCTACTTTTTGGTGAGGATACTTATTTATATCTGCTGCGTAAGTATATAATACTGTTTTTTTTTTGTGGTATTGATAATTTAATACGGACACTTCTCTGTACAAGCACTGAATCTATATAATAATATGCTAAGGCATTTCATGTTCGTACGTACATTATCACTTCAAGTCTGACATACTACATTGCAGAAGGATACAACTGGAATTTCCATGGGACCCACTAGTAAACAAGTTATTACCAATATAACAGTAGCATGGGGGGGGGGGCAAAAATTAGAATACAAGACTGATGAAGAAACTTTATTTACATACACATGGTCATACGTTTCGACACAATTCTAACATGAAAACTTTTTGCCTCAATTTGTAGCCTGGACGCAAGTATTACATGCGACAGCACACCATGCTGGTCGTTTGAAAAGATTGTAAATGGCGTATGTCCCTAGCGTTAATTAATATGGCAAACAAAGGGAGACAACTCACATTTACAACCAGGACCAAATTTTTTTTTGGGGGGGGGGGGGGTAACAGTAAACTCCAGAGGAATGCAAAACAACTTAAACAGCAAAGTTAGGATTGGTGTGATACTATAGAGTGTCCCCCACAACCAGAACCACCAGGAGAGATTAGCTAGGAAATGAGTGACAATATAAAACCGACTAATCTATTCAACTTTGCAGACATGGCGACGCCATGAACAGCCGGGGGGGAGGGGGAGGGGGGCTCAAGATAAGTATTCTGAAGGATGAGGAAGATGGACATATTTATTCTCCAGTAGAAGAAAACCGGACGTCCGAGTTCCAGTGGAGAGTAGATATACTCAGGAGACTGGCTGTTAGAAGGGTGACAGAGCCTGACAGTGAATGATCACAACAGCGACAATGATCTCGGCAAGAGACAGAAGGGTCGAATGACAGAGTTAGTCCTAGAGGTTGAAAGATGGGAATTTAGCTCAGATGCAAAGACACTAACAATGGAACCCCAACGACACACACCCATGTCTGACAAGTTGCTTGTATACAGTGTATGTGTTCGTTTTATTATGTACTAGCAGGGGGTAATCAGACATACAAACGCACAGACCACTGCCCTTTATATAATAAACACAAATTGGACTGTGGCTTTGTGCACCGGCGACCGCCAACACTAGAATCTACTGAGCTAGAAAACTTCTCACACCTGACATTATCTTATATCTCTACAAAGCCACGATTCGCCAATGCATGGAGTATTGTTGCCACATCTGGGCTGGTGAACCATCCACCAGTCTCTCTGTTAGACAAGGTCCAAAAAAGAGTCGCTAATCTAAACAGTCCCTCACTATCCACCAATCTCCAGCCCCTGTCCCATCGCCGCAATGTAGCAACCTTGTACTTGTTTTACAAGTATTTCAATGGAATATGCTCTGATGAACTTTCTACTCTGGTGCCCCCTCTCCCTCGACCAATCAGCCAAATCCCATCCATTCACTATGGATGTCCCCAGATGCCGGAGAGCCTTATACTTTAATGACTTCTTTCCTTGTGCTGCCTCCCTTTGCAACCCCCCCCCCTTCCGTTGCGCCACGACTGTACAGACATGCAGAAATTTAAAACTGATGTGAACAAGCATCCCGCTGCACAGCTCCTAATTTAGGATGAGCCCCGAACTTTTACCCTAATTCTTAGTAGCCTCTTGCGTCTACAGTGGCAGAATGCCTTGTTTCAGGTGAAACGTGTTAAAAAAAAACAAAAAAAAAAAAAAACATAAAGCAAGCCGCGCGTGCGTGCGTGCGTGCGTGGTTCCCCTCTGTATGTGAGGAGTGTAAAATGCAATAAATTTGGGCAATTTGGGGCATTTTTGACGCCCCTTTGACCCCTGGGTGTGCGAACCAGAATTTTTCTGAGGTCAAGGATGCTCATTTTATATCCAGAAACATTGCCTCTACATTTTGGCCAAGTTTCAGAAAAATTGAATGGATGGATCAAACGTTATGGGAGAAAAGGGTCATCTTTTGCCTTTTTGGGGGTTTTTGACCCCCTGGGGGCACGAACCAGATTTTTTCCAAGGTCAGGGATACTTATTTTACTATTAGAAACAATTGCCATTTTGGCCAAGTTTCAGAGAAATTGAATGGATGGATGAAAAGTTATCGGACAAAAAATGTCATGGGGGGGGGGGCTAACCAGATTTTTTTTTTTTTTTTTTTTTTTTTTTTTTTGAAAAATCGGAGAATGTCACTTTCTAACCTGACCAAAGTTACAACTTCATGCAAAATTTCAGAGAAATTCAATGGATGGTTGCGGAGAAAAATCCGGACGGACATGCCTCAAAACATAAGTTTATAAATCGGGGGGACCAAAAAAAAAAAAATTTGCCTGGAGGAGGATTTATGAAAAAAGTTTGCTTGGCGTCTGAATTCATGCTAAAAAGCAGAGTGCTAAACAGAACGTCCGCCCAGTGTGAATATCATGCTAAGAAGAGGGTGAAGGAGAGGGAGGAAAAAAAAAAAAAAAAAAAAAAAAAAAAAAAGAAAAAAAAAGAAATGATGTCTATCGCAACAACATGATCGCTACTGGAATTTCGTTACATAATATACTTTTTTCCAGTGGCACCTTATTTAATGCAAATGTTTGCCGCAAGATCTTTCCTACAAATGTTTTCAATACTGATGTCAGAAACATGCTCGCTATTTGAACTTCCTATGTGGTTATTTTTCTCCCAAAAGTTTTCAATACTGATCTTAATCGTTCAGTGATCTTAGCCCTTAGAGTGCTAAAATGAACTGTCGACTTTGATTAACCCTTTTATAGTTAACAAAGCATGTCGGTCACATGTGGTCGATATGTATACATACTTTAGTTCCAGCGTGTACATGTGCTTTCTCATATCAAGGCTCTACACGGGAGACAGACTCGCTATCATAGCGGCAATAAGGTAAGTCAAAACTATTTCCAGCACTCGGTCCAGGTTCCGACTCACCACAGCGAGCTAGTCTCGTTTTTTTAATTTACAATCACGTGAGAGACACTGGTACTAAGTTATGCGATCATACTGCCTCCAGCATAGAGACAATTATCTCCAAGGGGGGATAACTCTAGTCTTATAGAGAGCTTTATCCACTCCACTAATTTTGAAGCTAACTACCCCCCCCCCCAAAAAAAAAAAACAGATTCAATTGAGCTATATTTCTATTTTATTTTTAAAGTGATCATTTTGGCAGTAGAAAAAAAAAATACATGTAAGCAAAGCCCATACAAAGACATTCTTGTTAATAATTATCTTAGAAAGTTTAAAGTTTTCTATTTTAATTTTATTATTTTTTTTTTTTTTTTTTTTTTAAATTGGTCACCAAATAAATACCAAATAAATAATTTCAAGAGTTAAAAATAAAAAATCTTAATGTTTAACCTTGCAATTTTTTTTTTTTTTTTAATTTTAGCCTTTCCAGGTTAGGGTTAAGGTTAGGATGAAAAAAAAAAATAAATAAATATATATATATATTTATACCCCCCCCCCCTCAATTTATTATCCCTAACCTAGACCATAATCATGTTATCTAACCAGATGCGAGAGAGATTGGTTCAGATTCCAACTTTGGTTCTGGTTCCAACTTTGGTCCTGGCCAGGATTGCGGCCAGGACTGTGGCGGTGGCTCTGGCTCGCTACTTACATGCTTAGAGTCAAAAAACGATTTCAATACCAACCGGCTTCTCATATCCATGAATCCATAAAGGATGGGATTAAACAGACAACTAAAGAGGTAGGATCTTATGGCGAGAGAGTAGAAGATCTGAACCACGAGGTGCGGGTTGGTCTCCACCTTCTGGTCAAGCACGTCGATGAGGAGACAAGGGAAGTAACTCAGCAGGAACACCACGGCGATGCAGGACATCGTTTCTGTTGCGCGCTGAACTCGGTCCGCGTTGTGCTCCCGTTTGAATTTGATTTCCTCTATGAGCTGGCATACTCGTCTGTAGCAGAAAATTATTGGAATCGCAAGGCTCAAGAGCAGCACGAACAGAAAGATGAAATAGATAAACGAGTAGACGTTTCTGCTTTGGACGATGCATTCAATATTATTCTTTAAAGGATCAGCTGGTTTATAGATGTATAAAATCGGTACAGATATCAGTGCGCTTATCAGCAGTATGCCAACAAGGATCATCTGAAAAGAGAAAGAAAATAGAATTTTTATTTCTAGAATTATGGGCCTTAAAATTACATATATTCCATGAAAAATGCCAGTATACTGAAATCATATGCCCTTAATAGGGTTAAGATGAAAATTCATATACACTAAATGTACAAAAGCAAGGAAATTCCCAAATTTTTACACTTTTATTGTCATTAAGGGTATGCGAGCACAACAGGGCTATGTATTTTACTGGTAGGAATTTTTCTTCAGCGCACCTCACACACTTCATCCACTCATGCATAAAGATTTATACTGTAGTGATGTGATAATGAAATGGTTTGGTTGATATGTAGTCATACCCTTAATGAAAATAAAAGGGTAAAAATTTGGGAATTTCCTTGCTTTTGTACATATGAATTTTCATCTTAACCCTATTAAGGCCATATGATTTCAGTATAGTGGCATTTTTCATAGAATGTCACTACTTTTGTAAAGGCTATGCCTCAATACAATGCCTTCTCATAAGGTTTTTTTGAATTTTCTGGAAAACTAAGGTATACAGTAAACTGAAATTAAAATGCCATCAACTAGACCCTAGAACCTCTATCTCTGCCAAAAATCAGCTGAATCCATCAAATAGTTGATGAGATACAGGGTGGCACATACGTACGTACGTACACACAGATAACATTTCATGATTGAACTTTCTGGATCTCTGGGTTGCCTTGACTAATGATGCTGAAATTCTACACACTTATAGAACCTATCAAATAAAAATTGTGCAAACTTTTAACTAATTTGCTTTATGAGTTATGATTGATCAAAGAAATGAGATTTCCAGCATAGGCCATTCTTGAAGTCTATTACGGGATAGAGCGCTCTCGCGCCTCCCTTGATTAAATATGAAATAGTTTTTAACACCAATACGTAGTTAAAGCAAAAATAAATTGTTTTGGACTATTAAAATAACTTCCAATGCTATTGATAATGTTTACCCAATCATTTATTTAAAAATTATTTTTTTTTAATATTATTTATTCATATTTAAAAAAAAAAAAAACTGAGTTCACCCCAAACAAGGCAAGTTGCCACTGTAGACGTAAAGGGCTACTGAGAATTAGGGTTACATTTTAGGGGATCATCCTACTTTGGGAGCTGTGCAGCGAGATGCTTGTTCACATTAGTTTAAAATTTCTGCATGTCGGTACATTCGGATAAACAGGGAATGAGTTCCGAAGTCCGGCAGCCCGAGGAAAGAAGCTATTGGAGTAGAAGGCTCTACGGCATCTGGAGACCTCCACAGTGAATGGATGGGATTTAGCAGATTGTCGGGTTGGTAGAGTGTATTTACGTCGAGGGGGCATTAGAGCAGCAAGTTCATCGGAGCACATTCCATTGAATGTTTTGAAACAGGGTTTAAATCATAAATGTATGTCACACCAAACCTATGATGGTTTTGTGATGGTAATGTTTTTAAGTTTTAAGAAAATGGAAATAGCTCAGTTAGAACATCAGACTAAAGATATCAATGCTTCGATTTCCTGTCATGGTTTCCCCTCAATTTGTTGGCAATTTAATATTTACTATTAATGCAATATTTCCGATTTCTTAAAGTAGTTAAGATCTGATATTTCGAAATGAGACAAATTTGAAAGTATTTTAGTTTGAGAAAAAAAAAAAAAAAAAAAAAAAAAAAATTGTGACAGACGGAAAATTTTTTTTTTTTTTTTTTTTTTTTAAATAGGATTAACTCTTAGAGTAAATGCGGTATTATGGTAATTGTGACTAAACATGCTGCCGAAAGACAGTCATACAAAAGGTTATATGACCCCCCACCTCCGATTTCGGCTTTGTGCCTAATTTACAATGGCCATGTTTGTTTAATAGTAAATATTGTCTTATTGCAATTAAATATGATCACGGTTTTAGAATTTTAAATTAAAATGGGGCAAATAAGGTAATGGTTGTAATGCATATTTAATCACAATTAAGATTTTAAATTTTTTTAAAAAATTAGTCTTTTTCAAACGAGAAAAAGAAAAATGGACACATCGATCGCTAGTATGAGATTAAAATGAATATTTTCTATAAAAAAAAATGGATTTTCTAAATTTAAGATATTAAAAGTCTGAACATTGGGAGCGGGTACAATTAATTTTGACAATGTAATCGCAAAGCAAAAACTGAAAGTTTTGTTTCATTTTTCTTTTAAGCTGTCTTACGACACGCGAAACAATGGTCGCTTGTCGCTTAACTGTTGAGGATATACGGGCATGGCCCCCATGATGAATGGTTATAAAATGTGGAAAAAAAAAAAAAAAAAAAAAAAAAAATGGAAGAAAGAATATATAAACTAATATATATATATATATATATATATACACACACATACAAAATACAAGACATTGTTTATTAGCAATGTTCAGTTAGAGAAATAATAAAATGTTTATGCCTGTAATTTATAAGTGCGTATGTGGGTGCATAGTTGTACAAATATGTGTGCATGCACGCGAGTAGAGAAAGGATGAATTGAATAGTGGCAGCATCTCCCAAGCTGAAGAGGGCGGGAGAGCGGTAACGTTTTCCTCTTGTTGACGTGTGCAGAGTTAAAAAAAAAAAAAAAAAAAAAATTGAACTCCATGGTTCGAAAATCTAAGCTTAAATTACATTTCATCGGCTCCCAGCGCATGGTGTTATTTTACCGCGAAAACGGGATTTTAATCACATGGTGTGGCGGACGTAGCTGCAAGCATACCATGTGACAGCCATTTTTTTTTCTTTTCGTTAAGTTGACGCTGGGGGTCACTTTTTGAACCAAAAATCCGATTTCGTTTCAGATCGGAATTTGTTTTCACCCACGCCGTCGGTTAGTAAACAGAGAATTGGGATGCATATCGATCCCATAAAACTTAATTCCTGAAAAGTTGTAAAAAAAAAAAATTAAAAAAAAAAAAAAGGACAGCGTACCACTGTTATCGTAGGGTTTGACCAAACAGTTATCCCCCTTGTCACGAGACAAACGTTCGCTCTGTAACCTAAACGAGATGTGAATAAACGCGGGTCAGCCATCTTGAATTTGAAACCTAAAACACATGCTTTTGCGTCCGTCATTATTCAGTACTACCACTAACCGTAAGTCGGAGTTTGCCACTCGGACTTGGGTTTAGTAGGATAAGTCAATTTTGTTTACAACTTTTCAGGAATTACCCCACCCCAACAGCTAAGCGATAAGCGGCTATTTGTTTTTTTCTCGCGTGTGTAAAGACCGCTTTGCACGAAATAATTTTTTAAATAAAAAAATTAAATACAATTTCAGCACGTTAAAAGTATACAGGTCGATAGGTAGTTAAATTCTGCTGCGTTTCGTATAGTCATTTTTTTAACGATTTCTCAACCGTTAACTATTCTGCACTTTTACAGAGTAGTAATTTTTTTTTTTAAATTAAAAATTTTTTTTTTTTTTTTTTTTTTTTTTTTTTTAATAAGAGGGTGGTTGGGGGCTTAGCCTCCTATGTTAAAACTAGGGATAATAATCGAATTGTTCTTTGTGCCATTTTTTCTTATTCACTTGTACCATTTTTACAGAGCACCAAAAAGCGATTACGTACGTAACATGAACGGTTAATTGACCTAAATTCAAGGAGAGAGAGAAAAACAAAACAAAAAAAAAACAAAGTACAGTTTCGGGAAATACGACCAAAAATGTATAGGCGTGACGTAAGCATGACGTATGTACAATGAATGCTACGAAAACGAACGAAAATAGACGAAAGAAAGTACGCAGTTCCGAGTGTTACTGAAATCAGCCACCACGTGCAGAAAAAAAAAAGACAACTGATGGAAAATAGTCTTGAATTAAAAGTGACGAGGCACATGTTCGTCTTTTACCACTGTCCGTTTTTCACAACTTTTTACTGACCATTTTATTTTTCGGTGTACACTTACCTATCAGGCTGCTAGAGAATTCCGGGGGTTTTTTGGGAAAAAAATTCAAATATTTTACATTTTAGGAGGGGGGATCAGTTTCCAATGTAAATTCAACGTAGACTGATCCCCCTCTTTGACCATCTCAGATTTTTAAAATTCTTCTGCTTACAATTACCTATCATGTCGCGAGAGAATTCCGGGGTTTTTTGGAAATAAATTTTAAAAAATTGAGATTTTAAGACGGGGGATCAGCCTTGTTCGTCTTTTACCATAGTCCGTTTTTCACAACTTTCTACGTCTTAAAATCTCAATTTTTAAAAATTTCTTTGCAAAAACCTCAGAATTCTCGCGACATGATAGGTAATTGTAAGCAGAAGAAGAATTTTAAAAATCTGAGATGGTCAAAAAGAGGGTGATCAGTCTACGTTGAATTAACATTGGAAACTAATCCCCCCTCCTAAAATGTAAAATATTTGAATTTTTTTTCCAAAAACCCCGGAATTCTCTAGCAGCCCGATAGGTAAGTGTACACCAAAAAAAGAACTGAACTGTTTTTACATTTTTTTTTTTTTTTTTAACTTAGTTTTAGTTTGCAAACTCGTTTTCGTTCGGTTCGTATTTTATAGAAGCATCGGAACTGGATTCGGCTTTCTCCGGAAAGTCGGAACTCCTTACGTCACGTCTGCAGATTTCTGGATATCTATTCCTAAAAAGCAACCACCAAAATATTGGAAAATTAGTTCGACGTCTGCATATTACCGTTAACGGTCCCGAAGTGGGTTCCCATTTCACGTTAAATTTATATAGGAAAGTGATCCCCCATTCTAAAAGCGAAGTTATTTAATTTTTGTTTTGTTTTTGTTTTGTTTTGGATATATTTTCAGGATGTTTACATAAAAAGTTTTAAAAAGCCAAATAAGTTACCAAGCGAAAGAATTTAATCTATCGATCTGCCTAGTTATTTTTTTAAAAGACTGTTTAAGTTTTAAAAATAATTTTTTATTGCTTTGAAAAAAAAGTATTCAAAACGGCTGCCATCTTTTACTTGATTTGATGCAAGTTTAAAAAAGTAAAAAAAAAAAATACAACTATCACCAATCTGTCAAATATTCAATTTGACAGATTTATATTTTTAACTTACTGAAACTGTTTTTAAGTTCTTTATCTAACACTCCGATCTCACGTAGTGGACAGAATTTCACAACCTTGAAGATAGCGATAGAAAATCAGAAACACACACTAAAAACCGGTCCGAAACTTAAAAGCTACGCAGATCAATAGATTCAATTTTCTTTCGTTCGGTGACAGTTATTTGTTGACTATTCGTTGTTTTTACTGCTTATCTGTTGGAAGATTCTTGATAATCGCCGAATCCGAAATCTTTTACAATGATCAGCAGAGTAAAAACGCTCAAAAAACAAATATTCAACAAATAAAAGTAACTGTAGGCGATAAAAGTTATTTTCAAACTTACCCGTGTCTTTTCCAACTATTAAAAAGATTTTTTAACCCGTTTCAATTGCTATTTATTAGAAATTTAAATATTCGACACACGATCATCGAACAAATCAAGATGGCCGATTTACGTAATAATATAGAGGCCGGGCGGCTATTTTCTTCTTTGCCAAATTCGATGTTAAAAATACAAGAATTTTTTTTTAAACATCTAATAAAAAGCCATTTATACTACGTAAAAATACAAACAAATTACATAAGTAGAAAAATGTCTATTCTAGACATAAGTCAACTTTACTTGTTGCAAATGTATGTTTTTAAACCCTTTCTCGTTCTTTTTTTGACCCCGTTCGCGACTCTGCTGATAATTGTAAAAGATTCCCAAAAAGGGGAAATCTTTTACAATGATCAGCAGAGTAAAAACGCTCAAAAAACAAATATTCAACAAATAAAAGTAACTGTAGGCGATAAAAGTTATTTTCAAACTTACCTGTGTCTTTTCCAACTATTAAAAAGATTTTTTAACCCGTTTCAATTGCTATTTATTAGAAATTTAAATATTCGACACACGATCATCGAACAAATCAAGATGGCCGATTTACGTAATAATATAGAGGCCGGGCGGCTATTTTCTTCTTTGCCAAATTCGATGTTAAAAATACAAGAATTTTTTTTTAAACATCTAATAAAAAGCCATTTATACTACGTAAAAATACAAACAAATTACATAAGTAGAAAAATGTCTATTCTAGACGTAAGTCAACTTTACTTGTTGCAAATGTATGTTTTTAAACCCTTTCTCGTTCTTTTTTTGACCCCGTTCGCGACTCTGCTGATAATTGTAAAAGATTCCCAAAAAGGGGAAATCTTTTACAATGATCAGCAGAGTAAAAACGCTCAAAAAACAAATATTCAACAAATAAAAGTAACTGTAGGCGATAAAAGTTATTTTCAAACTTACCTGTGTCTTTTCCAACTATTAAAAAGATTTTTTAACCCGTTTCAATTGCTATTTATTAGAAATTTAAATATTCGACACACGATCATCGAACAAATCAAGATGGCCGATTTACGTAATAATATAGAGGCCGGGCGGCTATTTTCTTCTTTGCCAAATTCGATGTTAAAAATACAAGAATTTTTTTTTTTAACATCTAATAAAAAGCCATTTATACTACGTAAAAATACAAACAAATTACATAAGTAGAAAAATGTCTATTCTAGACATAAGTCAACTTTGCTTATTTTTCTCTAAGAGCAGAAATGACCGTATTTTATCTTGCAAACCAGAAATGATTGTCAGTTTAAAGTTTCAACAGTTCATTCGCATTTCCAATCAGCACCAGAGTACACAAGTCAGCCATTTTAATTTATTAATATTTAAAGAAACAAACGTCGTCTCCGTTTTGCACGCTACTGGAAGAGAACTTTTATTCCAAGATTTGTGTTCAATTATAATCTAAGCAGAGGTAAAAAGAGAAAAAAAAAAACAAAAAAAAACGGACACGAGATATGTGAAAGGAATGGAACAGACTGGGATCAGTCTATTCCGGTCTCTCCCATCATCACACATTGTATATACCTTTTGTAAATAAAATTAATTTCAAACACCTGGGGATATTTTAAGTAGCTCAAGTCCATAGAGTGAATGTGGGATTGTGGTGAGTGAAACTAGTTTCTAGGGCATAGACCAAGTGGACGACCCCCGACCTCCATTTCCCCCCTACCCCTTTTTGGCCTTGTGCCATATCATTTACGTATTTCTTGTAAATATTTATTTGATAAATAAACAGTCTATTCCGGTGGTAGTAAGAGTTCACTGTGAAGTTCCCTAAAGAGGTACCCTAAGGAGTGTACAACGCCATCTACTTACATGAAGAGCGGTTGTTCGAGTCTAAGTAAAAGGCAGAAACTACAAGACATCCAGAAAGCGAATGTATTCTTTTCTCAACATCGACAGAACTTTGTATTATTCTTGAAGGGTGTAACCAGGAACAGAATTAGACATGGAGGGGGGGAGGGGGGTAGACATTTAGAGCGATTTATTTTCCATCGACTTTGGTGCAAAACTCTAAAATACACTTTCTTTGAATTCTGACTGGGATCAAAATATAATATATGCCCAGTCTTCGATAGGAGGAGGGAAATCCTTGCCTACGGGAGGGAGACGTTTTAAAAGAAAAATAGGTACTTGTAGGGGATTTCAGTTCCAAGTATTGACAGAATCCGGAGTCAGTCCCGAAGCAGCTTACGATTTGGAAGCCATTTTTTTTTTTTTTTTTTTTTTTTTTTTTTTTTTTAAATTCTAACTTAACCCGACAAATCAGAAAAATACCTGACTCAAAGTCCGCAACAAATGGTGTTCGGTCAGATGTTTGATATTAAACGTCATCAGTAATATAACTTCCGGTGAGAGTTTCATTTTCCTAAATTTATTAAATTGTTAGGTGAAAGTACATAATAGTTAACAAAGCCCTCCTCCCCATGTTAAGAATGGCTTTCTAAATAATGACGGTATTTTATCACGGCCCGTAAACTGCATTAGATTTAGAAAGCCATTTTTAAAATGGGGAGGGATTTGTTAACTATTCTGTACTTTCATCTCATAGAATAAAAATTAGTACAAAACTTGGCAAACCAAAAGAGTAAGCGACCCAAAACAAAAAGTCTTTAATATCAGGAACTAAATTTGACCGAACACCGTTTGCTGCTTATTTCGAGTTGGGTACTCTTCTGGTTTGCCCCTAAGCCTTCGCATGCTTAAATGTATGCCTTTGTGCAGTTTTTTTTTTTGTGGTTTTCAAATCGTAAATTGATTTGGTCGTTTCCGGGTCAGACTCCATAAAAAAACTGAAATCCTAGTGCCGGTTCCTTACAAGTACCGAATGATGTTACACTTAACTAGGGTATATGTTACGACGCTCAGCAGAGGCGCGAACGGGGTCCAAAAAAAGAACGAGAAAGGGTTTAAAAACATAAATTTGCAACAAGTGAAGTTGACCTACGACGAGAATAGATATTTTTCTACTTGCCTATGTAATTTGTTTTTATTTTTACGTATTATAAATGGGTTTTCATTAGATGTAAAAAGAAATTTTTTTTTTTTTTACCGTTTTCACAAAATTCAATATGGCCGCTCCAGGTGCATTCGTTAGTAACCCCCCCCCCCAAAAAAAAAATCGGCCATTTTGTTTCTCAAGTTGCGGTGACAAAACTATTGATTTCTAATAAATAGCTGTTGTAACGGTCTAAAAATACAAACAAATGCCACAGGCAAGTTTGAAACTAACTTTTACAGCCTACAGTTACTTTTATTTGCTGTATATTTGTTTTTTTTTTAGCGTTTTTACTCTGCTGAGATTCCCCATAACTATGTCATTGTCTATGCTCCCGGGTAGCAT
This sequence comes from Sepiola atlantica, assembly GCA_963556195.1. Lineage (NCBI taxonomy): Eukaryota > Metazoa > Mollusca > Cephalopoda > Sepiida > Sepiolidae > Sepiola > Sepiola atlantica. The sequence continues at coordinate 68,742,493 of OY744543.1, read as the reverse complement.
CGGGTAGCCATGCTAGTAACGTTATAAAGTGACAACCAAGAGCTACAGTTAATGTTGCATTTGTGCTCCTAAGCTAAACACTTACTACCCCTAACCCTAAACACTTACTACCCCTAACCCTAAACACTTACTACCCCTAACCCTAAACACTTACTACCCCTAACCCTCACACGTCATAAAATAAAATAAATTTGGTATATTCCACGAGCTTGCTGCTATTGGACTCGACTTACCTTCGTGTGTTTGAAAGATATTTGCCAACGATACACCTGGCAAACCCTACGGTACCGGTCAATGGCTATTGCCAAGAGGAAGAACGGCGAACCACTTGTGCTGACGTAGAGAGCATACTGCAAAGGGATACAGGCGTGACCCAAAGGTTCTCCATAAATGTGCAGAATCTGTTTGATGAGCGCGCAGAAACAAGTTACAACATCGAAGACGACCAGGTTGAAGATTAAGAAATTGGTCGGCGAGAAGTCGAGTTTATACAAGACCAAGAGAACGCAAAGGTTGCCGAATAGTCCGAACGTCGATAAACTGGCACAGAAGACGCTGTCAATGGCCACGACGGATATATCTGGGGTAGTTACGTTGGACATTTTGTATAATCTTTTCCGGAAACAAGTCGGGTGAAATATTACTTTTGATCGTTTATATCGTGATTGGTAACTTGATAAATAAATGGATACCGTTTGTAAATTAATTCATATATTAACCATCTTTCCCTCGACTTTGTTTAACATCATAATGGCCATCGGTTTCCTCCTGACCTTGTGAGCCGACATCGTCATAAATAAGTATTCATTTTGGTTCGGAGCGACGCTTTCTGGGTTTTCTACACTTGGGTCGAACCATTTTAAAATCTAAATGAGATATGCCAGGTGATTCTTGGACGAATTCAAGACACGTTCATTCACAAAGAAACGGGGGTAATTATTACTATTTCCGACATAAATTATTTTAAAACAAATACCGTTAAAAAATTAGTCAAAAACAATTTTTTTTAGTTTACCTACTCATTTCTAACCTATTTGTTTTTTAATAAATTTTAATATTTAAAAGAAGTTATGAGTCAATTTACTTTACCGTAAATAGTGAATTGAGTTATATGATCCTTGGTAGCCATTTTGAACTAAGTACATAACCGGAGCGGAATCGAGTAAAGGCCGAAAATATAGAAGTCAAGTATTGCATTGCATACGTGTCAACAACGGCTATATAATAACAACAGTTCGTATTTTAGGTTTAATAATTCTTTTTGTTTTTTCTTCTGTTTCTTTCCACTAGACAGAATACATTGGTGTTACAGAATAATCCGTGAGTTTTACCACAATTTATCCCCCATAGGAGGAAGGAGAAGATCTCCCAAACACGTCCGCTCTCCTTTGAAACTGTTGTCGTAGTCATGTAATAATAATAATAATTATTATTATAATTATTATTATAATTATTATTATGAACCCGCCCCCCCTCTATAAACTTAACGTTTTTTTTTCTAATTTGTAAAAAAAAATTAAAACATTCGTTTGTTTTTTAAGTCACCGTCTGTGTAACGTGATTGCCTTGGCTGATACAGTAACTAGCATAGCAGGGCTTTATCGCCTATAAGTAGTCTGTATACAAAAAGATCTGGCACCCCATTAGCGTATCTGCTAAGATAACTGCGTCGGCTGAAGGATATGTGTTGAAATAGAGAAGGTGAATCCGAAAGAGCGAATTGCGTAAGACAAATAGGACACGACACGGCATTGATATACAGCAAAGGCAATAAATGAGGACCAATTACGATCTAGTTCAAATAATATGAAGAGACCCAAAGTGAAGATAGTGGTGAAACTATAAATGATAATATAAGTGAACACGGAACCGTGGCGGAGGATGATCTTCTTAAGAGTTGTATTATGAAGCATCGGTATCCGAATATATATATATATATATATATATATATATATATATATATATATATATATATATATATATATATATATAATCAATATAGACGTACCAGATCAAGGTCGTCCATAATGGGGAATATATACGCAGACCACTACAGAGAATGGAAAAGAATCCAAAGATCTAAACAAAGTGTGAAACCCCATAAGATACCGTAAATAGTAATGTGGTTGGTTTAGCTAATGCAGTAATTAGCATAGCCGAGTTTTATCGTCTATAATAAGCTTGTATACAATTGCTAAATGTTTTTTTTTTGTGGAACCCCAACAGCGCCAGAGAAACGATCTCTGGAATAATCGATGTTTATTTGGTTGAAATACTTAATACTGATTGGATCAAAATACTCAATCTTGATTGGTTGGCTATATTGGACTTCAACCAATCAGAAAGAGTCTGCTCTGGGTGCTGAGCACCTGTTCCGCATCTACTATTTGAGCGACAACCTAAGAGCAACCGCCAGTGAGAGACTCAACTTGCCTGACGAACTTATGTCAATCACGACAAAATGTTCCTAACTGCTACACACACTGACGTAATTTTGCATTCGTAGACAACATTCGTCCTTTGGGTAACAATGGAATTATGAATATATCGAAATAACAAAGACACAAAAAAAGTTTTTTATGATTGATTTATTTTACGGCATATCAACCTCTTGTGGGTCATTTAATGCCGAAGACACAAAAAGGAGCACATAATAGAATAGACCCCTGGAAGTGATTCAACCTGATTTTATTGAAATATAAAAATAACGAGAGACCGCATTTGTTTCCCAACGAATGTCCATTAACAATTAAAAGATTAAAAGGCCCACCAAAATAGCAAAAAAAAATCAATTTAAGTAATAAAAATATAAAAGATAAGTCCCTGCGTAAAAGACAATTCTTTAAAAATGACAATCGTTTCAAGCGATAAAAGTTTAACACAAATGGTTATTTTTGTGAATGTTTTTGGCGCTTCTTCGTTATACTCCACCACCCGTTTTTCTATACTTTTTTTACAAATATTTCTTTTAATTTTTTTCAATGTACAATTACCTATCATGTCGCTAGAGACTTCCGTGCTTTTTGGATTTTTTTTCCAAATATTTGTACTTTTAGAAGGGATGATCAGTTTCCTATATAAATTTAACGTAAACTGACCCCCCACTTTTTGCCTATGTCGCATGTTTTGTTCACCTTTTCTACGGACCAATTTCTTTTCCTTTTCCTGTGTACAATTATCTATCATGTCGCTAGAGAATTCCGAGTCGTCTGGAAATTATATATATATATATATATATATATATATATATATATATATATATATATATATATATATCAACTGTTCATTTGTATTTTTATATGCGTACGCTAGCCGTTTGAGAGAAAACAGTTGTAATTGTTACTTCGATTGGTAAAAAGACGAACTTACATTAAAAACTGAGAACTTGCAATCCTCCACTCTATAATAAAGAGCAATGTGTATTTATTGGTCTTTCTCTCTCTCTCTCTCTCTCCCCCCCCCTCTCTCTCTCTCTCTCTCTCTATATATATATATATATATATATATATATATATTGTTTCTGTCTCCCCTTCTCCTCTCTCTCTCTCTCATTCTCTATCTCTCTCTCTCCCCCTCTCTCTCTCTCTCTATATATATATATATATATATATTGTTTCTGTCTCCCCTTCTCCTCTCTCTCTCTCATTCTCTATCTCTCTCTCTCCCTCTCTCTCTCTCTCTCTCTCTCTCTCTCTCTCTCTCTCTCTCTCTCTCTCTCTCTCTCTATATATATATATATATATATATATATATATATATATATATATATATATATATATATATATATAAAATATGAAACTAAAAGTATACTTTTAGTAGATCCGAATAAGTGCGCTCCATCTACGATTGAACCAAACATCTTTCTATTGGATTTACTTCATTTTTGAACATTTTCAACGCTGCCTTCACGAAACCCCTTTTCCCCCATCTTTAAATCTCCTTTCACCGGACACCTCATCAACGGACATTCACCAACTGGACAGACTCCATATTTTCTTTACACGCACACTCTTCTTCTCCATTACTTCATATTTTTTCAAATTTTGTTTTTTCCACTGTCAACTTATCCATCTATGTAATTTCCCTGATGATAAGATTTTAATCTTTGAAAAGCCTTGGCTTAAGGAAAGAAAAATAAACATGTTTTTACTGAATACACCTTGCATTGAACAATCGAAGTTGAAATAGATTTGTCATTCGTACATATGTATCCCTCTTCTTTCATATATATATATATATATATATATATATATATATATATATATATATATATATATATATATATATATATATATAAAATATGAAACTAAAAGTATACTTTTAGTAGATCCGAATAAGTGCGTTCCATCTACGATTGAACCAAACATCTTTCTATTGGATTTACTTAATTTTTGAACATTTTCAACGCTGCCTTCACGAAACCCCTTATATATATATATATATATATATATATATATATATATATATATATATATATATATATATATATATATATATATGTATATATATATATATATATACCTTAAAATATAATAACACGAAATTACATGATTGTCGATGCAATAATTTATTTCAACCTTGCGGTTTTATTCAAGCATCCACCTTGACAATTACATTTTTGATACTGATAGAAAACTGAATTATCCTCGGCACTTCGAACACAATCAGAGGGAGTGGTGGTAGCAGCCATTTTGAACACCCAACATAGAGCGAGTAGGAATTAACATCTTAAATTTAACTAAAGTAATCTAGGGGATCTTATGGTTTTTTTTGTTTATTTTTATTAAATAATAACGTCTGGGTTAAGCGCACATATTCTTTCTACATATCCGACCTGGTGACATACGCCTCCATACATACGCACACATATACCTATTCTTAACATCACACACACACAATTTTTGGCTAGCCCGAAATTCAGCTTTCCGCCCGGCACACGGAACGAGAGGAAAGGGAATATGATAAGACCTGTTCTCGTGTCATCAGCGGGTTGACACTTCTCGTGCCCTCATTCTCTCTAGATTCGCGCGTCAAAATCAATTTGAAAATTAAAAATACTCTGATTTTCACAAGTTCATCTTACATTAGTTTATAATCTATGGAAGCCTATAATTAATTCTAATCTAATATTGTCTAGTGATAATATTATACACTTAATTTAATTCGCTATCTTATTTTAAGTAAATAACCGATTACATCTGCATACATCCCCACATATATACACACCTATCCCTACACACACATATATGTATACATACATATACACACACATACATATATACTTACATCTACACACAACATATATATATAAATATACATATATATATACACATACACACACACACATACATACATATACATATGCACACCCATACCTACTACCTTGAATTGAAAATTTTAAGACATCGAAGATAAATGTGTTTCGTCTTTAAGTATTCATTAAAGAACATCCCTACTAAATGAATGTATACCTACACACACACACACACAAACATATGTACATACACACACATACACACATATACATATACACACGTATATACGCACATGCACACATAGCCACAGATGTGCAAAATAGAGATACACATACATGTATACATAGACATACACAAATGCACACATGTACACATACCTATATACATACTCAGTCATATGCATACGTACACACATACCTATACTCATATACTCGCACATGCCCATACATGCACACATACACCTGCACCCATGCATACACATATCTACATACATACACATACATATATACAAAATAATATATACGGCCTGGGAAGTCTTAAATTGCACATACATACCCATATGTAAAATAATACATACGTCCTGGAAAGTCTTAAATAACCGGGGTAAGAGTTTAATTAAATACAAGCATACATTGATAAGGCAAATATGCAGTACATACATACA